>ML798626.1:130176-150367 GCA_009831015.1 Picea engelmannii | reverse complement strand
TATGCCCCCTCTACCCCTCATTATAACCAATTATTTCATCCTTCACTAGTGTCTCTTCCGGTGACTTCAGACCCCACTGTTGAGTACTATTGGAAGGTCCAGTGCTATTTGAGAGGAAGGACGTTACGTCTTCTAGGACACGAACATTTTCTTTCTTTTGATTCCCCCACGCGGACAAAACCCACTTACCCATATATATGCTTCTTTCTCATTTTATGTATGATGCACAACTGATTACAGTTTGATTTGGATATATATATTGTGTAAACATTCAATGCAAAGGTTTGTTATTTCTATATTTCTCTCACCACTTGTTGCACATATTCACATAGCTAGTCAGACATCATAGGGGAACCATAGAACCCCCGTCGTTCACGACGTTTACTCAACCTCCCTCCTATCTTAGGGGGGGTATCTGGTCATACCCGCTCGTCAGTACCTCCTTCACACACTCCTATGAGTGCCACTATCTTAGGATCAGCTTTTCTTGGTTCTACATTACTTGGGTCAACTTCCCAAGGTCATCCGTTCACTCGCTCTCCTTTGCAAGGAAGCGAGGGACCCACTTCCTCTCAGGGAGGGAGCACCAACCCACCTAGTCCCCATCAAGGGTTAGGTTCACAACACACTATGGCTGGAGCTAACCCTCCTCCCCCACTACAGATGCCATATTTGGCCTCTCTCAACATACCGGATCTCACCAAACTTACCAATGATCCTATATTGTATGACACCACATGGCCTGCAATGCCAACAAGAATTCCTTTAGACATACTGAAGTTTGAAGGGAAGGCAGGGGATGATCCCGCCAACCATGTCATGAACTTTCATATATGGTGTTCTTCCAATAGCATTATGGATGATTCCATCAGACTGTGATTATTTCAACGCACACTTACTGGCCCATCAGCCAAATGGTATGTCGAAGAAAAATCAGGGTCCCATCGGACTTTTGAGTCCTTGGCCAAAGCATTCTTGACCTTCTTCCAATTACCCATACGCCATGACAATGGTCTAGAACTACTGTCTAAATTAAAACAAACCTCAGCCACCCACATCACTGACCACATTCATGAGTGGCGTAGGCGACGTAGTTTGTGTAAAGCAGAAACCACCAAGCAGCAATGTCTTGACTGGTTTCTTCGATCACTTGTCTCTCTCCTTAGAAAGGATGTAGCTTCCACCTTCCCTCAATCCAAAGAGGAATCCATCAATAAGTCCCAATAGTATGACCTTATTTATGCACAGTCAGGGTACTTATACATGGTACTTCCTGATCTTCCAAAACCTGTGCCCTTTAGCTAAGACAAACCTGGGATGTCTCACTCAGCAGATCGACTAATAGGTGCCACCACACACCATGGTCCACAACCCCAACCACCACCGATGTATGGAACACCTCAATACCCGCCGGCATATGGGGGCACTCCTTATTACCTCCCACCCCCTTATCAACAGCCATATTCTGTTGCTATACCTCCTCCCATCAGTGGACCACCACCGGCACCCCCCATACATCCACCTGTCCCCACAAATAGTGGTACTCCCTCAACATCAGCTTATAGTACTAGCGAAAGCACTACGCCTTCCTATGTACCTTATGGATCGGTACCACCACAAAATCCATACTTCCCATTTCCTGGTCCTCCACAACCCATGGTTCCCCAACATCTACATGCAGGGGTAAATTTTGTTCAACCTTCAGCTGCTCAACAATACCAAAATTTCGAACAATTGAATACAACCAACCCAGCTCATCCATCGAACAATTCCAAGAAGAAAGGAAGGAACAAGAATAATAGCAACCCTAGTCAAGGCGGGAATCAACCCCCACAGCACCAACCCACTGGGGGCAACCAGAACCAAGGAAACCAAAACCCCCAAGGGGGCAATAACAACAAACACCAAGGGAGAAATAATGTTAAAACCATCTTCCCTTGTGCTCTTTGTGGTGATTTCGGTCATTACACTCACCATTGCCCCCAGATCATTGATTTCAAATGGTTGAAAGACTCGAGTAGTCTTCCCCATTCTCCTGCACAAACTACCCCTCAACAGGCACCACAACAATACATGCAACAACCCCCTCCCGCCATGCTGCAAAATACTATTCCAGATCAAGGTGTGATGAACACCCAACAGGATACACAACACCCCCCACCTCAAGTGGGCCAATACCACAACCCCAACAATCCAGCAGAGCGCACAATTCTCCTCACCAGTGAGGAATAAATTCTTCTGCAAATGCGTAATCGTCAGTATCATACACCCGTTGAGTCTACTTCCATCTCTCCATAGACCAACCCTACACTGATGGGACCCCCGTTGGTGATCCCTCGCCCGTCCGCCAAACCACCACTTCGCATCCCTCACATCCCCTTGCGCAGTAATGTCCACAATCCACAGGCTAGGGCAGCTCATAACTACAGCTTGGTAGACGACTTAGCACAATCCCCGGCTGCCATGTCAGTCTTGGAAGTCCTCCAGACTTGTCCTATGCAGCGGAAATATTTACTTTCCGCACTGGGGGCAGTCGACCCTACAGATACTTGACTTATAACCTTTGATCTTGATAGCGGAGTACCTCATCTTCCCGCCTTGATCGCTTTTCAAATACCAGTGAGAATACGGAACATCACATTTCATCAGTGTATCATCGATGAAGGTGCCTCTACGTCCATCATGTCCAAAATAGTATGGCAGAAAATTGGTTCCCCGAAACTCATTCTCTCTACCATCACATTACGAGCTTATGACAGACGACCATCCTCTCTTGAAGGGCTCTTCCAAAATGTCCCCGTTGAACTTGGGGGAAAGACTAACCTCATTGATATCGAAGTTATCGACACCCCACTCGATTATAATATCCTGTTCGGGCGTAGATACATGTACGCTATGAAGGCAGTGGCCTCTTCCGTCTTTCGGACAATGATGTTCCCCCACAATGGGAATATCGTGACCATCGACCAAGTCTCACATTATGAGCCTAACCCATATGCCAACCTCGATAACATTCTTCCTCTCATCCACACCAACCCGGAAGCATATCCACTCATCAAGATGGGTCCTGGGATTTTTAAAGATCCATCCTTGTTAGGGACATACCATGGAGCACCACCACTCCTTCCCCCTAATCAAGTATGCATCGTCTCATCTAACAGAACTCACACGGAGGATGCTCTTCCTCCTCAGGAGGCTTCAATCATCCCTGACGTCTCAATAGTCGCAGAACCACTCTCGCCGAAGCCTCCTATGCACTTGTCGACCTCAACAGTCCACGAATCCACATCCCCTCAATGGAATAATCCCATTTGGGAGTCACTCCCCCAACCCCTCACCCAAATTCCCTTCTTTTACCCTCCCCCAGGTATTAAATCTTTTCAGGTAGCCGCAACGCTCACACTACCTAATATGGTGTTAGCAATCCCAGTTTGGTATTTACACCCACCAGAGATGGTCCCTCAACCATCCCTTCCCCCATAGGAAGGACTTCCCATGACTATTCCTGTCCTTACCCCCACCACCCCCATACTCACTAACCCCCCTGCTACAGCTGGGGGCAGAAGGAAGAAGAAGGAGCCCACCGCTCCACTTCCTCCACGCATCCCACCACCTTGTGCACTATGTGAGAAAGAGAGCCACCAAACCAACAATTGTCCATCCCTACCTGAATTACATAATTTAATCCCCCTCAATCAAAATCTCACAACACCTGCCTCTATTGCTAGTCCCCCTACTACCACCAATCCTTCCAGTAGTAAAGGGTTGAGGACCAAATATGCTTGTGCTATATGTTCAGAGTATGGCCATTACACCCACCATTGCCCAGCACTGCCATGCTTTCGACAGACATTAGCGGTTGTATGCCAGAACTTCCAGAACAACCCACACCCTGCTACGTCCTCCTCAAACATCACTGAAATTCGCTATGTCACCACTTCAGTCAATGAATGTATGAGATGTCCTTGCTCTCTCTACGATTCATTAAATCATTTCACATACCAGTGTCCTATGATCCTTACATACAGGCAACGTCAATTATCCCTGCTTCACCGACCCGCAAAGACAATAATTGACATTACTTCATTACTCGAGGACCTTCATGTCATTTCTCCTGAACCCTGCCCAAAAATTGAAAACCTATTTCTATGCAGGATGATCAGACCACTAACCTGATACTCGCAGTACATCGATCGGATGCCTCTTCCTCCCCAAATCTCCAAATCTCCTCTGAAATCTTCTCGTCCAGTCACTGTTGCAGCAGGTACAAATGAGGTGTCAATGTGGGCCCTACAGCTATATATAGGCCTTTTTCCAAACTTCCACTCACCATTCCGGGAGCCTAAGGTGTCCATTTTTCAAACCGTCTTCAGCCACGGGATTAGCATCCTGCCACCTACATCACATCTATCCCTGGGTCACTTTTCATCCCGAGCCCTCGGGGCACCTTTTTTTCATCTCATGGTCAGGTACACACGCGCATTGTCACATTTGTCAAATACATGCTAATATCTTTGTTCTCTTCAGATATTGTTCACTTTGGGTATTTGGTTGTTATGTGCGCAGGTACTTGCTCATCGATCATCGACATCATCCCTTCAGGTATATATTCAACACTGGCATGTAGTCTCTCCCACTATATTGCATTTACATTTCCAGTCACACCCGCTTATATTGGCCTTTAGGATCCTCATTCTCGGCTCTACAGTACCCACACCTTCATTTGCATCTTTGGTACTGTTACCTAGTAGCATTCTTACCCACATGAGTTGTCCCATTCATAGCACCTTTTGGCACTTTTTGACACTCATGTTGTTCTTCATTACCCTTTAGGGATGGGAGTCCCGATAGTCTTTCATCATGTCGTGAATCAGCCACATACTCCTTCTCCTCATTTTGCTAGATTTTACACCTGGACTCCCAGATTATCTCTTTACGGTTCTATTCTTTTTTACCTGCACCTCCGCAGTATCATGAACCCTCCATTTCATCACAATCTGTCTGCCCATCTGCGAACCTATCCTCATTTCACCTACCTCATACAGAAACTCACCAATGGGGCCCCCACCCTTCATCAGTTTTCCAAGAAAGTTTTTCCCTCCCTGGGGCACTCATTTCACACTGGGGCACCTGTTTCTGTATTTGTACATTTCTCCCCAAATTATTCATTATTTATTGTACAAACGCCTTTATTTCCAGTCATTACATTTTCTTTTGTCATCACCGTTGGCGACTTTCTTCCTTTGGGCCACACGCAACCCATGTCACCTTTGGTTGGAGTTTTACTTATCATCTACCCTCGCCGGCATTGTCCATATCTTCAGAGTACTCCACAGGTCACTTACCTCTACCCTCTGAATTTGTTCACCTTGTCCTGCCTCTGGCACAACTTATCACCGGTCTTGTCGTCCCTCTGACACTCGACCTTGTTACACGGTTGCGGCCACTTTTTATCTCATACATCCTCCAACCAAGGGCAGTCTTGAGTCTTCCCACGTCTTGACTTCGTCCAATGTACCTCTGCCACTTCCCCCCCTCAGTAGATTCTATAAATCCCTTTGCTTTTGTGAGTCGCGTTCCCCTTTTGCCGACATCAACACAATTTTCCAGAAGGGCGACAGTATCTTGATTCTCATTCTCCATTCAATGAGAGATCTCGGACGGCACAGGGTGAAACATCATTGCACCCTACTGTCGTTGGCCCCCATCACATTCGATGCCAACACTTTCTCATGTTATGGTGGGTCTTACTTTGTGACTATTGTAGTTATTTATCATTTGTCGAAGACCTCTGAACTAGGTAGGGCCATCAATGCCTGCATCATCGTTGTTTCTTCTTACCGCGATCATTGCCTATTATTTAGAGTACATTCCTTTGCAGAATTGTCTTCTGCCTTTATCATTACCGCCCCCGAGGGCATTGTAGTTTTCTACACCAACAATTCAGTCATCCTTTTCCAGAGTTACATAACACGAGCATGGGGCATGCCTGCCTCATCTGTACACAGTTTTCTTTTTTGTTTTGCACAACTCTCAGAAGGTCGGGTCCTACCGGTTCCTTTTTTCTCCAATGGATCGCTCTGCACGATCCCACTACTGCTCTCCCTTACAACAACATTCTCAGTAGAAGAAACATTGATGGATTTCCGGCTATGCGTATGCTCCTAACCTCATCCATCAGGGGGCATCTGTTATCACTGAAATTTTGTCTGCACATGGCGACAAGAACTCAGCATCGTCAAACAGTAATGAAGTCATTCATGGCACTGAATTAATTTCACAACATTCCAAAAAGGTCAAAAACTATATAAAGTAACCAAAAATTGAAGAGCGCTTTACAGAAGTTGGGTGCGTGCGCATATGCACGGAACAGGAATGTACCATGTGCGCATGCATGCACGATGCGCGGTTGTTGGCGCAAAAACCCGTGCACCTGCTAAACGACGCATTTATTGAATTGGTCGGCCTCCCAACCACTTATGGATCAGCTCCCAAGCCGATTTGACACTCAAATCTTAGTTGAATCCGCATGGTAGGCTGGTCAAAGACCTAATGAAGCCCTAAAGAGCCTCTCTTCACACTACAAAGGAGTTACATAATCACCCAATGCAATGCTATAAAAAGCCATGAATAAACCTCATTTTCTCAAGGAATTTCATGTAATGTTATGCTACCTAGATTGTTTTAAGGACTCAATCCTTGACAAGACCACTTTGGCACCATTTCATTGAGCAACTCACCTCTCCATTGAGTGGGTTTGCAAAGGAGTTATTTCATCACCATTTTTATTTTTCTTGTAAGGAGAGCAAGTTTTTGAGGGTCCAAGAGCCTTCCATTGGAGGAAGAAGGGACTCATAGTCCCCTTTCTTCATTGTGCTTTGATTTCATCAATAGATCAGCCTAAAAACATTGGTGATATTGGTATTTTTGTGTTTGTTATTTCAATATCCATATGCTCATAGTTTTAGTTTGTTTTAGTTTAATTCTTGCTTATAATTTTGTTTTTCTTTCTCTAACCCTTTCCTCTACAGCTATCATGCTTAGCAAGACCCAACTGGGCATGTAAGCACCTCTCATTTGCTCACCAAGGTGATGAAGAGGGTGCAAACACTTCCAATAACCATTTGAAAATGAATCATTGAGACCGGAATGGTTATATCATTCAAAATTAAATAGGATTAAAAATGATTCAATCGAATACAGAGATAGGTGTATTCTGTTTCGATTGTTATCATAAGTCAGGTGATAAAATCATAATCAACCAGTTGTGTAATCGTTTTACATGCAATTGAAAATGATATGATCAAAACAAATCGTATGCAATCGAATCCAACAAAATCATTTTCCAATCGTCATAGCTATAACAAGATAGTAAAAAA
This sequence comes from Picea engelmannii, assembly GCA_009831015.1. Lineage (NCBI taxonomy): Eukaryota > Viridiplantae > Streptophyta > Pinopsida > Pinales > Pinaceae > Picea > Picea engelmannii. The sequence continues at coordinate 142,988 of ML798626.1, read as the reverse complement.
AAATTCATACCATAAGTGAATTAAACCAACTGGTGCGTAATTGTCTATCAACAAAATTGTGATGAAATCACTTCAGCTGGCAACAGGGTTCACGAGAAGTATACGATCGTTTGTTTTTAGTAAACTGGGTAGACAAGATTGATTTCCTTTGATCGAAACTATTTTTTTTGAAACGCATTATAACCGGATTCGATAGAAACAACAAATATTGACCAATTCATTTGCACGTTGAAAACAAACTGAGTAGCATTTCAGGATGTGAATCTAACTCATAAGAGTAATCGAACCAACTGAATTTGATTTGAGCGAATCCAACAGCAAGGAATCTTAATATAATCATCGTGAATCGAAACTGTCCCACGATTCAGGCATGAATATTGCTTGCACAGGCTTACATGAGAATATTGTTTTTAGAAAAACAGAGTCGTCTTTTCCCAAATTAAAAACTGAACAGAGCAATATTCACGATTTTTGAAAATCACATGACAGAGAATATCGTAACCAACAAGCTCATTGAAATAGTTTACCAATCAGAGCATCTGAATCATAACGAGATCGAATCCACACATAATCATATTCTAAATTGAGCATGAGAACTTACTGTTCAGAGTGAGTACCAAACCAATTCAATTTGAAAGCACAATCTCGATTTTGTTAACTCAATCAGACACACAATCAAATCAAATCAAATGAAAATCAACCAAATCGAAATGAGAATCTATTGGTTTTTAAACTGGGGATGATTAAATCATATATCCAAAACGAAATTCCTTCTATTTTTATCAAAACGATACCATGTACAGGATGATCATCGAATGACAGAGGAATTTGGATGAGTGACTGAGCTATAAAAACTGAATGCAAATCATTATATCAACCTAGATTATTTACAAAATAAAATGACGTCAAAACCATACCTGTATAGCGACGAGGCTGCTTGATTATGCCAATTTGGAATTTACAACAGTCGTGGCTGATTCCACATTTTTGAACAGGATGGAGCCGGTTGTTTTTTTCTTTTTATCTGTTGCTTGGAGCTTGGCCTTTTGGCTGGTTAGCACTGCAATTTGATCCTCGAGTGACTGAATCTTCGATTGGAGTATCGAAACATCAGTATAATATCGTTATAGCCATGAATTGCATTGGTCACAGGGTGACTGTGTGGGTTTAGAAAGAACAGAAGAGGGTTTGGCCAAATGACCGAGGGTTTCACGAGGCAATTTAATACCCGGGTAGTCAGGTTCGTTCTTTAGGCAGGGGGGAAGGTTCGATACAAAATCAAAAGGGGGATCGGGACATAAACCCTGTGAGTAGGGGTACTCACTAGCTAGAAATCGTTCCACATCAGAATCAGAATCCTCGCTTAGGACGATAGGGTTTGGCTCAGCAGAGGGTTTGCATTTATTTCTTGCCATTCTCGAAATGAGCCGGGCATTCAATTTACCCTTAGCGTTAGCAGTAGGGTTTGCCTTGGGATTTTTGCTCATAGGTTTCTTTGTAGGCTCAGACTTATCAGTTCCAACATCTGGTAAGTCAATAGGAGGGTTGGCCGAGGGTTTAGGTAGTAGGACATGAAAGGGTACAGGTGACTCGTCCTTGGCTTCAATTACCATAGGTTTATCAATCGGAACAGGGTTTAAATCCTCAAAACCATTACGAGCGATGAACGCTCTCCAGCTATCACCATGCAAACTCAAATGATAAATAATGATAAGCTTAATAAGCCCATGATGAAACAGGCTATTATCAGCCTTATGCCTTTTAAATATTTTTGACATCTTGTATAATCTGTGTTGAAAGTAGAAAGGCAGGTTTAAAGGATACCCTATAAAAATCATCAGCAAACATAGGTGGTGGAGGAACACGAGCCCGTATCGACCTTCACAGGTCACAAACTGCTTGAATATCATTAATAGGTCGTGCCATCGTGGTTTAAGTACAGATATGAGCATACCTCTGTCACAAGAGGTGACTTTGCGCGAGAGAAAAAGCAATGTCCATGGCACTTCCTCGACCTTCCAATTCTTAAACCATCTCTGCCCCGAAGCAGGTAACCCTATAGCAGAGCTGATAAAATTCTCATCAATCTCCAACTGTATGTCACCTACCTTAGCTCTACAGCCATCAAAGGTCATGGAAAATTGTCGCGCTACACAAAGGTTAAAACCCTCAAATCGTCGTATAAAGGGTAGCCACCCATTTTCCTCCATGTCTCTACAAGCATTGTCAAACATTAACAGGGCTTGGTTTCCATTAGGTTTGACTCACACGACTGGTGCCATGGAGCCAGATGCATGGTAAGCGAAGGGTTTGAATCACCAACACACACAGGAATAGAGTGCGCGGAGGCTTCCTGAGCTAACAAAGGTGAATGATGAATATGGGATAGGCATAAATGCCAGTGTGCGAAGGTGGTGGAGTTATTCACCGCCATGCAAAACAATTATGGTCAAAGTACAACCACCGATTTACATAGTAAATCAACCCATTATAGCATAGTCAACAGTCATATCACTTGGCCGACTAATGAACAATGGTAAGTGCATGCGCAATCAACGTTATACCAAAGTTTTTAATCCACCAACAGTCAAATTAAAACCAATACCAAACTCAACTATGCGCCAATGTATCAACCGATATCAATAGTTTAACCAACGTGCCAATATGTTTTCATATAACCAATAGTTATGAACAATAGACATAGGCATTATATTAAAAATATATGTATGAAAGATTTAAACATAATACCCATATATCTTATGAAACCAAAAGGGCAATTAAATGAAATAAAAATGAAATCCAAATACCAATGCATTACACATTTAATGAAACCAAGTCACACACTCAATATAAGAATGTCCAATGAGTATAGTTCAAAAATTCTGCCAGCTACATAATGATAAACAAAAGGTAAGCGCAATAGGCATATCGACAAGAAAGACAATGACAGTTCAAATAGTGATTTCAATGTGACTTCGAAACATTAAGTTTCCACGCTTACAGTCGTGAAAACAAAACGAATGTAAGTGTGCAAGTGTCGCAAAAATAAAAGTGTCGTTTATTTGAAAATTGCGACGAAAAACTGGTGTTTGCAAAAACATTGGTGTAGGCAGCTTATAAGACAACTGAAAAATGTGAATTGGCTGCCAACAATGGAGACACACTGGTAGAAGCAGTTATCTCTGTCAAAAGCAACAAATTTAGATTAGGACAGCAAATAAAATTTCAACTCAAAAATAACAACCAGGAAATCGTACTAACATCATCATTAACCATCTTTTCCAGCAGTGTTTCAAAAGATGAAGACTGATAACAATCTTAAGACTAGCAAGTCACGATATTAAAGATAAAATCTTCGATACTGTTGGCATGGCCACTGCTTCCAGCAGGCATCCATAGCTTCGACAGGGTTTCCATTTAACCCACTCTGACGTTTGTATCCTGCCAAGAAGTTCTGGATCAGAATAAAGGACTTAAAAGAGGTTTCCTTTTTGCATATTTTCATATACCCGACATTGCTTCGTTGCCAGTGGGCCTGTTCAGTACCCCGACGAAGTTGTCCTAGTGCCATGCATGCATTTACCCACTGCTAGCAGACCTGTTCAGCATCCCGGCGAGTTTGCAAGCACTTCCCACAGCTCTTATTCATAATTTTTGTTTTGTTTTTCATAGATATATAGATGAGTGGGGTGACGCTGAAAATCATGATATTTTAACATAATTTTTTCAGACCTCGTCAGAATTTTTAGAACTATCCTTTATTTAGATTCAGAGATGTTTTATTCAAGAAACAACTTCCTAAGACAGGGAGACATCCTATGAGTCATTCCTTTATGGAAAAGGGACAGCGTAAAAAGATAATAGATGATCATGACGAACTTTACTTTGGGATCAACATCAGCAGACTTCTTTCAAACAACAGACTTTTCCAACATATATTTCAGATATATACCATTGATGTTTGTATGAATTTTTCAGAATTTATTTTAGCGAAGAAAATATCTTTCGTCTTTGTCTGCACAGCTCAATGTATAGGTATGTGTATATCCAAAAACACAAACTGATAAATTCAAATCAAAATAAAAAACAGAAAGAAAATGGAAACGCAAACAAAAGCAAAAATATATACATAATATACAAGGGTAGTTATCAAGCAAAGTATCTTTTCAGGGCTTGGCCATTCACCAGGTAGGTGTCAAGATGCCCTTCAATATTCTACAATCGAAAGGAACTAGGACCCAACTTTTCAACAATTAAAAACGGTCCAAGCCATAAGTTTTGAAATTTAGTGTGCTCACCCTTTCCCTCGTGTGGTTTGTCCCACTTCAAGACGAGATTGCCTACTTCAAACTTCCTATCAGAAGCAGAATTATAATCGAACCATATTTTAACCAATTGTTGATGTTGATCTAATTTACGCTTAGTTTGGGCTCTTACCTCTTTTAGCTTCATCAAGGCGTTAATTCGGTTTCTAAAGGGGGACAATCTTCTTCTTGGACTTTTTGTGACAACTGAAGTGAAGGAAGAAGAATGTGAGGTGGAAGAATTGCTTCTCTACCATAAACGAGAAAAAAGGGGAATTTTCCTATGGTAGTTTTGGGCGTTACCCTATCAGCCCACAGTGCGTTCAACAGTGCATTGTGCCAATTTTTGTGATTTTCAACCACCGTTCTCTTGATAATTTTAATCAAGTTATTGTTTGTTGATTCTGCTAATCCGTTGCCCTGGGGGTAATAACTAGCAGAATACTTCAGCTTAATTCCTTTCTCTAAAGCGAACTCGCTCATCTCAAGAGAAGAAAAGTATGAAGCGTTGTCAAAGACTAGACAGTCAGGGATACCAAAACGAGTGATGATATTCGAATTTAGAAAGGCAATAACCTGACTGGTGTTGACATTTCTTAGCGCAGTAGATTTAGACCATCGAGTAAAGTAATCTGTGGCTGTCACAATATACTTGTACTGTTGCGAGGATGGAGGGTTAATTGGACCTATGATATCAAGGCCCCATTGTTGGAAAGGAGAATCTACTGAAACGCGTTGCAAGGGAAAGGATGGGTTTTGCAACCACCCTGATGCTTTCTGACAGATGATACATTTACGACATAAGGCATGGGCATCCCTAAAAAGCATGGGCCAGTAATAATTGGATCTTAAAACCTTATGAGTAGTGGTGTCACCACCGAGGTGACCACCATCTTCTCCTGCATGCAACTCAAGCAAGAATTTTTTTGCTTCGTCCTTTTCAAGACAGTGCATCAGTACGCTGTCAAACTTCTGACGAAATAGTACACCATTAACCAGATGAAAGGAGGAAGACTTTAGCCTCAACGCTCTTCTCTTGGTGGGGTCAAGGTGACGGGGGGTTGATCCATGTTCAATACAGAATCTTATATCGTTGTACCAAGGACTAACAAGGTTTTGTGCGCAACAAATCAGACTTTGATCTCTTTGACCTAGGTTTGACGTATCACTATCTTCTTGCTGTCCTATTTCCGAATCAACAACCAACTTACACAACCCTTGGCCTCTCACAATCTGAGCTGGGGTGATTTCTAAGTCATACTCCTACAAGGAGGTGACCTAGTTAGCTCTCTTCTCTCCTAACTCCTACACTAACAAGTTTCTTACGGCGGGGTAGGGGACAATGACTTTCGTCCTTGACTTCAAAAGATAGGACCAGAAATGCTTAACTGCTTTGAAAATAGCGTAGGCTTTCCGATCAACTGCTGGGTAGTTAAGTTCAGCACCTTTGAAAGAGGAGCTCATAAAGGCGATGGGTACTTCATGGTTCTCAGTATTCTTCTGAGTTAGGATGGCGGCATAAGAACGGTCAGAGGAAAAAGTATAGAGTGTGAAATCTTGAGAGAAGTCAGGGCTCATGAGAGACGGAGCATCTATTATGGCATTCTTTATGGCGTTAAAATCTTGATCTTCTGTGGGTCCCCAGTAATATTGGGTGTCTTTCTTAATCAGGTTCTGGAGAGGTCTGACCATTTCGGAGAAACTGGGGACAAATCTTCTCATGAAGTTAATTTGGACTAAGAAAGACTGCATGGATTTTTTGGATGCAGGAGGGGGAATTTTAGCGATGACTTGAGTCCTCTCGGGGTCAATAATCATTCCTTCGCTAGACACAATGAAACCTAAGAGTTTACCCTGTTCTACTACAAATATGGACTTTTGGGGGTTCAAGGAGATGCCGTATTTACGACATCGTAGAAGAACGACTCATAAGTGAGCTAGATGATCGTCTTTATTTTTAAAATAAATAGTCACATCATCTAAGTAAACTACGATGGAGTGATTGATTAAGCCTCAAAAATAAATATCCATTGCTCTCTGAAAGGTAGCACCGGCATTAATCAACCCCAAGGGCATTTTGCGATAAGCATAAGTGCCCCACGGAGTACGGAACGTAGTTTTGAGTTGGTATGGTGGAGACATCAGGACTTGGTTGTATCCAGAGAAACCATCTAACAGGGATAGCCTTTCAGAACCAGATACATGTTGAAGGATCTGTTCCATGGGTGGGACAGGATAGTTGTCTTTGTCAGATGCTCTATTGAGGTTCCAGAAATTGACGCAGAGTCGGATTTCCCCGTTTTTCTTCCGCACTGGGATAAGGTTGGACACCCATTGAGTGTGCCTAACAAGAAAAATTATTTTAGCACTAAGGAGTTTATTCAATTCTTTTTGAACGGTCGGTTCTAGTTTGAGGTGCATTTTCCTCAGTTTTCGTTGGAAGGGTAAGGTTTGGGGCTTCATTGGGATGACATGCTGTATGATATTAGGGTCGAAAGTTTTAAGATCATCATACGTCCATGCAAAGACATCTTTAAATTCTTTGAATAATTTAACGAATGCATTTTTTTCTTGTCGAGAACATCCCAAGCCTAGATTAATGCACTGAGGATTTTCATCAGTTCCTAAATTCACTTTTTCGTAAGATAACGAGGAACTATTGGTTTTACAATTGACCGTCTTTTTAAATTTATCTTCAAAATCATAAAACTTCTCTAATCTAACTATGGATTTGGGTATGGAATTTACCATGTCTGACAGAGCTTTAGGAGATTTCGGATCAGGTATTACCGTAAAATTGTGCAAATTGTCGTCGTGCGTGCGTTCATCTATCACTGCGCCTTGAAAGGTTTCTTCCATGTGCAGAAAGTTAATGATCTACTGATCATCGTCAAATACTCTCCAATTTGTGATATTGTTAGGAAAATATGGTCGAAACAATAGCTCGACGGAGAATGCATCTGGGGACAAGCCTTCTGCAGGAATAAGTTTAGAAGCTACATTAGCTAATAGATCTTCTTCAACATTATTTAGTCTAGGAATGGAATTTATATTGAAAGCAGAAAATTTATTCATTAACCTCCATACCTCAGATTGGTAACTTTTGAGATGTGGGGAAAGATAGTGTATAGAATCTCTTACCTGTCTAACCACTATTTCAGAGTCGCCAAATAAAACCAGGATTTGAATGTTCATATCCAGAGCTTTTCTGAGACCTTGTAGTAAAGCCTCATATTCTGTAGTATTGTTAGTACATTCAAATTCTAGTCTACAAGCCATTAATGTCTTGTTACCTGCTGGATCGATAATGATGCAGCCTACTCCAACTCCTTCTTTAGACTTAGAACCGTCGAAATATAGAGACCAAATTTTATTTCCATCGGGCACATGGGACTATTGCATAGAAGTTGTTGGTTGCATATATGCTACGATCTCGAACTACTGTTCTGGATTGATGATAGGTGAAACCTCAGCCATGAAATTGCCAAAGAAGGTGTCCATCCCTTGGACTTTGGGTGAATCAGCAAAAGGTGTATATGGTTCGTTAGGATCATTTAAATTTGTGACCGTGAACTTATGGTAGCGTTCATGATTCACCCTGATCTTGTTAGGCTTACCGTTCTCTAGAAGCCATAGGTGAGACCAGCTACAGAATCCTCTGATTCTGTAGCTAGTCTAAAATAAGATACAAAATCAACATCAGAATCGATTAAAAATCTTTTTAAAAAGAATCAAATCCAATTATCTTCCAATAACCATTTGAAAATGAATCATTGAGACCGGAATGGTTATATCATTCAAAATTAAACATGATTAAAAATGATTCAATCGAATACAGAGATAGGTGTATTCTGTTTTGATTGTTATCATAAGTCAGGTGATAAAATCATAATCGAACAATTATGTAATCGTTTCACATGAAATTGAAAATGATATGATCAAAACAAATCGTATGCAATCGAATCCAACAAAATCATTTCCAATCGTCATAGCTATAACGAGATAGTAAAAAACAATTCATACCATAAGCGAATTAAACCAACTGGTGCGTAACTGTCTATCAATGAAATCGTGATGAAATCACTTCAGCTGGCAACAGGGTTCATGAGAAGTATATGATCGTTTTTTTTTAGTAAACTGGGTAGACAAGATCGATTTCCTTTGATCGAAACTATTTGTTTTGAAACGCATTATAACCGGATTCGATAGAAACAACAAATATTGACCAATTCATTTGCACGTTGAAAACAAACTGAGTATCATTTCAGGATGTGAATCTAACTCATAAGAGTAATCGAACAAAATGAATTCGATTTGAGTGAATCCAACAACAAGGAGTCTTAATATAATCATCGTGAATCGAAACTGTCCCATGATTCAGGCATGAATATTGCTTGCACGGGCTTACATGAGCATATTGTTTTTAGAAAAACAAAGTCGTCTTTTCCCAAATTAAAAAATCAACAGAGCAATATTCATGATTTTTGAAAATCACATGACAGAGCATATCGTAACCAACAAACTCATTGAAATAGTTTACCAATCAGAGCATCTGAATCATAACGAGATCGAATCCACACATAATCATATTCTAAATTGAGCATGAGAACTTACTGTTCAGAGTGAGTACCAAACCAATTCAATTTGAAAGCACAACATCGATTTTGTTAACTCAATCAGACACACAATCAAATCAAATGAAACGAAAATCAACCAAATCGAAATGAGAATCTATCGGTGTTTAAACTGGGGATGATTAAATCATATATCCAAAACGAAATTCCTTCTATTTTTATCAAAATGATACCATGTACAGGATGATCACCAAATGATAGACGCATTTGGATGAGTGACTGAGCTATAAAAACTGAATGCAAATCATTATATCAACCTAGATTATTACAAAATAAAACGATGTCAAAACCATACCTGTATAGCGACGAGGCTGCTTGATTATGCCAATTTGGAATTTACAACAGCCGTGGATGATTCCATGTTTTTGAACAGGATGGATTCGGTTGTCTTTTTCTTTTTATCTGTTGCTTGGAGCTTGGCCTTTTGGCTGGTTAGCACTGCAATTTGATCCTCTAGTGATTGAATCTTCGATTGGAGTATCAGAACATCAGTATAATATCATTCTAACCATGAATTGTATTGGTCACAGGGTGATTGTGTGGGTTTAGAAAGAACAGACGAGGGTTTGGCCAAATGACTGAGGGTTTCACGAGGCAATTTAATACCCAAGTAGTCAGGGTCGTTCTTTAGGTAGGGGGGAAGGTTCGATACAAAATCAAAAGGGGGCTCGGGACATAAACCCTGTGAGTAGGGGTACTCGCTAGCTAGAAATCGTTCCACATCAAAATCGGAATCCTCACTTAGGAAAATAGGGTTTGGCTCAACAGAGGGTTTGGGTTTATTTCTTTCCATTCTCGAAATGAGTCGGGCATTCCTTTTACCCTTAGCATTAGCAGTAGGGTTTTCCTTGGGATTTTTGCTCATAGGTTTCTTTGTAGGCTCAGACTTATCGGTTCCAATGTCTGGTAAGTCAATAGGAGGGTCAGTCGAGGGTTTAGGTAGTAGGACATGAAAGGGTACAGGCGACTCGGCCTTGGCTTCAATTACAACAGGTTTATCAATCGGAACAGGGTTTAAATCCTCAAAACCATTATGAGCGATGAACGCTCTCCAGCTATCACCATGCAAACTCAAATGATAAATAATGATAAGCTTAATAAGCCCATGATGAAATGGGCTATTATTATCCTTATTCCTTTTAAATCTTTTTGACATCTTGTATAAGCTGCGTTGAAAGTAGAAAGGCAGGTTTAAAGGACACCCTATAAAAATCATCAGCAAACGTAGGTGGTAGAGGAACACGAGCCCGTATCGACCTTCACAGGTCATGAACTACTTGACTAGCATTAATAGGTCATGCCATTGCGGTTTAAGTGCAGAGATGGGCATACCTCTTTCACAAGAGGTGACTTTGCATGAGAGAAAAAGGAATGTCCATGGAACTTCCTCGACCTTGCAATTCTTAAACCATCGCTGCCCTGAAGTAGGTAACCCTATAGCAGAGCTGATAAAATTCTCATCAATCTCCAACTGTATGTCGCCTACCTTGGCTCTACAGCCATCGAAGGTCATGGAAAACTGTCGCACTACACAAAGGTTAAAACCCTCAAATCATCGTATAAAGGGTAGCCACCCATTTTCCTCCAGGTCTCTACAAGCATTGTCAAACATTAACAGGGCTTGGTTTCCATTGGGTTCGACTCGCACGACTGGTGCCATGGAGCCGGACGCATGGTAAGCGAAGGGTTTGAATCACCAACACACACAGGAACAGAGTGCACGGAGGCTTCCCGAGCTAACAGAGGTGAATGATGAATATGGGATAGGCATAAATGCCAGCGTGCGAAGGTGGTGGAGTTATTCACTGCCATGCAAAACAATTATGGTCAAAGTACAACCACCGATTTAAATAGTAAATCAACCCATTATAGCATAGTCAACAGTCATATCACTTGGCCGACTAATGAACAATGGTAAGTGCATGCGCAATCAACGTTATACCAAAGTTTTTAATCAACCAACAGTCAAATTAAAACCAATACCAAACTCAACTATGCACCAATGTATCAACCGATATCAATAGTTTAACCAACGTGCCAATATGTTTTCATATAACCAACAGTTATGAACAATAGACATAGGCATTATATTAAAAAGATATGTATGAAAGATTTAAACATAATACCCATATATCTTATGAAACCAAAAGGTCAAGTAAATGAAATAAAAATGCAATCCAAATACCAATGCATTACACATTTAATGAAACCAAGTCACACACTCAATATAAGAATGCCCAATGAGTATAGTTCAAAAGTTCTGCCAGCTACATAATGATAAACAAAAGGTAAGTGCAATAGGCATAACGACAAGAAAGACAATGACAGTTCAAATAGTGATTTCAATGCGACTTCGAAACATTAAGTTTTCACGCTTACAATCGTGAAAACAAAACGAAGGTAAGTGTGCAAGTGTCGCAAAAATAAAAGTGTCGTTTATTTGAAAATTGTGACGAAAAATTGGTGTTTGCAAAAACATTGGTGTAGGCAGCTTATAAGACAACGGAAAAATGTGAATTGGCTGCCAACAGAACTGCAGGCCATCTAGGGTTTTGGTAAGCACCATGGACCTGTCCAACATTATAAGGCCATCCTCTAGACTGATTCATAAAATTTTGGTTGGGAATCATTCCAGTAGGAATGTTCTATTGAGGGTTATAGAAATTAATCCCAGCTAGATTGGATCTGGGTTGGGGGTTTCCCAAAGCATGAAACTAACCTCCTACGGGTGGGAATATGGAGGATAGAGGTGGATTCATCATACCAAATTTATTGGTCAGAATATTCACCGAGGAGGTAGGGTTTTAGGACAGAGCTTGAGTTGATACTTGCTTGCTAGGTTGGTTTCTCCATCTAGAAGCAAGAAGGTTGTATCTGGGGTTAAAACCAGGAATGCCTCCCATATTAGGAGTCCTTTGAGGGATATAAGAACCACCAAATGAAAAAGGAGTGTATGGAGGTGTACTCCCCCTAAGCCCAATGCTAGCATTAGGGCCAACAACTGGGATGGAGTTCAAAAACTGTGAAGTGAAGTTGCGCATACCATACGAAAAAAGACTAGAATCCATAGGGATTATTGTGCTGCTTATATGTTTAGTATAATGCACTCATTAATTATCAATCCAGGATTCGTAATCAACAAAGTTACAAGACACCCGTAATAAAGGTAATTCTAATGTCATGAGTATAGAACTATTCTAGATTATGTATGTTGGGAACAAAACAAACTAGAAAACTGAAACACACTTTGGTTGTCTTTCACAAAGAGCCTATCTACTCCATTATGGCACATGCAAGTATGATATGGAGTTATTTTGACAAATCAACTCTGTTGTCTGACCCAGTGAACTAACTATGAAATCACACTTCTGAAAGGAAATCACACATCAATCATCAAGACATTGCATGGGTAGTTCAATAGTCAATGTACTGAGTATGTTGTGGTTCACAATGTGTTGTTGTGAACTTCACTATTTCTCCTGCAAATATGTCTGACTATTGCTACCAACATTCATGTCCATGAGACAAAATCAAATTCATAAAATAGAAACAGAGCATATGCAAAACAGAGTGAGTAAAGATCTCTAAGCAATCATATAATTGAAATCCTGGCCTAAACTATATTGTTATCATCTGAAAGAATCAAAGCTTTAGCTAATCTAACACTTATGCTATTTAAATCAAATGATAATAATAATCTACGAAGATGCTGACCTTTGTTGGGCGGTGGGTGTTGATACTGAGAGGGGGGTGAATCAGTATCAAGTACAATTTAAAAAAAAAATTCAACTTATACTTAAACCATTCAATTATATCCAATGAGCAATGAACAATAGTATAAGAGTTACACCAATACACCACAATACACCATGCA
>ML798626.1:26810-87146 GCA_009831015.1 Picea engelmannii | reverse complement strand
TAATTCTTGTTAATACCTTTATTGTTTTCTTTCTAACCTTTTGCATTACAGCTGTCATGACTAGAAGAGCCCAACTAGGCATGTAAGTGCTCACTTTTTGCTCACACATCGACGAAAAGAGCACGAACACTACTTACAAAAAAAAAAAAAAAATTGCGAGAGTAAAAGAAAAGGAGGTAAGAATCTCTTGTTACCTTCAGCTTATTAACAAAACTCGATCCACACCTATGTACAAAAGTTTCTTAATAAACCAATAAATCAATGTGGATCAGTAGGGAGGTATCCTTCCTTACTGATCACCTGCATATCTGAATTTTGTAGTATACGATTCAGAAATTCCTCTTTTGACAAGGGTTTGCTATAAATTCTCAACCGGTGACCATTCACAAGTAGTGGCGTCTGTTGTTTGTCAATTGTTTTTATCCTGATTGAACCATTATCATGGACAATGCCAATTTCGTAAGGTCCCATCCAACGAGTAGTTAACTTGCCTTTGAAGTTCTTGAATCTGTTGTCATACAACAGGGCCCAATCTCCTGGTTGAAATTTTTTATTTTTGAGATACTTGTCATGCCATTTTGTTCTCTGCTCTTGAATGAGGGTGGTTCTTTGAAGTTCTTCCTGCCTGATTTCATCCAACTCATTAACCTACAAGAGTATTTGTTGTTGAGCTTCATCCAAGTTCATGCCAACTTGTACTGCAATCCTGAAGGTTTTGATCTGGAATTCTATGGGAAGAAGCACCTGTTTCCCATACACCAACTCGTAGGGTGTATGTCCTGTTGTATTCCTCCAGGTGATTTTATAAGCCCATACAGCTTCTAGTAATCTGTCAGCCCAATCCTTGTGGTGTAGTTGTACTTTTCTGGTAAGAATGGACTCAATAACTTTGTTTGTAGATTCTACTTGTCCATTTTCCTGTGGATGGTAGGGTGTATATTTTTTGTTTTTGATTTGGTATTGTTATGTAACAGATTTGACGAGATGAGAGGTAAATTGAGTTCCCTGATCAATCATAATTTCTCGAGGTAAACCAAATCTAGTAAAGATGTCATTAAAAAGGAAATCTACCACCGATTGTTCACTTGAAGCTAGTAAATCTTTTGCTTCAACCCACTTAGTCACATAGTCAATGCATACAAGTCTATATTTTTTCTTTTTAGATGTAGGGTTAATGGGCCCTACAAAATCTAATGCCCATTTCTCGAAAGGCTCAATAACTACTTGGGCTTGAAGTGGCATTTGGTCTCGTGCAGTAGGTTTACCCATTCATTGGCATTCATCACAATTGGATACATAGGTTTTAGCATCTCTGAAAATATGAGGCCAGTAATAACCAAATTGCAGAACTTTGTAAGCGGTCCTCTTGTCTGCGAAGTTTCCTCCACAAGGACCATCATGGCAGGCTTGCAGAATATCATGAATTTCATCTTCCCTTACACATCTCTTGATTACCAAATCTGGTCCTGTTTTATAGAGGCAATCATCGTGCCACATGTAGTTTTCACTTAGCTGAATTACTTTTTGTTTTTCTCTAGAAGACAATTTTTGAGGCATCTTCCCTGTCACAAGATAGTTAGCTACATCTGCATACCAAGGAGTGAATGTAGAAATAGAAAACAAATTTTCATCAGGAAAGTTATCTTCTACTGGTGCGTTATCTCCCATATGAATCATTCTAGATAAGAAATCAGCCACAAGATTATCCTTACCAGGTCTATCAATAATGTTGATATTAAAATATTGTAATAATAACAACCATATTGTAACTCTAGGATTTTTTACAGGTTTGTTCATTAAGAATTTGATGGTTGAATGATCAGTGTGTACAAAATCTTGATATCCTGTAATATAGTGTCTAAATTTATTAATAGCATGGACTACAACTAGCAATTCTTTTTCTGTGACCGTATAATTAACTTCAGTTGGAGACATATTTTTACTGACAAAGTAAATAGCATAGGGCATTTGATTTTCCCATTGTCCAAGAACTTCCCCAAGGGCTGTGTCTAAGGCATCAGTACAGATATGAAAAGGAAGGGACCAATTTTGTCCTCTTAATACAGGGGTAGTTGACAATTTTTGTTTTAGAATCTTAAAAGATATTTGACACTCATCATCCCACTTAAATTAGGCTTCTTTAGATAATAACTTGAATAAAGGGGTAGCTAGGCTTGTAAAATTTGGAATGAATCTTTTATAGTAGCCAGCATGCCCTAAAAAGATGCAAACTTCCTTTTGTGAGGAAGGTATTCTGATTTGTGTGATAATATAAATCTTTGCTGGATCAACTCTCATTCCAGAACCAGAGATGTGATGTCCCAAAACAATACCTTCAGTGAGCATAATTTTTTACTTTTCATTTATTAAGGAAAGATTAGTTTCCTTACACCTAATTAAGACTTTTTCTAGACTGGTCAAAGCTTGTTGGAAGTCTTCTCCATGGACTGTAAAGTCATCCATGTAGACTTCCATGCAATCATTGGTCAAGTTAGAGAAAATGGCTAGGACAGCCCTTTGAAAAGTGGTTGGGGCATTGCAAAGTCCAAAAGGAAGCACCCTATAAGCATAGGTTCCCCATGGGTAGGTGAAAGTGGTCTTTTCTTGGTCTTCGGGTGCTATTTGTATTTGGTTGTAACAACTAAACCCATCCAGGAATGAAAAATACTTCTTTTTGGATAAGGTATCCAACACCTGATCAATAAATGGTAAGGGAAAATAATCCCTATGGGTGGCTTTGTTCAACTCCTGAAAGTCTACACATATTCTCCACTTACCATTTTTCTTGGGAACTATGACAAGTGGAGACACCCATTGACTATCTGAAATGGGGTATATGAGATTGGCTTGAAGGATTTTTTGCAATTCCTCTTTTACAATATATTTAAGGGTTGGATTCATCCTTCGCTGAGGCTGTCTAACTGGTCTAATTTGGTCATTAGTGTAGATGTGATGTGTGCATGTGTTAGGGTGAATGCCTTTCATGTTTGCATAATCCCATGCAAAGGCATCAAATTGTCTTTGGAGCATTTCAATTACTTGTGTCTTTTGTTCTGGTTCTAAACTAGAGTTGATATACAGAGGTTTTCCTGGGATAATCTCAACAAGTTAAGTAGTTTATTCCTTTTCTGAGGAAGTTGGCGATAAAGTATATAATTGAGTGATATCAGGATGCTAAGTCTGTTGAAATTCGAAACTGAAAAATGTGTGACAATTCTGCAAAAGACCTCAGGTATTCAATGCAATTTGTATCAGCCAAAAATAAGTTGAAGACTTGTTCATCTAATTGTTCTTGCACTCCTCTTATGTGTTCGAGTGTTAACAGGGGTCTGATACAATCTTCCTCTCCATAAGGGTTTTCTAACCAAATAGGTATTTCCTGTGCCGGCTGGGTAGGAGGGAAGAGAACAATTTTTTGGCTATGTGTGCCATTGGATATAGTCATCTCACCAGACTGACAGCTGATAAAGGCATTTGTTGTGGCCAGCCAAGGGTGGCCAAGATCCACAGGGTGTCTTGGTTTGGAGGATGATTTAGAATAGATGACTAAAAAGTCTACTAGATATTCCCAAGAAGCTAGAGTGACTATGACATCATCTAGGCTTCCTACAGGGCTAATGACTGACTTATCTGCCAATTCTATCATGGTTTGGGTTGGTCTTAACTAGTTTATTTGGAGATTTTTCATAGTGTCAAAAGGAATTACATTAATTTCTTCACCCAAATCAATGAGTGTGTTTGGTAAAGAAATACCATTAATTTCAATAGTGACTACTGGGTTTCCAGGGTCATTATATTTGTATGGCATCTCAGAAATAAATTCAGATAATTGTCCCACCACCTGAACAAGGGGAGGTTCCTTCTTCTTCCTTCCTGGTTTCTTAATGAAAATATCCCTTATTATTTTGGCATATATGGGGATATCCTTAATGGCTTACAATAGAGGTATTTTTATGCATACATTTCGTAATTCATCCTCCATGTCTCTGTGCAAGGGTGGGTCAGGTTTCTTCACTAATAGTCTTTCAGGGTAGGGTGGGAGATTATTTTTTTAAGGTACTTGTACAGATTGGGAAGTGATTGGAATAGGAGGGGAAGTCTCTTCTTCTGTAGGGGTGGTTTGAGTGTTTTCTTTCTCAGAATGATTATCATTTTCTTCCTGAATTATTACTGCAGGATTTGATTGGTTTACAGTTTTCCCTGATCGTAGTTGAATTTCATAGGTGGGAAAGGTTTGACCTTCTGTATTTTGGACCGGGTGGGTGGTTCGATTATTGGGGTTAGGGATTGTTGTTGGTTTCAGAGGGTTGTGGGTAGCTTTGTTTTGTGTTTGTTGATTGGCATTTATAGGTGCTTGCTGTTGTTGGTTGGGGTTCGAGGGGGTTGTAAATTGTTGTTGTATAGGAGGTGGGAGTAATGCTTGTATATGTGGTGGGTTGAATCCAGGTAGTAATTGGGAAATGTTTGCAGGATACTGTGGATATGTAGGGTAAGAGGGATTTCCATACACAGGTCCCCTCCAACCTTGTTTCCAAGGTTGAGTTTGAGCTTGCTAAGGTGTCCATTGTGGATAGTTCATTGGGGAAGAACCCCATTATTGATGTTGATACTGTGCATTAGGGTCATAAAGTGTATTAGGGTTTTGGGCTCTCCAAGGTCTTCTGGAAGGGTATGGTTGTTCTTGTGAGACTCCTCCTCCCCTATACATGGCTTGTATCTCAAGAAAAGTCAGACACTCAGATGTGGGGTGTTCTAGTGTACACAGGCCACAAATTTCTATGACATTTAATGGGCATTCCTTCTCACTGTGCTTCTTTTGACATCTATGACAAAATATTGCTAAGGAAACCTCTTCTTCTTGTTTCTTTTTCAGTTTTAGAGTATCTAATTGGTTACTTATTGTGCTCAATATGTCTATTTTAAAGTTCTCCAATAAGTTTCCTAACTCAGTTCTGGTGACAGTCCCTGATTTTTGTTTTGTATTTCTGCTAAAAGAATCTCTTGGTCCTTTGCCTATTTTAGCTTGTTCTCTTGAGTATATTCTACAATAATCTTCAATCTCTGCAAAAGGATTTTGTTGTAAATCTCTTGAACTCAACAATTTTAAAACTTCTATGCAGTCATCTCTAAGACCTTTCAAGAATACAGTTATTACTACAACTAGGTCTGTGGTGAATAGTTTTGATTTCTGATAGTTGTATAAGAACATTTCTAAGTAGTCTTCAGGTCTTTCATCTTCTATTTGCTGCATTTTAAAAATGTCATTTTTAGCATTATCCCTACAATAGTCTTGGTATTTCCATAAAAATGTGTCTTTCATCTGATCCCAAGAGAGGTGCAAGATACCAGATATCATAAATAAGAAAAAAAGAAATAAAATGATAGAAATGGCAGAATAACAGTAATATAACCAGCATAATCTCCACAATAACACATAAATAATATGAGAACAACAACTGAAATAACACTTTGATTCAGAAAGAAATGTTCACAGGCCTCTTCGAGGGGGAAACCTCCAGTCGAGCAGTGCTCTGTTACAATAATCTTCAAGCTAGGGTTTTCATACCCTCGACCCTTATTTATAATAAATATTTCTATTAAGAGAAGCATCTAGAGGAAGATCCTTCTAGAAGCGAAAGATTCTATTAGGTCTTCTTACATCTGCCTTATTCTATTTTATTGAAAGGCCTTATTAATATTGACCTTTATTACATCCGAATACATTGATCTACCTATGTGCGGGTTAGGACCTTAACATGTCCACCCCCTTAAAAACAACCTTGTTCTCAAGGCTTGAGATGCAGAAACTGTTGCAGAATGGTAGTTGGTTCCCAAGTGGCATCTGCTAGAGTCATATCTTTCCACTGTACTAGCACTTCTTTGATGGTTCTCTGATGTAGGCGATGCTCACGCTGGTCCAAAACTGCTTCTAGCTGTAGCCAAATGGATCCTTCTTCAGCTAACTCTAGGAGGTTGGTTTGAATTCGGAACCTGGTTCCAATCACCTTCTTCAAGTATGAAACATGAAAAATAGGATGTAGCTTCGACTGACTGGGCAGAGCTAGCCGATATGCGACTTGTCCCAAAAGCTTGAGAACTATGTAAGGGCCATAAAATTTGGGTGCTAGCTTCTGACAATGCTCGGCCTTGAAGGAAGTTTGCTTATACGGTTGCAGTCTCAGAAACACCTGATCCCCTTCTGCAAATTGAAGTTCAGAGCAACCTTGATCTGCTTGCTGCTTCATTCGATTTTGTTCCATGACCAAGTTCTCTTTAAGGGTACGAAGGATATCCTCTCAAACTGTAAGTGTTTGGTCAATCGCCTGGACCTTCGAGGTACCCGGTAAGTATGAGAGAACTGAAGGTGGCTTCTTTCCATAAACTGCTTCAAAAGGATTCATGCGAGTGGTTGTGTGGTATGTAGTGTTGTACCACCATTCGGCTAGGGGTAACCATTGAACCCACTAGTGTTGTTTTTCAGAGACAAAGCACCTCAGATATGTTTCCAAACACTTGTTGACAACCTCCGTTTGACCATCCGTCTAGGGATGATACGCTGAGCTGAGATGCAATTGTGTGCCTTGTAGCTTAAACAGTTCTTGCCAAAAATTTCTTGTGAAAGTTGGTTCACGATCAGAAACAATAGAGTGTGGCATGCCATGAAGCTTGAATACCTGGTCCATGAAAATTTGAGCCACCGTGGATGCAGTAAATGGGTGGTGAAGAGTGCAAAAATGAGCATACTTGGAAAGGCGATCCACCACCACGATTATGACTAATTTATTCCCCGATTTGGGTAAGCCTATAATAAAGTCCATAGAGATATCCTTCCAAATAGTAGGGGGAATCGGAAGAGGTTGGAGAGTGCCCAGAGATTTGACTGTTTCTCCCTTGTTGCGTTGACATGCCTCACATTCAGCGACAAAATTATGGATGTCTTGTTTCATACCATCCCTGAGTGCCCCGCTGTGGGTGTAGCATGAAGCTTAGAAAGTACTGTGGATTTGAGCTTGGATTGTTTACTTAAATACAAGCCGCCGGAGCCTTGTTATGCAGTTGTTGGATCAGATGCAAACTTTTTGGATCTTGTATCCATTCCTGGTGCACAGCTTGGAGCCAATCAGGTACAATGAAGGAAAGAGAAAAAAGGGATCCTTCGTCTTCATATTTCCTGGACAATGCATCCGCCACGACATTGTCTTTTCCCTTCTTGTAAATGATATCATAATCATATCCAAAGAGCTTAGTCACCCATTTTTGTTGCTCTTGGGAGGAAATGTGTTGTTCCAGAAAGTACTTGAGGCTTTGATGGTCGGTCTTAATTTGGAAGTGTTGCCCCAAGAGATAACGACGCCACAACTCAACGACATGCATAATCACCAACATTTCCTTTTCATAAATGGGTTTGCCCAGATTCCTTTCAGACAGTTGTTTGCTGGTGAAGGCTAAAGGTCGACCCTCTTGCATAAGGACAACACTGATTCCTTTCCCTGAGGCATCACATTCCAACACAAAGGTCTTTGTGAAATTGGGAAGGGCTAGAACCAGAATGGTGCACATGGTCGTCTTCAAGGTTTGAAAATAATGAGCAGCAGCTGGAGTCCAAGTGAAAGAGTTCTTTTTGAGGAGAGCCATGAGAGGTGCTGCAATCTTTCCGTAGTTCTTAACAAACTTGTGATAATACCCTGTTAAGACCAAAAATCCATGCAAGCTTTTGAGAGTCTTTGGGTGCGGCCAGTCTTGCATAGCTTCAATCTTTTTCAAGTCCACCCTGACGCCATCCTTTCCCACCATATGACCCAAGTATTCTACTTCTGAGGCACCAAAAGCACATTTGGACTATTTCGGGAAAAGTTAGTGCTGAGAGAGTAGGCGGAGAACTTGATCCACATGAGTAAGATGGTCTATCCAGGTTTTTCTATAGATGAGGATATAATCAAAGAAAACTAAGACAAAATGACGGAGAAAAGGGCGGAAGACATGGTTCATGAGGCTCTGGAAGGTGGAGGGGGCGTTACACAAGCTAAAGGGCATGACCAAAAACTCATAGTGGCCCTCATGAGTGTGAAAGGATGTCATGGGAATGTCAACCTCTTTCATACGTATCTGGTGATAGCCCGAGTGAAGATCAAGTTTGGTAAAGAATTGGGCACCACTCAATTCATCCAGGAGGTCATCAATGACAGGAATGGGAATTTTGTCTTTGATGGTCAGTTTGTTGAGAGCACGAAAGTCATGACACATTCTCTAAGAACCTTCTTTCTTCAGTACCATGACGACCGGAGACAATTAAGGGCTCATACTAGGACGAATGACACCTGCAGAAAGGAGTTCCTAGACCATTTTCTCAATTTCATTTTTTTGTGAAAAGGGGTGGCAATATGGACGGATATTGGGGGGAAGGCTTCCTGGGACAAGGGGAATGGAATGATCATGAACACCGCAGGAAGGAGGAATTCCTTGGGGAGTGGAAAATATTGTTTGATGTTTAGAAAGGAGGGCTTGGAGGTCTTGGGACACTAGGGGTGTCCCTGTGGCTTGTATGGCGTGGAGTTGGGCAATGACACCCGAATGACCTTTTTTGAGCATCTTTTCCATGCGATGAGAACTGATGACCTCAGGTGAACCAGCAATGATGCCTTGGAATTTATATTGGTGGCCTTCTTGGTTGAATTGCATGGTTAAGTTCTGAAAATCCATGAGAATGGGACCCAAAGTCCTTAGCCAGTCTGCACCCAACACAATGTTGCAACCGCCCATGTCAATAGCAAATATATGGGATTTTAGGTGGTAGTCACCGATTTGGAGACGTACATTTTCATAGCACCCACCACATTTCATAGAACCATAATTGGCAATCATGATTTGGAAATTGTTGAAAGCATGGATGTAGCAATGGGTTTCTTGGGCAATGGGGCGATGAATAAAATTGTGGGTGTTGCCACTATCAACCAGAATGATGACCTTTCGGTGCTTGAGGTAAATGATTAACTTAAGGGTTTGGGGGGCAGAGAAGCAGGTGAGATCATTGAGGGAAATGATCGGTTCCACTTCGAGAGGATCGGAGGGAGGGTTTATGTCAGTGATTTATGGTGACTCGGGCACAAGGGGAGTTTCAACATCCTAGTCTAGAATATCCTCAGAGATGGCCATAAAAATATTTTTTTCCTTACATTTGTGGCCCGAGAAATATTTGTCATCACATTTATAACATAGGCCTTTGATTTGGCATTCAACCATTTCATCCCTGGTCAATTTTTGGATCTTTAATGGGGTGGAGGGAGTAGTGGGGTTTACTGGTTTGGGGCGAGGGATAAAGGAAGGCTTACGGTTTTGAGAGGAAACATTTTTTTGTGCTTCTTTATCTTTTTTAGTATCCTCCACCCAAGTCACAGGTTTGGCCATGAGGACATGGGCCCGAATCTCCTCCTTGAGGCCACTGATAAAACACTCTCAAAAGAAAGCATCATTCATGCCCTCTATTCGAAAATCCAGGTGCTCAAATGCAGCTATGAAGTCTTCTACTATTCCTGATTGTTTCAATTTTGTCAAACAACCCAAATGGTTGGTGTCAGTGTCAAAGCATTCATAAAGCTCAGTCACAAATTGGGTCCAAGAAATATACCCTTGATGGGAAGTTTTTCTCCATTGCCACCATTGCCAGCGTTCTTGATCTATATGGAGAACACCATACCGGAGTTTGGCCAAATCATCTGTAATGTTGTAGAGAGAGAAATAATGTTGCATTTGGGTGACCCAACCAGTGGGGTCCGAGCCATCAAATTTGGTTACATCCACCCGCGGAAGGCGTATGTCCCGTTGAAAGTGATAGGGCTAAAAGGTATGGGAATGGGAAGAATTTTCACCTTCAGTCTTTGTATGTGCGTCATGAAAAGGGTCATCGGTAGGGATCTTGAGTTTGGTGCAGAGTGATGCAAAGAAAGATTCAAGCTAGGTGGTCAGTTCTTGTTTGACTTCCGCCATTGCGGACTGGACGGATGCATTTATGGTGGTATCGATGGATGTATCACGGGAGGCAATGGTAGCACTGAGTTGTATCACTTCTTGTTAGGTCTTGAGGAAACTAGATTGCAAGGTGTTGAAGTGAGACTCCAGTTCTTGGCTATGGGTATGGGTCATGAGGATGGGTGAACTGAAAAGGGAGCGGGCGGGGTCAGAACTTTTTGTAGAAAAATGATATGGATGAATGTGATAAGGGAGAAGAGATTAATCTAATGTAATAGGTCTCAAATAATGGTGAAAAAATTTCCATTACTTTTTTTTTTTTTTTTTTTACAGCTGCGGGGTTATACTTCGGTCTGGAGAATGCTGCAGTGCTGAAATCCTCAAATTCTTAACCAGAAAGAACTGTGTATTTACTTGGCAACCCAAACACCGATGCGCGGAAATAGATCTGGCCGGTTTAATTTGTTTATGTTTATGTTTATGTTTATGTTTATGTTCCCCAAGGGTTAGGTATTCAAGGGTTCTATAGACAAGGGTTTGACCTATGCTATATCTCTATGATATATGTGCAGGGTCCAAAAGTAGTACTCGACCCAATATCTCAAGGCACTAACTAAGGAGGATAGATTGTACCCTTAGTTGTACTACCCGACTACCTAGTTACTAGAGAGTATCTTCCCGAGTGTTGTTCTCGGTGACACTATAGCAGTCCGGAGGTCAATAGGTTTATCTAAAGAGGGCTTCAGGAAATCTAGGTCGATCCATACACAGGTGATGTCTGATGAGCTACCACTCGAAGGGGTACCAACAAGGGTTACAAGGGTGGCCAACATATGTGCGCTTAAGAACCACTTGTATTTCCTGCATGTATGAATCCTTCAACCACGGGTTTATGCACGTAATGACATATCTATGTGGCTTAAAGACGCTGAAATACGTCTCTACCCTGGAAAAAAAAAATACCCACAATTTCTACCAAGGAAAGTGCTCTGATACCACTTGCAAGATACCAGATATCATAAATAAGAAGAACATAAATAAAATGCTAGAAATGGCAGAATAACAGTAATATAACCAACATAATCTCCACAATAACACAGAAATAATATGAGAACAACAACTAAAATAGCACTTTGATTGAGAAAGAAATGTTCACAGACCTCTTCGAGGGGGCAACCTCCAGTCGAGCAACGCTCTGTTACAATAATATTCAAGTTAGGGTTTTCATACCCTTGACCCTTATTTATACTAAATATGTCTATTAAGAGAAGCATCTAGAGGAATATCCTTCTAGAAGAAGAAGCTTCTATTAGGTCTTCTTACATCCACCTTATTCTATTTTATTGAAATGCCTTATTAATATTGACCTTTATTACATCCGAATACATTGATCTACCTATGTGTGGGTTAGGACCTTAACAAGAGGATTGTATTTTCTCCTAAGCTCATGAACCATCTTAAGGATGAATCTTTGATTGTAGCAGGAAAGAGCTTAAGTTTTTGGGCATCGTCTGAGTAGTTATAGCTTCTACATAATATGTCAAACTCGAATAAAAATAAATCTGGATTTTCAATTGACATACCTCTGAAAGTGGGTAACGATGATAGTGGGATATTTTTCATGTTGATGTTTCTGGAAATATCCAAGATTGGGAACCCAAAAGTTTCAGTCTTTGTGGCTACATTTCCTTGTTCTTCTACCATTCCAGTGAAAGAGGGTTTAGAAACTGGATTTTTTGTGTCTCCCAAATGTTCAGCAGATTTACGTTCTGCCTGCCCCAATGCTGATTCTTTCGTTTTAGGTTCTTCTTCTGGAGCCTCACTAGCTCCCCTTGAATTTTCTCCCAGTGGAATTTTTCCTGCACTAGTGTTAATTGGATTAATGGGGGGGGTTGTTTTTGAATCTTTAGAGCTTACAAATCTACCCTTGTTATCTCTATATCTATGCATAAAATGGAAATTTGATTCTTAACTGAATTGAAATCCTAATTCTATCTAGACGGTAAGAAGTCAACTTGGTTTCGGAGAACCCCACTCTAGTGGTCATGTGGCTCTTCACTCACATCTTAAACGTTTTATCCTCCTCCCTCAAGCAGCCTTTAAAAACATTCAAAATTTATGCAAATAATCTAAGCTAAAAATCACTTCCTACCATTTGCAACTCCCTGACAACGACGCCAAAATGTTTTGTTGCTTATATGTTTAGTATAATGCACTCATTAATTATCAATCCGGTATTTTTAATCAATAGAGTTACAAGACACCAGTAAGAAAGGTAATTCTAATGGCATGAGTATAAAACTATTCTAGATTATGTATGTTGGGAACCAAACAAACTGGCAAACTGAAACACACTTTGGTTGTCTTTCACAGAGAGGCTATCTACTCCATTATGGCACATGCAAGTATGATATGGAGTTCTTTTGAAAAATCAACTCTATTGTCTGACCCAGAGAACTAACTATGCAATCACACTTCTGAAAGGAAATCACACATCAATCATCAAGACATAGCATGGGTAGTTCAACAGTCAATATACTGAGTATGTTGTGGTTCACAATGTGTTGTTGTGAACTTCACTAGTTCTCCTACAAATATGTCTAACTATTGCTACCAACATTCATGTCCATGAGACAAAATCAAATTCATAAAACAGAAATAGAGAATATGTAAAATAGAGTGAGTAAAGATCTGTAAGAAATCATATAATTGAAATCCTGGCCTAAACTATACTGTTATCATCTGAAAGAATTAAAGCTTTAGCTAATATAACACTTATGCTATTGAAATCAAATGATAATACTAATCTACGAAGATGATGACCTTTTTTGGGCGATGGGCCCTTGTCGCTTCAACATGCCAACGATTGGAGTCTACAATAAGCTTTCTTTCAAGCACGCATTACTGTTATTCAAACTTCAAAACATAGAATCAAACTATGCTAACAACTCAACTAACATTCAATCGTAGATGATCAAGACATGGAGACAAATAACATCCTTGTATTAATCTTCACCCATAATATGTTCTATAACATGTAACGTTGTTTCATATGTTGTATTATGCTAAATCTCCTCCTCTTCCACCATCCTTGCTATGACTATTTAAACAGTCTTAGTCATGAAACACAAAGTGGTGAAATCATTTGCAAATCAGTCAATTGTTAAATTTAATTATTCGGTTACATATTCTGAGCTTCATCCTCATGACATGAAGTGAATGAGGATGAAGCAAACAATAAACTATCCTAACATAGCCTTGCTAAAACATTTATGATTCAATAATCATCCAACAATTGTCTTGGGTACGATCTGGAGCTAAACTTGGTACATACGGCTTCCTGAATTGGTATCGGATCGTAACAGGTAGATGGTACCGGATCTGAACAGTGCAAAAATGGGGTACTGGATCACAACAGTCTACAACCATTGGTACTGGATCATGACAGTGGAGATTCAGTACCGGGTCTGCATAGAAGGTGCGCTTGGTACCGGATTCGAGCAATGGCAATTTGGTGCACAAATACCAGATAGTTGAGCTGGTACAAGAAGGATGGATTTATCTAGAGGTCAAAGATTATACATGGAAAATTGAAGCATTAGTACATGAAACATTTAATCTCCTAGCTCAATAATACCACAAAAATGCATGAATTAATTATACTTTACCTTATGACCTTATCAACGGCTAATGGTAGTGTTCTTTTTCATTTACCCAAGCTTAGGTAAGCCAAAAAGGTATAGATGAGGAGTATCATAGGGTAGTGTGGATGTAAATTTAGAATATCAACATTGATGGACTGAACATTATAGCCCGGTGAGCTTCCAAGAGACCCAAAAGGACTCGAGGTGGTATCTTGAGCATTTACTATAGGCTAATCCATATTAATGATAGGTGCCTCTGGCACTACAACCATTGAGGTTGTAGGAGTCGAAGGGGTGACATTAACTATTGTGGATATGGGATTCGAAGGGCTCCTAGTATTCTGAAGACCAGGTTTAGTACTCATCCTTGTAGAATCACAAGTTTGAATGGTGTATGTGTGTGTACCACGTATAATAACTCTACGCCTTTTAGAAGGAAAAGACTTGAAATCCAGTGGTAACTATAACATGCAAAGGGACTGGTGAGGGGCTGGTCTAACTCCACGATGACTCAAGACTCTAAATATAAAAATATATCCTAAGGCCAACTAGTAATCAAAGAGCACACCAAAATTCAAATGACCAATATACATGCAAACAGGGTAAAGTGGTTGAGTCGCCTCCCTCCCTAAAGAAGGTATGTCTTGACTCTTGCCCAAGAGGGGCCTGAGACTCCTTGCTAAATATCGGAGGTAACATAATTAGTTATAAGGGCCCTCATGGGTTTAACAACCAGTTGGTCAGATCCACCCGGAGAGGTAATCCTCCATAAAGGTTGTGTGTTGTTTGACCCTTATCTGACCCAGGGTACCTGCAGAATAACCCCTGCAAGTAACCTATGAGACACATAAGTCAAGAAACTAATAAACCACTGTATAATTGATGCACAGGCAAGTAGTCGTAAGTCGGGTCTATTGTATGGGCAGGGTAACAAAGCCCGAAACCTTGAAAGTACCACCTCTCATGGAGGTAAAGGCACTAACAATATCCACAGATACGAATAGATCCCTAGAAATATCTTTGGTTCTAGGAAGGTATCGGGGGGATATCCCTTCAACCGACTTCACATGACCTCGTGATTAACTCTAGTGTGAGTGGATCCTCCTGATATTACCAATTATACAATGGATTTCTCCACTCCCTTTCTCAGACACATATGTTGATTTAATTGCCTTGGAGAAGTTTACTCACAAAATCTTATTCCAAGGCACTAAATCCTAGGCTAGTTTGTGTACCCTAGAAAATAAAATCGTGACTACTCAATTTTAATTTATATCATTAATTGTAATGGTTGTGATTACTAAAAAAGGTATGGTAGTGAAACTCATGATGTTATAACTCTGTAAGAAAAGTAAATATGAAAACGATGCAAAGTCCTAAATTTAACTTTAAATGAAATATATCCTTCTAAAAACAAATGCAATTTTCAAATTCAACTCTACAATTTAGAAGTAAAAATGCAATCTTTCACTATATGCACTAAGTTAATGAAAAGGACTAAAAAGACAAAAATGTCAAGCAATGAAAAATGCCTTTTTTTGTATTTTCGATATAACAAAACTGAAAATGCATGGACTGAAAAGTAACTTGATATATAGCCCTATTGTTTATAGAAAAAGATAACTCGAGCAGGATACCAAGCAACAAAACACCCAGCCCAATGTACAAGGACAATAAAAAATGAAAAAGATGATGAAAAAGACTTCGCCCAGAAATTCAACCAAAGATGGGTTTCCTATCATCCCACAAACACTTAATAGGCACTACAGAGACCTAAGAAGGCTCAACAAACATCAAATCCCACCCAGTAGTCACCAAACCAAGCAAACAAACCAGGAAAATTGATGTACGTGATTGTTCAGGAAAACAGAGCGTATATACGTATCTTGCAGTGAGACAACCAACGTATGTATGTGATTTTCAAGGCAATAGGTGTGTATATGCTTCAAAATAAGGCTAGGTAAGGGAGAAAGGCTAAGAAATCAGACGCAAAGTGACCAGAAACTATCAAGAAATGATGCGACAAGAAACATAATAGAAACGAGAGAAATCTAAGGAGAAAAGTACTCCAAACCCTAATAAAGAAGATTCAATCCCTAGTATGGTCACCAATTTTGTTACAAGGAAAATATCTCTATGGCTAGGGTAAACCACAACAGACAGAAATGACTACATAAATCAACTCTCTTCTCAAGTATGCTATAAAAAAAAATATGCTAGCAAGACAAGATAAAAGGCTTACCTCGTCTAGACGTTTGATGAAGTCCACCATTGAGCACTTGACCCAATGCAATACACCTGCAACTAGTCCTCAACAACCAATAAAATAAAGCATATGGTGATATTATAAAAGGTTACAACATTAGATAACATAATCCATTAATAAACATGACAAATACGCCCATGGAATAATAATTCAATATATTTTCAAGATATCAATTGGATGGGAAAAGAGTATTTCTATTAATAAATGATCAGCATAAGTGAATATGTTACATACTTCTGTGTCGACATGGTTCAGAACCGAGAAACTAAGTTCCTTCCAATTGGGCCTCCACCACTTCAATACTCCATCAAAGGCAATCTCATAAGAGAGAAACAATGAGGTTCTCAATCAATAAGGGAAGAGCTTGGGGGTTGAACATTGTGTTCAGACTTAAAGGAAAAAGGGATGCAAACTCAATATGAAGTAAATAATTTCTCCAGAGTAACTTTTCTCTCAAAGTTTAATTATTTCTCCTTTTCCATAGCTCGTAATTGGACTCTTTATAGCCTTCAAAATGGAACTAAAAGGCTGAGTCAGAATGTTTCAAGTATATGGAAGGCCAAGGATCACAGATCTCCTGTCATGACATGGAAACCCGACATTTAATTTTCATTTTCTGGAACAAATCCTGATGTACGCAGGTTGTAGTGGAGCAGCCTGCATATACGCATGTTGTATAGTGCGCAAGATGTGTACATGTGAAAAATTATTTATTTTTGTCTTTGGATTTTATCAACAGGGAACATAAGTCTACATAGGGAAATGGAATAAGGCCCTCTATCCAAGATTACATAGGGTGAGGCAAATCTTGATGTAACATTAAGGAATGTGAATAGTCTATCCATGTAGAATTTCAGTGTATACATAAATAGTTTCAAAAAATTTCAACGTTGGCACCATTCACAGGTCACTCTTACCCATGTCTAGTCCTAGTACAATTTCTTCTCGTTGTTCCTTTTAAAATTTGTTCGACAATACACACGTTCCCCCATCTAGTACTGCAAGGGCATATTTTTATGGTGTTGATTAAATAATGAACGAAAAAGAGGGATTTTTCATCACAAATATGACACACATACATTGTATATACAATGTAGAACCTGAAATAAAAATGAAGAAAGGTTGATGCAAACTTAAAACTTGTGTCAATTTATTTGTGTACATTGAGAGAAAAATAGGGTTTATGGTTTACATGATGAATTGATGATGGAAAAGGTGGGTGTGTGAGTCAAATTTGAGTCCAGAAACCCTATTGTATCGTTAAGGCATGCAAATAGTCTACCCATGTCAAATTTTAGTGCATACATAAATAGTTTGAAAAAATTTCAATGTTGTCCCCATTCACAGGTCACTATTGCCCATGTCTAGTCCTACTACAATGTCTTTTCCTTGTTCCTTTTAAAATTCGTTCGACAATACATATGTTCCCACATCTATTACTGCAAGGGAATATTTTTATGGTGTTGATTAAACAATGAATGAAAAATAGGGATTTTTCATCACAACTATGACACACATACATTGTATATACAATGTAGAACATGAAAGAAAAATGAAGAAAGGTTGATGCAAACTTAAAACTTGTGTCAAGTTATTTGTGTACTTTGAAATAAAAATAGGGTTTATGGTTTACATGATGAATTGTTGATGGAAAAAAGTGGGTGTGTGAGTCAAATTTGAGTCCATAAACCCTCCCATATCATCAAGTCATGCAAATAGTCTATCAATGTCAAATTTTAGTGCATACATAAACAATTTGAAAAAAAATTCAATAATCACCCCATTCACAGGTCAATGTTTCCCATGTCTAGTCCTAGTACAATGTATTTTCATTGTTCATTTTAAAATTATTTCGAAAAGACACACGTTCCCACATATAGTACTGCAAGGGCATACTTTTATGGTGTTGATTAAACAATGAATGAGAAAGATGGATTATTCATGACAACGAAAAGTTCAAACAAAACGAGGCTGAGATCCGATATATAGAGTGGGTGTGTGAATCATATTTGAGTTTGGAAATTCACATTATTCTTGCCACATAACTCATGGGACAAAGTCCCAAGTTTTCAAACAGTTTCAATTAAGATTCTATATAAATGACAAACACATTCATCAAAACTCCATTGATGCAATACTATGACAACAATGATGACATCTACAATCATGATGGTATAAAAATGAATGATATTCTCTTGGTTTCAAGAATAATTTATCCTCTACTGAACAAGGCCAAACACGTGAAGGTGGGATATTCTATGGCCCCTCCCCTCCCCCTCACATCACTCTCAATTTCCCAATATCCAATCTATAAAATAGAAAATAATCGAAAGCAACCTAGTAAGATTCATGCATAGAAACTACAAAAACAAAAATAATGAAGGTAAATGAAATTATGTGTATGTAAATGATATTTTTAGTTTACCACGTAATTTAGTATATTGGTGACTATTTTCAGGTTTCACATAATAATTAAACAAAATGTAACATATGATATAAAAGCATCGCATAAAACTTAAAAACATGTAATTAACCCATGAAATAAGTTAATTATTTTAAGTGAATAATTCATATAAATTAAAATATATAGTCATGTACCTGATCCAACTCAACATCTATGTAATCATCCTTATTATGTATCTTCTTATTCATTGAACTTGACATATGTATCATCATCCGGTTCATAAACGATGTTGAAGGGATTGATGATATCATCATCATCATCAATGTCATTTTCGAGCCTATTTTCATCAACATCATCATCAAGAACTGCATTGTCTCCTATTCCTGGATCATGATCACTTTGTCTTCTTCGTCTGTTGACCCTACATGATATTTCGGCTCTATATGTTCTAGTGAATCATCTTCTTCTTCAATATTATCTTCTTCATGTACATGAGTATACTTAATTGGCCTTCCTCTTGGATCATATATAACAAAAAATGATCAATCCCTCTCACCTAGAACATTTGAGTAAAAGACACATTCACATCATCTTGGAAAAACATAGAGATCGTGTCCTATTTCAAAAACTGTTGTTTTAATCATCGGAAATCCGTTGGCATGCTAAATAAAAATCATTTTCTCATCGTGTTCATGCATCTGTAACCTATACCATTTGACATCGAACAAAACTAATATGAAGGAATTGAAGTCACACTCAAGTATATCATTCAATTACCCATAATATCTATTTTCATATTCTCGGGGATGTTGTCACTCCTAGTGGAAACATTAGTGACCTGGAATACTGCAGTTATCCCACTATCAAAAAATTTCCTGGTTTCAGCAAACTGTTTGATGTGAAATTTACGACCATTGCACCACATAGCTTTGTGGTGTTTCAACTGCAATATGCCATATATGTAAAATATGCATTGTTAATTAATAAATCAAAATATTTATATAACTTTGAAAGTATCTAAAAAAGACAGTAAACATGTAGTCACATTAATATAATATAAAATAACTGAATAAAATGGGTGAATTTTCTTTCCTATCCATCTTTCAAACCATATGCTAAATCAATTTCCCTTTACGTAACATTGGCATCTTCGTTACGACAAGCTTCTCTAACAAATTCAAACAGTCATTTCCATGATAACCTACTGCCATGATGTTGTTTAAATCTTTCAATCCATACATTCATCCAGTCAATATTGTTTTCAATGTATAAATGCAGTGCATCCCAATCTTGAGCAACTAAATAAAAAAATCATAATTCACCAATATTAAATATCAGTTATAAATTCCATGGTAAATATCAATAATTTATGAAATAAAAAATATTAATATATTAATGAGTATGATCATATACACAAAAAAAATAAAATTATATGTATTAATATAAATCTCCACAATTATTAATATATTACTTATCATTTTTTTCATTCTACCTTTCCCTAATAGATGCTCCTGATCTTCAAATTTTTTGATGGAGTTCATATCCCAAATGCGATACACTACATGCATAGTTGGCGTTGTTAATTTAGGAAGATACTTGCTAATATACACCATGGATTGATATACCATATATCCCTCCACCATAGAACCCTCGGGATGTGGTCTTTGTCTAACCAAAGCCTTCAATGATTTCAAGTGCCTCTCCACCATCCACATTGACCTTATGTGTACAGGTCCACCAATTTCAATCTCCTCAACTTGGTGTATGAGGTATTTCTCTTGTGCATTGAAAAATGTTGGAGGTGTTAGCACTCTATAAATCCGTTCGGCTGATAAACAGACAACATAGGTAACTATTTCAACCAACTTTGAGGCTCGAAAATAGCCTTTCAGACCCGGAGAGGGATCTCTTAGGAGACTCTCTCTCCACGCAGTATATGGATTTAAAGCTATGGCTAGATTTAACACCCTTGAAATAATGGTTTATGGTTATATTGGCGTTGTTTCACCTCTTTCGTCACCTTAGTGAGCAAAATAGAGGTGCTTGCAAGCTTAGTTGGGTTTTCTAAGAAGGACAGTTGTAAGGAAAAGAGTTAGAGAAAGAAATATAAAAGAAAAACTAAGAATTAAACTAAGAAATAAAACAACATCTAAATTAATGAACATAGGGACATAAGGACAAAAGAAACAATGAGACCCATGTCACCAATGATAAGGCTGATATTAGTGAAAGAAAACACCAAGAAGAAAGAGGACTATGAGTCCCTTCTTCCTCCAAGGGAGGGCTCTTGGACCCCCACAAATAAGCTCTTCTTACAACTTTGAAAATGAAAATGAAAATGGTGAAAGAATTCTTTGCTAATCCACTCAAGGGGTGAGATGGATTGTCCAATGCAATGATGCAAGTATACTCTTGGTAAGGATAGAGGATCCCTCAAGAGAATAATGGTAGCATAACTTTTCTATGAATTCCTTGAAAAATGAAGTGTATCCATGGCCTTTTTATAGCATTCCTTTGAGGTATTTTCCAACTATTTTGTAGTGTGTAAAGAGGCTAATTAGGGAACTTCTAGGTCTTTGACCAGCCACCCAGTCGAATCCAGTCCATACTTGAGTGCCAAATCAACTTGGAAGTTGAACCAAAAGTGGGTGGGAGGCCGACCACTCTCATAAATGTGTCGTTTCTCAGGTGTGCGGCTTTTTGCGACAACAGTCGCGCATCGTACGCATGTGCGTGAATCTTGCATTTCTGTTTTGCGCATATGCGCACGCGCCCTATGTCTTCATAGCACCCTTTAATTTTTTCACTAGTTGTATATTTTTGACCCTTTGGGAATTCTTTTGTGATATTTTTGGTCCATGGGTGACCTCATAACTATTTGATGATGTTGAATTCTTGTAACCATTTGAGGACGAAATTTCAGTGATAACAGATGCCCCTTGATGGATGCGGTTAGGAGCATACGTATAGCCAAAATCCATCAATGTTTCTTCTACTGAGAGTGTTGTTGTAAGAGAGAGCGATAGTGGGATTGTCCAGAGCTACCCGTTGGAGGGAGAAAGGAGTCTATAGAATCCGACCTTCCAGAAGGTGTGTAAAAAAAAACTATGTACAAATGAGGCGGGCATGCCCCATGCTCGTGTCATGTAACTCAAAAGAGGAATGATGTGTTGATGTAGACAACTGCAGCACCCTTGGGGGCAGTCGTGAGAAAGGAAG
Organism: Picea engelmannii; assembly: GCA_009831015.1. Classification (NCBI taxonomy): domain Eukaryota; kingdom Viridiplantae; phylum Streptophyta; class Pinopsida; order Pinales; family Pinaceae; genus Picea; species Picea engelmannii. Next base: position 65,647 of record ML798626.1, on the reverse strand, counting down.
AAGACAATTCTATGGAGGAACATACTCTGAATGGTAGGCAGTGATATCTGTAAGAAATATCACAGATCTTATAGGTATTGATAGCCCAGCCTAGTTCGGAGGTCTTCGACAAATATAAGACATAACTGCAATAGTCGCAAAGTAAGATCCACCGTAACATGAGAAGGTGTTGAAGTCGAATGTTACAGGGTTCAATGACAATAGGGAGAAACTGTGGTTCTCTCTGTGCCGTTCGAGATCTCTCATTGGATAGGTAATGAGAATCAAGATACTCTCTCCCTTCTGGAAAACTGTGTTGATGTCGACAAAAGGGGGATGCGACTCCCAGAAGCAAAGGGCTTCGTGAAATCTACGAGGTGAGGTTAAGAATTGGAGGAGGTACATGGTCGAAGTCAAGATGTATGGAGACTCAATACTGACCTTGGTTGGGGGTATATGCGAAGTATAAGTGGCCGCAACCGTTCAACTAAGTCGAGTGTTAGGGGGACAACAAGACGTGGGATAAGTTGTGCTAGAGGTGGGACAAAGTGAAAAAAATCAGAGGGAAGAGGTAAGTGGCCTATGGGATACTCAAAGGATATGGATGATGTCAATAAGGGTAGATGATAAGGAGTGCCCCAACCAAGGGCGACATGGGTTGCGTTTTCCAAAAAAAGGGAAGAAGGTCACCAAAGGTGACGACAAAAAGGTAATGTAAATGTTGGAAACAAAAGGCGTTTGTACAATAAATAAATAATATGGGATGAGTGTACAGAAATGGGTGCCCTAATAGAATATGGTTGGCCTAGGTAGGGCACAATTTTCTTGGAGAACTGGTGGAGGGTGGGGTCCCCATGGGTGGGTTTCTGTATGAGGTAGGTGAAATGAAGGGAAGTTTGCAGATGGACAAACTGATTGTGGATGAAATGGAGGGTTCCATATACTGCGGAGGTGCATTCAAGAATAGGACCTTGAAGAGATAATCTAGGAGTCTGGTGGGAAAGATAGAAAAATGAGGAGAATGAGTATGTGGTTGATTCATGACAGAATGTAAGACTATTGGGACTCCCATCCCTAAAGGTTTGAAAAACAGCATGAGTGTCCATGTGGAAAAGGGTGCTATGAAAGGGACAACTCATGTGGGGGAGAGTGCTACGGGATGATAGTACCGAAGATGCAAATGGAGGTGTTGGTACTACAGAGCCGGAGATGTGGATCCTAGAGGTGAATGTCAGAGGATGTGACTGGAGATACAAGTGAGATTTAGAGGGAATGACTACATACCAGTGATGAGTATATACCTGAAGGGGTTGTGTTGATGTATGATGACCAAGTACCTGCACACATGAAAACCAAATACCCGACGTGAATAATATTTGAAGAGAATCTAACATACGAGCATTTATTTGATAAATTTGAATATACACATGTGTACCTCGTCGGGGTATGAAAAAATGGCATCCCAGGGGCTCAGGATGAAAAGAGGCCCGGGGACTGTCATGATGTAGATGCCAGGATGTCGATCCCATGGCTAAATACAGATCAGGGAATGGACACCTAGAGATCCTGGAATCGTGAGTGGAAGTTTGGCGAAAAGGCATATATATAGCTGTAGGGCCCACATTGCCACCTCATTTGTACTTGCTTCTATAGTGACTGGACAAGAAGTATTCAGAGGAGATTTGGAGATTTCAGGAGGACGAGGCATTCGATTGAGGACCATCGAGGTTCAAGTTAGTAGTCTGATCATCCTATATAGAAGTAGGGTTTCCATTTTTGGGCAGGGCCTGTACAGAGGGTCGTACAAGGGGTTTTATCGGTGTGGGATCCCATGTGTGCGGGCGATCTGGAAGTATGTGCGCACAAGTGCGCGCCTGCCCACCCGATAAGCGTGCATGGGGGTGCCTGTAAGGGGGGAAAAGGCATGCATTATGTGCGCGCTTGTTGGCTACACAGCCGCGCATGTGTGTGCGACTATGTATTGGACAAGCGTGATTTGATGCACACCTGTGTTCGTGATAGGGGCGCATAAAGGTGCACCTATAGGTTGAGCAGGCGCACACGTGTGCGTGCTTGTAGGATGGACAGGCACGCCTGTGGAGTGGACAGGCATGCATACGTGTGCGCCTGTGGAGTGAATTGGTGTGCATGTGTGAGCACCTATGGGTTAAACAGTCACGTCTTGGAGGCAAGGTTGACGGGTGTAAAACTTATCTTTGTGATGTTGTTTATGGTCCATGTGGTTGACCTAGGACTATTTTATGTGGTTGTAGGTGATATTTTTGCACGATGTTGGTTGGGTGGCGAGAGCGGGATTGGTCCCAGTTGAGAGATGTCGTGGCGATTGAGGATCTGGGGGTTCGTGCGACTTTGGCAGCATGTGGGTTGTTGAAGTTCTTTGAGGGCCCGTTGATATGGGCACACGAGTATCTCATGCAGTTCCTTATCCAAATGTGGAGTCCGGACCTGTATTGTTTCATGGTGCGGGGAGAGCAGATTGCCTTCATTGCGGTGGAGGACATATATTTTTTGACTGGGCTCCCGTTTCGGGGAACACCCCTACCGACGGAGTCGATGTTACCTAGGGATGTGGTGCTAGTGATAGTGGGCCAGACGTTCTGTTCGGGGGTGAAATTTATGTCGAGCATTATTGTGAGCATTGGGGCGATGGATGCTCTAGCACATCATTGTATAGAAGCGATGATTGTGAGAGTGTATGGGTCCCTTGCGATGCATCGGATCAGTGGTGGTTAGCTGTGTGTGATGGAGAGGGTATTGGCTAGTGAGCACTTCACCTGGAGGCTTACGCTACATGCCAGGATGGTAGGGCAGCTGGACCATTGTCGGTCCACTAATACAAGAGAGTTTGCTTTTGGGACCATCCTAGTGGCCTGGTTTTTGGAGAGGGTGTTGATGTTGCGCCCTAGGATTTTATTGGGCGCTCCTGGGGTGTGAGATCCACGACTGAAGCGGTGTTCAACTATTTTTCTTCTCCACGATTGTGGCGAGGGAGGCCACTTCTTCACAGCTGAGGCGACGCAGGTGTGGTGGTAGATGCCGCAGGTGATATTGCAGTTCCTATATGCTGGGGTTGACTTTCGGGAGGATCCGGACATAGTGTTACCTCCAGGGGAGGTTTTTGACCATCGAGGTATGTTGATGAGTTATATATATATGTTTTTTGAGATAGCATGACATGTGTATTTGGTATAGATGCTAACACTATCTGTTGTTTTTTTTTATGTGCAGATGTGGCACCTCACGGGTGCGAAGTTGAGTTGTTGAGGGTACCGGCTCGCCAGGAGCCGGGGAGACAACCGCGGGGTGGGCCACAGGTAGGAGAGAGATGTCGGTGTGAGGATGCTGAGGCGAGACCAGCTGAGCCTGAGAGAGAAGTGAGGAGACACTAGTTTGATGGCCTAGGTGTCAGGCCATCACATGCTCCTCCGGTGGATGCCGGAGTAGATCTTGAGGACATTCGCTGCCACCTGGAGGCGGTGCTACAGGGCTTGTTGAGGGCCTGTGGTCACATATCTAGGATGACGGCATCCTAGAGCAGTGTGTGGGTATTCCACCGTTGTGGTGGGACGTGGTACGATGAGCAGCAGTAGCATGTGCTGCTATGACTGGACGATTACCTCCTGGTCAAGAGGGACCAGTAGTGGGTGGGGGACCACTGCCTGAGGGAGGGGTAGGAGGTGGTGCTCTAGAGGCACCTTGAGTGGTGCTCTATGTATTTTGTATTTTTGTATATAGGTTGGTGAGCCCATTTTGTACCGAGGTGCTTCACTGGCCTACGAATACTTGTATTTTTGTATGTAAACATTTGGATGGCACTGTGGACCGACTTATATATACATGAGTATACATTTTTAGATCTATGTGATGTTTACATGTGTTTTGTTAATGTATTGATGATGTCTAATCTATATATTTTGTGAAATGTTGTTGATATGTTTATGTATGTGTAGAGGTATCTTGATGGGATATATGCCAATCTAACACAATATTAGCTAAGTTATCTGTAATTTGATTCAATTGTCTTGGAATATGTGTAAATGTAATGGAATCAAAATGTCAAGATAAAAGTCTAACCTACAGGTATTTGCGAAAGAGGCAAGGATCACATACACGGTACACATTGTTGACCTGGAGAACGACTAGTTGAGATTCGAGCAATATGCTAAGGTGGCAAATATGATGTTGTTGGGCATCGGCCAAGAGGCCAATGATGATAGTGTATTCAGCTTGGTTGTTGGTTGTTGAACCCAAACATATGTCGCTTGAATGGAGCATTTCATGTGAGGGGGTGTAGAGAGCGCAAGCGGCCGAAGCGAGATTTTGTGTCCAATGACTAGTGTTGTTGGTGTAACAGATGTGGTAGGCCGGGGGAGGAAGCATCTGTCAATAGAAAAAATGATAGTTTAGATGTGAGGGATGGAAAAAAGATTAAAAACACTATAAAAGAAAATAACCTAAAGTAGAACTGCTACGCTTAGGCATAAAATTTCTTTAAGTATAACCCGTTGATGGGCTCTTTGAGAGAGAGGCCTTCGGGAGAGACTGGGATGTATGAGCCTTTGGTGAGGCAATGTTGGATAATGTATGGGCCAGGCCATAGTGAATTAAAGGTATCATGAGCGATATCATAAGAAAGGACGAGGTTTCCTTCGTGAAATGAGCGAAGGTTGACATGTCGATCAAAAGTGGCCTTTGATCATTTTTTAGCGGCCTCATTGTTCTATAATGAAGATTGACGATCTTCATCCAGGGACTCTAAGTTTAGCAAGCGCTGCTCCATTGGAGCAGTGTCAGGTAATAGCTCAATTATGGTGCGTAAGGTGGGAATTTCGCACTCGATGGGCAGAGTGGCCTCAACCCCATGGACTAGATGAAATGGTGTGAAACCAGTGGTTGTTTTCACAGCTGTACGGTAAGCCCATAGCACGGAAAATAACATATGATGCCAATTGGTCTTATGTTTGTTAACTGTGCACTGTAACATGGTCTTGAGGACCTTGTTAAGTGCTTCGACCTGTCTGTTAGACTGAGGGTAATATGGTGAGGAAAACTCATGGGAGAATCCTAACCGAGATGAGAGTTTGAAGAAAATATCATTCTCGAAGTGTTTCCCATGATCAAAAACTAGTTGGAGTGGTACTCCAAAGTGGGATATGACGTGGTTAGAGAAAAATCATACTGTGGTGTTAGTGGTATTGTTGAAGGTGGGCATAGCTTCCATCCATTTTGTGAAGTAATCGACTACGAAAAAAATGTATTTGTGGCCATTGCTGGAGAGAGGATTACAAGTCATGAAGTCAATGCCCCATTTACAGAAGGGGCCGGAAGTAATGACTGGGTGAAGAAGAGTAGGTGGTGCTCGTGCTTTGTTGGCGTAAAACTGACATTTCTCGCATCGTTTCACGGCGTGAATGCAATCGTGAAATAATGTAGGCCAAAAATAACCTACTCCGATGATCTTCTGAGCAATGGAAATTCCCGAAAGATGGCCCCCACATGCGTCTCTATGGAAGTCATTCAAGACTCTGTCGGCCTCATCAATGGTTAGGCATCTGTGAAGAATGGTGTCGACCCCTCGCCAGTATAAGATGTCTTCGATGAGGAGGTAGCGGGGGGCCTGATGGAGAATACGATGACGATCATCTCGTGAAAGGTGGTTACCAAAATTTTGAGTTCGGAGGTAGACAAGGAGGTCGCCCTACCAAGGATCATCTGAAGTGATGTAAAAGAGGGTTTTTTTTGGGAAAGTTGGTATTGACGGGGGCACTGGTGGTGTTAGAGGGGAAGGTTGTAACAAGTTCAGCAAGGACAAGGGCTTTCTTTCTCTTGGGTGTTGAGAATTCAAGATCATACTCCTGAAGGATAACGATCGATTGGGAAAAATTTCCATTAATTTGCCGACGACTGAGCAAGTATTGCATAGGGTTGGAATCTGCTACGACCTTAGTTGTGCGAAGCAGAATGTAATGATGCAGTTTCTGGACTGCGAGGATGACTGCAAGGGCTAGTTTCTCTTCGTGTTTATACTTCAAGGGTGGCCTTGAGAGGTTTTTACTAACGTAATAAATGACATGCTCATGATCGTCATCATCGATTTGAATGAGAACTCTAGCTACTGAGACGGCTGAGGCTGATATGTAGAGGACATAGTCGCGATTGTAGTTGGGTGCACTAATTAAAGGGGCGTTGGAGAGAACCATTTTAAGATCATCAAATGACTTTTGGGCATGTTCATCCCAGTAAAATGGGATGTCGTGGAGTAGTAAGCGAAGGAAACCATGTGCACCAGTGGCGTAGTTTGGGACAAATCACCGTAGAAAGTTAGCCTTTTCTTGGAGGCTCTGGAGTTGAAGTAGATTCCGGGGAGGTGGAATTTCAGTGATAGCTTGGACTTTGAGGGGGTCCACAGTAATACCACTTTGGGAAACGATGAATCCGAGGAGGCGCCCTACCGTGACGCAGAATATGCACTTGAGGGGATTCAAGAGGATGTTGTACTGACAGCACCATTGGAAGATGATCCGTAAATCAACAAGTTTTTGGGTGCATTTCTTGGATCGAGTTGTGAGGTCGTCCAAGTATGTGAGGATGATATGAGATAGATCATGAAAAATGTATGTCATAGCCCATTGGAAAGTTGCGCCAACATTCTTTAAGCCAAAAGGCATGAGACGATATGCAAAAGTACCCCAAGGGGTAGTGAATGTGGTTTTGTACTGATCGGCTGGGTGAATTTGGATTTGATTATAACCAGAGAAACCATCCATGAAGGATAGAGCCTTATGGTCTGTGCAGTCGTCGATAATTTGATCGATGAAGGGCATTGGAAAGTTGTCTTTGGGACATGCATGATTGAGATCGTGAAAGTCCATGAAAATGCGGATAGTGCCCTATTTTTTATTAATGGGCACAGGGTTGGAAATCCATGAGGTATAGGCGATGGGGTAGATGAACCCAGTTGCACGTAATTTGTCAATATCGGCTTTGATGGCCGCTTCCTTGGATGGCTGTAGTGGTCGTTGTTTTTGACGAACTAGAGTAATGTCGGGCCAGGTGTCGATGTGATTTTCGATGATAGAGGGATCAAGGCCAGGAGTTTTTTAGCATGACCAGGCAAAAATATCTCGATATTCCTGGAAGAGGGATTTATAGGCAGTGATTTCTTGAGGAGTGCAAGAGGCTCCAATAGAGATTTCCTCAATGATTCCATTTTTGATGGAAATGTCAATTTTAATGGTCGGGGAAATGTTGGCCATGTTGCCTTCTTCAGAAGCATCAGGGGTAGAAATGGGGTTGTCGAACCAGTTGATATGCCCTGATGGGATAAATTCCTTGGTTTCGACCGTGTATATGGGGTGTTGGTTAGAAGGCGTGGATGCTTCCTATGGAAAGAAGAGTGCTCGGTGGTGTAGCACATCCCATGGGTAGTCAGGGGTGTTTAACTCTTCGAGTATGTCCTCGTCACAGTGGAAGTGACGGGAATACAAGGGGTCGTGAAGACTGATATCGGTGACTGTTGTCATGTGGTTGCCCCCTGGTGATGAAGAAGTAGGGGGAACGTCGAAATGGAATTGTGATGGTTCACTTGACATAAACCAAATATCGAAATACTGAGGAGTACCTATGGTAGTTGAACGTAAAATTTTCGTAGGGAAATGAGCGAGGGAATTGGGGGTGAATCCTCGCATAAGTCATCCAAGAACCACAGAGGCATTGGGAGGGCCTCGAGTTCAGGAGAAATGAGATGAAGAATCTCTAGTGACGAGGTAAGGTCAACCATCGATTCTATGGGTCATTGAAGTAGGGTTAATTGGCGTTGTCTGTCTTCAATGATCATAGGACACTGGTATGTAAAATGATCTAAGGTTTCACATAGAGAGAAAGGGCATCTCATACATTCATTGAATGAAGTGGTGACATAATGGATGTTAGTGATTTTTGGTATGGATGACGAAGTTGGACTGGGTTCGCTCTTAAAGCTTTGGTGTACTGCATCTAATGTCTGTCGAAAGCATGGTAGTGTTGGGCAATGGTGTGTATAATGGCCATATTCTGAACATATAGCACAAGCAAATTTGGTTCGCAGCCCTTTACTACTTGAGTGAGGGGTGGTAATGATAGTACTTGCTACAGTGGCGAGTGTTGATGGAGTTTGATTGAGTGGAATCAAGTTTCGTAACTTTGGTAGAGATGGGAAGTTGTTGGTTTGGTGTCCATCTTTCTCACATAGCATGCAAGGGGATTGGATGTGCGGGGGAAGTGAAGCTGTGGGCTCCTTCTTATTTCTTCTACCCCCAGCTGTAGCAAGGACAGTAGTGAGTGGGGGTGAGAGGGTATGGTAGGAGTGAGTATGGGAATCATCATTGGGATTCCTTTTGTGTGGGGGGGAAGGGTGGTCGAGGGACCACCTCTAGTGGATGTAAATACCAAACTGGAATTTCTAACACCATATTAGGGAGGGTAAGTGTTGCAGCTACTTGGAAAGCTTCGACACAAGGTGGAGGGTGAAATAAGGGGATTTGAGTAAGGGCTTGGGGGACTATCTCCCAAACTAGGATATGACCTTGGGGAGAGGTGAAATCGTGGATTGGTGGGGTCGAAGAGTTAGTAGGAGGCTCATGCGAGGGAAGCTCTGTGACCAGTGGGATGTCAGATATGATAGAAGCCTCCCTAGGAGGAAGGGTATCCTCTATGTCAGTTCCATTAGATGATACGACGCATACTTGATTGGAAGGATGAATGAGCGGTGGTGCTCCATTGTAAGTTCCTAACAATGATGGATCTTTGAAAATTCCAGGACCCATTTCAATGAGTTGGTATGCATCATGACTCATGTGGATGAGAGGAAGAATGTTATCGATGTTGGCAAAAGGGTTAGGCTCGTAATGTGAGACTTGGTCAATGGTAACAATCTTTCTGTTATGGGGAAACATCATTATTTGAAAGACGGAAGAGGCAACTTCCTTCATAGAATACATGTAGCTACGACCGAACAGAATATTATAATCGAGTGGGGTGTGGATAACTTCAATGTCGATGAGAATAGTCTTGCCCCCAAGTTCTACGGGGACATTTTGGAATAGCCCTTCAGGAGATGATGGTCATCCATCATAAGCTCGTAAGGTAATAGCAAAGGGTATGAGTTTGGGGGAACCAAGTTTCTTCCATATAGATTTGGACATAATGCATGTAGATGCACCTTCATCGATGATGCACCGATGAACTGTGATGTTCTGTATTTTCACTGGGATTTGAAAAGAAATCAAGGCGGGAAGGAGAGGTTCTCTGCTGTTGAGATCAAATGTAATGAGTCGAGTATCTATGGGGTTGACTGCTCCTAAGGCAGAAAGTAATGATTTCCGCTGAGTGGGACAAGTCTGAAGGACTTCTAAGAATGACATGGCCTCTGAGGATTGTGCTAATTCATCAACCAAACTGTAATTATGAGCTGCCTTAACCTGTGGGTTGTGGACATTCCTGCGTAATGGGATGTGAGGGATGTGAAGAGGTGGTTCTGTGTTAGGGCGAGGGATCACCAATGGGGGTCTGGTTGGTGTGGGAATTGTTTTTGGAAGAATGGGAGGGGACTTAGCAGGTACATGGTACTGACGATTACATGTTTGCAGCAGGATTTCTTCCTCGCTGGTGAGGAGGATCGTGAAATCTGATGGATTGTTTGGATTTAGTTACTGTCCCACTAGAGGTGGGGGAGGCCATGTGTCTTGTTGGGTGTTTATCACACCTTGGTGTGGAATAGGATTATGCAGCATGACAGGGGGGGTTGTTGCACGTATTTTTGTGGGGCCTGCTAAGGGGCAAGAAGTGTTGGAGGATGTGGTAGACTGCCTGAGTCTTTCAGTCATTTAAAATCAAGGATTTGGGGGCAATGATGAGTATAATGATTGAACTCACCGCAAAGGGCACAAGGGAAATTAGTTTTGATAGTATTTTTATTTCTCCCTTGACGCCTATTGTTATTGCCCCCCTGGGGATTCTGATTCCCTTGGTTCTAGTTGCCCCCAGCCGGTTGGTTTTGTTGGGGTTGATTCCTACCTTGGCCTGGATTGTTATTGTTCCCATTTCTTCCTTTCTTTTTGGAATTGTTCGATGGGTGGGTCGGATTTTCCATATTCAGCTGTTCGAAATTTTGATATTGCTGAACGGGAGAGGGTTGAACAACATTCACCCCAGTGTGAGGATGTGGGGGAGCCATGGGTTGTGGGGGACCAAGAAATGGAAAGTATGGATTTTGTGGGGGTAAAGATCTGTAAGGTACATAGGAAGGTGTGGTGCTTTCACTAGTACTATAAGCTGAGGTGGAGGGGGTACCAGAACCTATTTGAATAGGTGGGTGTATGGGGGGTGCCGACGGTGGCCCACTGATGGGTGGAGGCATAGCAAAAGGGTATGGTTGTTGATAAGGGGGTGGGGGGTAATAAGAGGTGCCCCCATATTCCAGTGGATATTGAGGTGTGCCATACATTGGTGGTGGTTGGGGTTGAGGACTGTGGTGTGTGGTATTACCAATCAATCCATCTGTTGAGTGAGACATCCAGAGTTTGTCTTGACCAAATGGCATGGGTTTGGAGAGGTCAGGAAGTACTTTGTATAAGTACCCTGATTGTGAATAGATGAGGTCATATTGTTAAGCCTTACTAATGGCTTCCTCTTCAAATTGATGGAATGTGGAAGCTACATCCTTACCAAGGAGAGAGACAAGTGATCTAAGAAACCAGTCAAGGCACTGTTGTTTGTTGGTTTCTGCTTTGCACAAACTATGTCGCCTACGCCACTCATGAATGTGATCAGCGATATGTGTGGCTGAGGTTTGTTTGAAATTAGAGAGTAGTTCAAGACCATTGTCATGGCGGATTGGTAATTGGAAGAAGGTCAAAAATGCTTTGGCCAAGGACTCGAAAGTCGCATTGGACCCTGATTTTTCATCTACATACCATTTGGCTAATGGGCCAATGAGTGTGCGTTGAAATAATCATAGTTTAATGGAATCATCCATAATGTTGTTGGAAGAGCACCATAGGAAGAAAGTCATGACATGGTTGGTAGGGTCATCTCCTGTATTTCCTTCAAACATGGGGATGTCTGAAGTTAGTTTGGTGGGCACTGTAGGCCATGTGGGGTCATGCAATATAGGATCATTGGTGAGTTTGCTTAGATCTAGTATGTTAAGAGAGGCCAAATATGGCATAAAGAGTGTTGGTTGAGGATTAGCTCCTTCCATGGTAGGAGTGTTCTGTGAACTTGACCCTGGAGGGGGGCTAGGTGGGTTGTTACTTCCCCCTTGAGAGGAAGTTGGCCCCCCACTTTCGTGTAAAGGAGAACAAGTGGACAGAGGACCTTGGGAAGTGGACAAAAGTAATGTGGAACCAAGCAAGGTTGATCCTAATACAGTGGCACTCACTGGAGTGTGAGACGATGGTGTCGATGAGGTGGCAATACTAAGAACTCCCCCTAAAATAGGAGATGAGGGTCCCCTATGATGTTCAACTAGCTGAGTGGATGTGTGGGAAATGTGATGAGAGAAATTAAACAAGAACCTTTGCAAATTTTGAACTTTACACAATATATATATATATATATATCCAAATCAAAATGTAATCAGAAGTGCATCATACATAAAGTGGTTTGAAAAAGAAGCATATATGTGGATAAGTGGGTTTCGTTCACGTGGGGAATCAAAGAAAAAAAATGCTCATGTCCTAAAAAGATGTAACGTCCTTCCTCTCAAATACACTGGACCTTCCAATAGTACTCAACAGTGGGGTCTGAAGTCACTAGAAGAGAAACTAGTGAAGGATGAAATAATCGGTTATAATGAGGGGTAAAGGAGGCATATCCCGAAAGAGTTGGCGATATTTCCCAATAGCAACACAAAATCCAATCAAGGTGCAATTGCAGCCCACAATTTCCACCTGGGTAGATGTCCTAAATTTTGGTCACTATGTACCTCGGTCAAAGTGCGACATTTAGATTTTTTGCCTAATAAATGGGTCACGGGCTGGATCCCATCCAAGAGGTGGGTTCCTCAAGGAGGGATGCACAGAACAACTGGACCTGTGCCTTCAACCCTTCATGGGTATCTCCCTGACTTATGGTGTTAGGAACACTTGACTTGGAGGATTTTCAGTTCCCTATTTGACAACTTCTATGGTTTTGACAATGTGAGAACTAGATAACGGGGAGTCATTTGGATGCCTATCCCTGAAATCCTACCTAGACTAAAAGATTTCTTTGGGCACCTCCTGTGGAGGAAAACTTAGTGAGTTTTTAGAAAAGTTTTATATGTAGTGGTTTGAGAGGTTGGGGGTGTGAACCAACCTCGTTGAAATTAAATGGGAGTGGATAGTCTCATCAAGAAAAGGGTGGGGTGTTTTCAGAATCCCTTTGGAGTAAACTTACTTTGACCTCCACGTTTCAAGAAGAAAAACTATGTGAGTGATAAGTGACTTTTGTGTGTGAATGAGTGAAAGTGTGTCAATTTTTAATGAATTAGGTGACACCTTGCTACATGTGGACTTCGCTTGGTCCTTACAAGTGTTGATTACCTAATTAGCTAAGTGCCTTTGGTACAACCTTGTGTAATTCAAAAGTCCCTAGGAAGCTAGCATGTGGACATGTGGGTCCGTTACTATTCCTTTAACTCCCTATTGTGATTTAATCTAAGAAAATCTTTGTAACTATCCTAGATTGTGATCATGTGGGCATGTATGGGCCTGTTACAAAACCTTTAAACTTCCCTAGTGATTTGATCTAAGAAAGTAAATTTCAACACTATCCTATCTTTGTAGCATGTGGGCATGTATGGGCCCGTTACAATCTTAAGATGTGTTTGAAAAATAAACTAAGAAGAGTCCCAAAAAGGGTTGTTGTCCTCTCCTAAAGGTTTTAATCTTCTTAAGGGAGATGAAATTGTTCCACAATCTTTTTCTGATTCTCAAGGTCGCTTAGAGGCACGAGAGAAGAGCATACTAAGCGATTGTTATCCAAATTCTAGTCCCAATGCAAGTTAGATGTGATTGCAAATGATTTCCAACTTATATTTTTAGTCAAAGAAAGCCATCCATGTGGCAAAATGAAAGAAAAATAGGAAATAATGATTTTAAACCCCTAAGTGCCTATGTGTTTTGAATAATCCCTTTATATGAAGAGGGGACTAAGTGTGGTGTAGCTTAAAACATGCATGAAATCACTTTTAAGAAGGCTAATGCCCTTCCCCAAATCTCAAGAACCTTACAATGTGAATTTTTTTGCACAGGTGTGTGGGTCTCACTGGAGACAGAGGCGCGTAGAGCACATGTGTGCAGACCGAAAAGAGTTAATGGGCGCACGTGCGCAGAACATAACTGTGACTTGGGTGCATGTGTGCACGATGTATGTCTATGGGCCTAAAAACCCACACATTGGTGACACACAACTGTGAATGAAAATTCTGGATGGAATTGTCTCAATTCAACTTGGAATTGGATGATTGGCAAGTCGGCTGAGGCCGGTTAATGCACCTGAAAGTTAAATAAATCAAAAGAGCTAGAAAAACCCAAATGAGGTAGGAAATTGATACATGTCCCCAGTGGAGTCACCAATCTGTTACGCCTCTTTCAGCACCTTAGTGAGCAACATAGAGGTGCTTGCAAGCTTAGTTGGGTTTGCTAAGCAGGACAGCTATAAGGAAAAGGGTTAGAGAAAGAAATATAAAAAACCAACTAAGAATTAAACTAAGAAATAAAACAACAACTAAATTAATGAACATAGAGACATAAGGACAAAAGAAACAATGAGACCCATGTCACCAATGATAAGGCTGATATTAGTGAAAGAAAACACCAAGAAGAAAGAGGACTATGAGTCCCTTCTTCCTCCAAGGGAGGGCTCTTGGACCCCCACAAATAAGCTCTTCTTACAACTTTGAAAATGAAAATGAAAATGGTGAAAGAATTCTTTGCTAATCCACTCAAGGGGTGAGATGGATTTCCCAATGCAATGATGCAAGTATACTCTTGGTAAGGATAGAGGATCCCTCAAGAGAATAATGACAGCATAACTTTGCTATGAATTCCTTGAAAAATGAAGTGTATCCATGGCCTTTTTATAGCATTCCTTTGAGGTATTATCCAACTAGTTTGTAGTGTGTAAAGAGGCTAATTAGGGAATTTCTAGGTCTTTGACCAACCACCCAGTCGAATTCAGTCCATACTTGAGTGCCAAATCAACTTGGAAGTTGAACCAGAAGTGGGTGGGAGGCCGACCACTCTCATAAATGTGTCGTTTTTCAGGTGCGCAGCTTTTTGCGACAACAGTCGTGCATCGTACGCATGTGCGTGAATCTTGCATTTCTGTTTTGCGCATGTGCGCGCGCACCCTGTGTCTTCATAGCGCCCTTTAATTTTTGCACTAGTTGTATATTTTTGACCCTTTTGGAATGCTTTTGTGATATTTTTGGTCCATGGGTGACCTCATAACTGTTTGACGATGTTGAATTCTTGTAACCATTTGAGGACGAAATTTCAGTGATAACAGATGCTCCCTGATGGATGCGGTTAGGAGCATACGTATAGCCGAAATCCATCAATGTTTCTTCTACTGAGAGTGTTTTTGTAAGAGAGAGCGATAGTGGGATTATCTAGAGCTACCCGTTGGAGGGAGAAAGGAGTCTGTAGAATCCGACCTTCCAGAAGGTGTGTAAAAATAATATGTGTACAAATGAGGCGGGCATGCCCCATGCTCGTGTCATGTAACTCAAAAGAGGAATGATGTATTGATGTAGACAACTGCAGCAACCTTGGGGGTATTCGTGAGAAAGGAAGAAGACAATTCTTTGGAGGAACATACTCTGAATGGTAGGCAGTGATATCTATAAGAAATATCACAGATCTTGTAGGTATTGATAGCCCAGCCCAGTTCTAAGGTCTTCAACAAATATAATACATAACTGCAATAGTCGCAAAGTAAGACCCACCGTAACATGAGAAGGTGTTGAAGTCGAATGTTACGGGGGTCAACGACAGTAGGCTGCAATTGTGGTTCTCTCTGTGCCATCCAAGATCTCTCATTGGATAGGTAATGAGAATCAAGATACTGTCGCCCTTCTGGAAAACTGTGTTGATGTCGACAAAAGGGGGGCGCGACTCCCAGAAGCAAAGGGCTTCGTGAAATCTATGAGGTGAGGTTAGGAATTGGAGGAGGTACATGGTCGAATTCAATATGTATGGAGACTCAAGACTACCTTTGGTTGGGGGTATATGCAAAGTATAAGTGGCCGCAACCATTCAACTAAGTCGAGTGTTAGGGGGGACAACAAGACGTGGGATAAGTTGTGCCAGAGGTGGGACAAAGTGAACAAACTCAGAGGGCAGAGGTAAGTGGCATGTGGGATACTTAGAGGATATGGATGATGTCAATAAGGGTAGATGATAAGGAGTGTCCCAACCAAGGGCGGCATGGGTTGCATTTTCCAAAAAAAGGGAAGAAGGTCACAAAAGGTGACGACAAAAAAGGTAATGTAAATGTTGGAAACAAAAGGTGTTTGTACAATAAATAAATAATATTGGATGAGTGTACAAATATAGAAATGGGTGCCCCAATAGAATCCGGTTGGCTCGGGTAGGGAACAATTTGCTTGGAGAATTGGTGGAGGGTGAGGGCCCCATGGGTGGGTTTCTGTATGAGGAAGGTGAAATGAAGGGAAATTTGATGATGAGCAAACTGATTGTGGATGAAATGGAGGGTTCATGATACTGTGGAGGTGCAGTCAAGAATAGGACCTTGAAGAGATAATCTGGGAGTCTGGTGGGAAAGCTAGCAAAATGAGGAGAATGAGTATGTGGTTGATTCGCGACAGAATGTAAGACTATCGGGACTCCCATCCCTAAAGGTTTGAAAAACAACATGAGTGTCCATGTGCAAAAGGGTGCTATGAAAGGGACAACTCATGTGGGGGAGAGTGCTACTGGATGACAGTACCGAAGATGTAGATGGATGTGTTGGTACTACAGAGTTGGATATGTGGATCCTAGAGGAAAATGTCATTGGATGTGACTAGAGATGCAAGTGAGATTAAGAGGGAATGACTACATGCCATTGCTGAGTATATACCTGAAGGGGTTGTGTTGATGTATGATGACCAAGTACCTGCACACATGAAAACCAAATACCTGACGTGAACAATATTTGAAGAGAATCGAACATACGAGCATTTATTTGATAATTTTGAATATGCGCATGTGTACCTAGTTGGGGTATGAAAAAATGGTGTCCCAGGGGCTTAGGGTGAAAAGAGGCCTGGGGACTGTCATGATGTAGATGCCAGGATGTTGATCCCGTCGCTGAATATGGATTAGGGAATGAACACCCGGAGCTCCCGGAATGGTGAGTGGAAGTTTGGCGAAAAGGCATATATATAGTTGTAGGGCCCACATTGCCACCTCATTTGTACTTGTTGCTATAGTGACTGGACAAGAAGTATTCAGAGGATATTTGGAGATTTCGAGAGGACGAGGCATCCGATCGAGGACCAGCAAGCTTCAGGTTAGTAGTCTGATCATCCTGCATAGAAGTAGGGTTTCCATTTTTGGGTAGGGCCTGTATGGAGGGCCGTATAGGGGGTTTTATGGGTGTGGCCCCCCACGTGTGTAGGCAATCCGTAAGTATGTGCGCACAAGTGCACACTTTCCCACTAAATAGGTGCGCATGGGGGAACTTGTAAGGGGGGGAAAGGCGTGCATTATGTGCGTGCCTGTGTTCGTGATAGGGGCGCATGAAGGTGCCCCTATAGGCTGAGCAGGCACACACACGTGCGCGCCTGTAGGATGGATAGGCGCGCCTATAGAGTGGATAGGTGCACATACGTGCGCACCCATGGAGTGAATAGGCATAGATGTGTGTGCACCTGTGGGTTAAACAACCGCGCCTTGGAGGCAAGGTTGACAAGTGTAAAACTTATCTTTGTGATGTTGTTTATGGTCCATGTGGCTGACCTAGGACTGTTTTATGTGGCTACAAGTGATCATTTTGCACGATGTCAGTTGGGTGGTGAGAGTGGGATTGGTTCTAGTTGAGAGATGCCGCGGCGATTGAGGATCTAGGGGTTCGTGTGAATTTGGCAGCCTGTGGGTTGCTAAAGTTCTTTGAGCGCCCATTGATACGGGCACAGGAGTATCTCCTACAGTTCCTTATCCGGATGTGGAGTCTAGACCTGGATTGTTTCATGGTGCAGGGAGAGCAGATTGCCTTCACTGTGGTGAAGGGAATATATTTTTTGACTGGGCTCCCATTTTGGGGAACGCCCCTACCGGCAGAGCCGGTGTTACCTAGGGATGTGACACTAGTGATAGTGGGCCAGAGGTTTTGTTCGAGGGAAAACTTTATGTCGGGCATTGTTGTGAGCATTGGGGTGATGGATGCTCTAGCGCATCATTGTATAGCAGTGATGATTGTGAGAGTGTATGGGTCCCTTGTGACGCAACAGATTAGTGGTTGTCTACTGTGTGTGATGGAGAGGGTACTAGCTGGTGAGCACTTCGCCTGGGGGCTTACACTGCATGCCAGGATGGTACAATAGTTGGACCATTGTCGGTCCACTGATATAGGAGAGTTTTATTTTGGATCCATCCTAATTGCTTGGTTTTTTGAGAGGGTGCTGATGTTGCGCCCTAGTATTTTATTGGGCTCTCCTAGGGTGCGAGAGTCGTGACTGAAGCGGTGGTCAACTATTTTGCTTCGCCACGGTGGTGGAGAGGGCGGCCACTTCTTCATAGCTGAGGAAACACAGGTGTGGTGGCATATGCCATAGGTGATATTGCAGTTCCCATATGTTGGGGTTGACTTCCAGGAGGATCCGGACATAGTGTTACCTCCAGGGGAGGTTTTTCACCATCAAGGTATGTTGATGAGTTATATATATATATGTTTTTTGAGATATCATGACATGTGTATTTGGTATAGATGCTGACACTATCTGTTGTTTGTTTGTACTTGCAGATGTGGCACCTCACAGGTGTGAGGTTGAGTTATTGAGGGTACCGACTCACCAAGAGCTAGGGAGACAGTCGCGGGTAGGAGAGAGACGTCGGTGTGAGGATGCCGAGGCGAAACCAGCTGAGCCTGAGAGAGTAGCGAGCAGACACTGGTTTGATGACCTAGGTGCCAGGCCATCAAATGCTCCTTCAGCGGATGTCGACGCAGATTTTGAGGATATTCATCACCGCCTGAAGGCGGTGCTATAGAGCGTGCCTGAGGGCATGTGGTCGCGTATCCAGGATGAGGGCATCCTAGAGCAGTGTGTGGGGATTCTGCCGTCGTGGTGGGCCGTGGTACGATGAGTAGCAGTAGCAGGTGCTGCTATGACTGGACAGTTACCTCCTGGTCAGGAGGGACTAGTAGTGGGTGGGGGACCACTGCCTGAGGGAGGGGCAGGAGGTGGTTCTCTAGAGACACCTTGAGTGGTGATCTATGTATTTTTTATTTTTGTATATAGGCTGGTGAGCCCATTTTGTACCAAGGTGCTTCACTAGCCTACAGATACTTGTATTTTTGTATGTAAACATTTGGATGGCACTGTGGATCGACTTATATATACATGAGTATACATTTTGAGATCTATTTGATGTTTACATGTATTTTGTTAATGTGTTGATGATGTCTAATCTATATATGTTGTGACAGGTTGTTGATATGTTTATGTATGTGTAGAGGTATCTTGATGTGATATATGCCAGTCTAACACAATATTAGCTAAGTTATCTGTAATTTGATTCAATTGTCTTGGAATATGTGTAAAGGTAATGGAATCAAAATGTCGAGATAAAAGTCTAACTTGTAGTTATTTGCGAAAGAGGCAAGGATCGCGTATATGGTACACATTGTTGAGCTGGAGAACGACTAATTGAGAGTCAAGCAATACGATAAGGTGACAAATACAATGATGTTGGGCATCATTCAGGAGGCCAATGATGATAGTGTATTCATCTTGGTTGTTGGTCGCTAAACCCAAACATATGCCGCTTGAATGGAGCATTTCATGTGAGGGGGTGTAGAGAGCCCAGGCAGCTGAAGCGATATTTTGTGTCCAACAGCTGGCGGCATCGGCGTAACAGATGTGGTAGGTCAGGGGAGGAAGCATCTGTCAATAGCACAAATGATAGTTTAGACGTCATGGATGGAAAAAATATTAAAAACACTATAAAAGAAAATAACCTAAAGTAGAATTGCTACGCTTAGGCATAAAATTTATTTAAGTATAACTTGTTGATAGGCTCTTTGAGAGAGAGGCCTTCGAGAGAGGCCAGGATGTATGCGCCTTTGGTGAGGCAATGTTGGATAATGTATGGTCCATGCCATAGTGACTTGAATTTTCCATGGCCAAAGGTATCATGAGAGATATCGTAAGCAAGGATGATGTCGCCTTCGTGAAATGAGCGAAGGTTGACATGTCGATGAAAAGTGGCCTTTGATCATTTTTTAGAGGCCTCATTGTTCTGTAATGAAGATCAATGATCTTCATCCAGGGACTCTAAGTTCAACAAGCACTGCTCCATTGGAGCAGTGTCAGGTAATAGCTCAATTGCAGTGCGTAAGGTGGGAATTTCACACTCGATGGGCAGAGTGGCCTCAACCCCATGGACTAGATGAAATGGTGTGAAACCAGTGGTTGTTTTCATAGTTGTACGGTAAGCCCATAGCATGGAAAATAACATATGATGCCAATAGGTCTTATGTTTGTTAATCGTGCACTGTAACATGGTCTTGAGGACCTTTTTAACTGCTTCGACCTGTCTGTTAGACTGAGGGTAATATGGTGATGCAAACTCATGGGAGAATCCTAACCGAGATGAGAGTTCGACGAAAATCTCATTCTCGAAGTGTTTCCCGTGATAAAAAACTAGTTGGAGTGGTACTCCAAAGCGGGATATGACGTCGTTAAAGAAAAAACACACTGCGGTGTCAGCGGTATTGTTGAAGGTGGGCATAGCTTCCACCCATTTTGTGAAGTAATCGACTGAGACAACAATGTATTTGTGGCCATTACTGGAGGGGGGATTACAAGTCATGAAGTTGATGCCCCATTTACAGAAGGGGATGGAAGTAATGACTAGGTGAAGAAGAGCAGATGGTGCTTGTGCTTTGTTGGTGTAAAGATGACATTTCTCGCATCGTTTCACGGCATGAATGCAATCATGAAATAATGTAGGCCAAAAATAACCTGCTCAGATGATCTTCTGAGAAGTGGACATTCCCAAAAGATGGCCCCCACATGCATCGCTATGGCAGTCGTTCAAGAATCATCAATGATTAGTCATCGGTGAAGAACAAAGTCGACCCCTCGCCGGTATAAGATGTCTTCAATGAGGAGGTATCGGGGGGCCTGATGGTGAATATGATGATGATAATCTCATGAAAGGTGGTTACCGGACTTTTGAGTTTGGAGGTAGATGAGGAGGTCACCGTACCAAGGATCATCCAAAGTGATGTAAAAGAGGTGTTCGTCGGAAAAGTCGGTATTGACGGGGGCACTGGTGGTGTCAGAGTGGAAGGTCGTGACAAGTTTGGCGAGGATGAGGGATTTCTTCCTCTTGGGTGTTGATATTTCAAGATCGTACTCTTGAAAGATAACGATCCATCGGGAAAATTTTCTATTAATTTGCCGACGACTGAGCAAGTATTGCATAGGGTTGGAATCTGCTATGACCTTAGTCGTGTGAAGCAGAATGTAATGACGCAGTTTCTGGACTGCAAGGGCTAGTTTCTCTTCATGTTTATACTTCAAGGGTGGCCCTAAGAGGTTTTTACTAACGTAATAAATGACATTCTCATGATCGTCATCACCGATTTGAACGAGAACTCCTACTACTGAGAGGGTTGAGGCTGATATGTAGAGGACATAGTCGCGATTGTAGTCAGGTGCACTAATTAAAGGGGCATTGGAGAGAACCATTTTAAGATCATCAAATGACTTTTGGGCATGTTCATCCTAGTAAAATGGGATGTCGTGGTGTAGTAAGTGAATGAAATCGTGTGCATGAGTGGCGTAGTCTGGGACAAATCATCGTAGAAATTTAGTCTTTCCTTAGAGGCTCTAGAGTTGACGTAGATTCCAAGGAGGTGGAATTCCGGTGATAGCTTGGACTTTGAGGGGGTCCACGGTAATACCTCTTTGGGAAATGATGAATCTGAGGAGGTGCCCTACCATGACACAGAATACGCACTTGAGGGGATTCAAGCGGATGTTGTACTAACGACACCGTTGGAAGATGATCCGTAAATAAGCAAGGTGTTGGGTGCGTTTCTTAGATCGAGTTGTGAGGTCGTCCAAGTATGTGAGGATGATATGAGCTAGATCATGAAAAATGTATGTCATAGCCCGTTGGAAAGTTGCACCAGCTTTTTTTAAGCCAAAAGGCATGACACGATATGCAAACGTACCCCAAGGGGTAATGAATGCAATTTTGTACTAATCAACTGGGTGAATTTGGATTTGATTATAACCAAAGAAACCGTCCATGAAGGATAGAGCCTTGTGGCCTGCGCATTCATCAATAATTTGATCAATGAAGGGCGTTGGAAAGTTGTCTTTGGGACATGCGTGATTGAGATCGCGAAAGTCCGTGCAAATGCGGAAAGTGCCCTATTTTTTCTTAATGGGTACAGGGTTGGAAAGCCATGAGGTATAGGAAATGGGGTAGATGAACCCAACCACACGTAATTTGTCAATATTGGCTTTGATGGCCGCTGCTTTGGATGGGTGTAGTGGTCGTTGTTTTTGATGAACTGGTGTAATTTAGGGCTAGGTGTTGATGCGATGTTCGACGATAGAGGGATCAAGGCTAGGAATTTCTATGTATGACCAGGCAAAAATATCCCAATATTCCTGGAAGAGGGATTTATAGGCGGTGATTTCTTGAGGAGTTCAAGCCGCTCCAATAGTGAGTTCCTCGACGATGCCATTTTTTATGGAAATGTCGATTTTGATGGTCGGGGAAATGTTGGCCATGTCGCCTTCTTCAAAAGCATCAGGGGTAGGAATGGGGTTGTTGAACGAGTCGATATGCCCTGATGGGATAAAATCCTTGGTTTTGACCACGTATATGGGATGTTGGTTAGGAGGCGTGGAGGCTTCCTGTGGAAATAAGAGCGCTCGGTGGTGTAGTGCATCCCATGGGTAGTCAGGGGCATTTAACTCTTCGAGTATGTCCTCGTCACAGTGGAAGTGATGGGAATACAAGGGGTCGTGAAGAGTGATATCGGTGATTGTTGTCGTGTGGCTACCCCCTGGTGATGAAGAAGAAGGGGGAACATCGCAATGGAATTGCGATGGTTCACTTGACATAAACCAAATATCGAAATACTGAGGAGTACCCGTGGTAGTTGGATGTAAAATTTCCATAGGTAAATGAGTGGGGGAATTGGGGGGATTTGGGGGTGAATCCTCGGATAAGTCATCCAAGAACCATGGAGGTGTTGAGAGGGCCTCGGTGTTGGGAGAAATGAGATGAAGAATCTCTAGTGACGAGGTAAGGTCAACCATCGATTCTGTGGGTCGTTGAAGTAGGGTCAATTGGAAATTGTTTGTATTCAATGATCATAGGACACTGGTATGTAAAATGATCTAAGGATTCACATAGAGAGAAAGGGCATCTCATACGTTCATTGACTGAAGTGGTGACATAATGGATGTCAATGATTTTTGGTATGGATGACGAAGTTGGAATGGGTTCGCTCTGAAATCTTTGGCGTACTGTGGCTAATGTCTGTCGAAAGCATGGCAGTATTGGGAAATGGTGTGTATAATGGCCATATTATGAACATATAGCACAAGCAAATTTGGTTCACAGCCCTTTACTACTTGAGTGAGGGGCGGTAATGGCAGTACTTTCTATAGTGGTGAGTGTTGATGGAGTTTGATTGAGTGGAATCAAGTTCCGTAACTTTGGTAAAGATGGGAAGTTGTTGGTTTGGTGTCCATCTTTCTCACATAGCACACAAGGGGGTTGGACGTGTGGGGGAAGTGGAGCTATGGGATCCTTCTTCTTTCTTTTGTCCCCAGCTGTAGCAGAGAGAGTAGTGAGTGGGGCTGGAGAGAGTATGGTAGGAGTGAGTATGGGAATCATCATTGGGATTCCTTCTGTGTGGGGGGGAAGTGATGGTTGAGGGACCACCTCTGGTGGATGTAAATACCAAACTAGAATTGCTAAAACCATATTAGGGAGGGTAAGCATTGCGGCTACTTGGATAGCTTCAGCGCCAGGTGGAGGGTAAAAGAAGGGGATTTGAGTAAGGGCTTGGGGGACTGTCTCCCAAACTGGGATATGGCCTTGGGGAGAGGTGAAATCCTGGACTGGTGGGGTCGACGAGATCGCAGGAAGCTCATGCGGGGTAAGCTCTACGACCAGTGGGACGTCAGATATGATAGAAGCCTACCTAGGAGGAAGGGTATCCTCTATGTCAGTTCTGTTAGATGATATGACACATACTTGATTGGAAGGATGAAGGAGTGGTGGTGCTCCAGGGTAAGTTCCTAACAATGATGGATCTTTGAAAATTTCAGGACCCATTTCGATGAGTGGGTATGCATCATGACTTGTGTTGATGAGAGGAAGAATGTTATCGATGTTGGCAAAAGGGTTAGGCTCATAATGTGAGACTTGGTCAATGGTAACGATATTTCTGTTATGGGGAAACATCATTGTTCGAAAGACGGAAGAGGCAACTGCCTTCATAGCGTACATGTAGCTATGACCAAACAAGATATTATAATCGAGTGGGGCGTTGATAACTTCAATGTCGATGAGAATAGTCTTTCCCCCGAGTTCTATGGGGACATTTTGGAAGAGCCCTTCAGAAGATGATGGTCGTCTGTCATAAGCTTGTAAGGTAATGGTAGAGGGTATGAGTTCGGGGGAACCAAGTTTCTGCCATACAGATTTGGACATAATGCATTTAGATGCACCTTCATCAATGATGCACCGATGAACTATGATGTTCTGTATTTTCACTGGGATTTGAAAAGCGATCAAGGTGAGAAGGCGAGGTTCTCCGCTGTCAAGATCAAATGTAATGAGTCGAGTATCTGTGGGGTCAACTTCTCCTAAGGCGGAAAGTAATTATTTTCGCTGAGTGGGACAAGTCTGAAGGACTTCTAAGACTGACATCAACCAAACTGTAACTATGAGTTGCCCTAACCTGTGGGTTGTGGACATTCATGCGCAATGGGATGCGAGGGGTGTGAAGAGGTGGTTCTGTGTTAGGGTGAGGGATCACCAATGGGGGTCCGGTTGGTGTGGGAATTGTTTCTAGAGGAATGGGAGGGGACTCAACGGGTGCATGGTACTGACGATTATGTGTTTGCAGTAGGATTTCTTCCTCACTAGTGAGGAGGATCGTGTGATCTGCTGGATTGTTTGGATTGAGGTAACGTCCCACCTGAGGTGGGGGAGGCTGCATGTCATGTTGGGTGTTTATCATACATTGGTGTGGAATAGGATTCTGCAGTACGGCAGGGGGGGTTGTTGCACGTATTGTTGTGGGGCTTGTTGAGGGGCAGGCGGTGCTGGAGGATGTGATAGACTGCCTGAGTCTTTCAGCCATTTAAAATCAGCGATTTGGGGGCAATGATGAGTATAATGACTAAAATCACCGCAAAGGGAAAAATGGAAATTGGTTTTGATAGTATTGTTATTTCTCCCTTTACGCCTATTGTTATTGCCCCCCTAGGGGTTCTGATTCCCTTGGTTCTGGTTGCCCCCAGCCAGTTGGTTTTGTTGGGGTTGATTCTCGCCTTGGCCTGGGTTGTTATTGTTCCTGTTTCTTCCTTTCTTTTTGGCATTGTTTGACGAGTGGGTCGGATTTGTCGTATTCAGCTGTTTGAAATTTTGATATTGATGAATGGGAGAGGGTTGAACAAAATTCACCCCAGCGTGAGGATGTGGCGGAGCCATGGGTTGTGGGGGACCACGAAATGGAAACTATGGATTCTATGGGGGTAACGATTCGTAAGGTACATAGGAAGGAATGGTGCTTTCGCTAGTACTATAAGTTGAGGTAGAGGGGGTACCATAACTTGTTTGAATAGGTGGGTGTATGGGGGGTGTCAGCGGTGGCCCACTGATGGGTGGAGGCATAGAAACATGGTATGGTTGTTGATAAGGGGGTGGGGGGTAATAAGAGGTGCCCCCATATGCCGGTGGATATTGAGGTGTGCCATACATTGGTGGTGGTTTGGGTTGAGGACTGTGGTGTGTGGTATTACCAATCAATCTGTCTATTGAGTGAGACATCTCGGGTTTTCCTTGACCGAATGGCATGGGTTTGGGGAGGTTAGGAAGTACTGTGTATAAGTACCCTGAATATGAATAGATGAGGTCATATTGTTGAGCCTTACTGATGGCTTCCTCTTCGGATTGAGGGAATGTGGAAGCTACATCCTTACCGAGGAGAGAGACAAGTGATCTAAGAAACCAGTCAAGGCACTGTTGTTTGGTGGTTTCTTCTTTGCACAAACTACGTCGCCTACGCCACTTGTGAATGTGATCATCGATATGTGTGGTTGAGGTTTGTCTGAAATTAGAGTGTATTTCAAGACCATTGTCATGACGGATTGGTAATTGGAAGAAGGTCAAAAATGCTTTGTCCAAGGACTCGAAAGTCACATGGGACCCTGATTTTTCATCTACATACCATTTGGTTGATGGGCCAGTGAGTGTGCATTGAAATAATCGTAGTCTAATGGAATCATCCATAATGTTGTTGGAATAGCACCATAGGTGGAAATTCATGACATGGTTGGCAGGGTCATCTCCTACCTTTCCTTCAAACTTGGGGACGTATGAAGGTAGTTTGGTGGGCATTGCAGGCCATGTGGGGTCATGCAATATAGGATCCTTGGTGAGTTTTCTTAGATTAGGTATGTTAAGAGAGGCCAAATATGGCATCAAGAGTGTTGGTTGAGGATTATCTCCAGAGATGGTAGGAGTGTTCCTGTGAACCTGACCCTAGAGGGGGGCTAGGTGGGTTGGTACTTCCCCCTTGAGAGGAAGTTGGCCCCCTGCTTCTGTGTAAAGGAGAGCAAGTGGATGGAGGAACTTGGGAAGTGGACCCAAGTAATGTGGAACCAAGCAAGGCTGATCCTAAGACAGTGGAACTCACTGGAGTGTGAGACGGTGGTGTTGATGAGGTGGAAAGACTAGGAAATCCCCTTAAAATAGGAGGGAGGTTTAGAAAGCGTCGGGAATGACAGGGGTTCTATGGGTCCCCTATGATGTCCGACTAGCTGAGTGGATGTGTGCAAAATGTGATGAGAGAAATTAAACAAGAACCTTTGCAAATTTTGAACTTTACAC
Source organism: Picea engelmannii (assembly GCA_009831015.1). Lineage (NCBI taxonomy): Eukaryota > Viridiplantae > Streptophyta > Pinopsida > Pinales > Pinaceae > Picea > Picea engelmannii. Next base: position 39,302 of record ML798626.1, on the reverse strand, counting down.
AATATATATATCCAAATCAAAATGTAATCAGAAGTGCATCATACATAAAGTGGTTTGAAAAAGAAGCATATATGTGGATAAGTGGGTTTTGTCCACATGGGGAATCAAATAAAAAAAATTCTCTTGTCCTAAAAAGACGTAACGTCCTTCCTCTCAAATAGAACTGGACCTTCCAATAGTACTCAACAGTGGGGTCAGAAGTCACCAGAAGAGAAACTAGTGAAGGATGAAATAATCGGTTATAATGAGGGGTAAAGGGGGCATATCCCGAAAGAGATGGTGATATTTTCCAATAGCCACACAAAATCTGATCAAGGTGCAATTGCAGCCCACAATTTCCACCTGGGTAGATGTCCTAAATTTTGGTCACCAGGTACCTCGGTCAAAGTGCGGCATTTAGATTTTTGGCCCAAGAAATGGGTCACAGGTTGGATCCCATCCAAGAGGTGGGTGCCTCAAGGGAGGATGCACAGAACAACTGGACCTCGGCCTTCAACCCTTCACAGGTATCTCCCTACCTTATGGTGTCAGGAACACTTGAATTGGAGGATTTTCAGTTCCCTATTTGACAACTTCTATGGTTTTGACAATGTGAGAACCAGATAACGGGGAGTTATTTGGATGCGTATCCCCGAAATCCTACCTAGACTAAAAAAATTCTTTTGGCACCTCCTGTGGAGGAAAACTTAGTGAGTTTTTAGAAAAGTTTTAGATGTGGTGGTTTGATAGGTTGGGGGTGTGAACCAACCTTGTTGAAATTAAATGGGAGTGGATAGTCTCGTCAAGAAAAGGGTGGGGTGTTTTTGGAATCCTTTTGGAGTAAACTTACTTTGACCTCCACGTTTCAAGAAGAAAAACTATGTGAGTGATAAGTGACTTTTGAGTGTGAATGAGTGAAAGTGTGCCAATTTTTAATGAATTAGGTGTCACCTTCCTGCATGTGGACTTCGCTTGGTCCTTACAAGTGTTGATTACCTAATTAAATAAGTGTCTTTGGTACAATCTTGCGTAATTCAAAAGTCCCTAGGAAGCTATCATGTGGACATGTGGGTCCGTTACTATTCCTTTAACTCCCTATTGTGATTTAATCTAAGAAAAGATTTCAAACTATCCTAAATTGTGATCATGTGGACATGTATGGGCCTATTACAAAAGCTTTAAACTTCCCTAGTGATTTGATCTGAGAAGGTAAATTTCAACACTGTCCTATCTTTGTAGCATGTGGGCATGTATGGGCTCGTTACAATATTAAGATGTGTTTGAAAAATAAACTAAGAGGAGTCCCAAGAAGGGTTGTTGTCCTCTCTTAAAGGTTTTAATCTTCTTAAGGGAGATGAAATTGTTCCACAATCTTTTTCTGATTCTCAAGGTCGCTTGGAGGTGCGAGAGAAGAGAATACTAAACGATTGTTATACAACTTCTAGTCCCAATGCAAGTTAGATGTGATTGCAAATGATTTCCAACTTATAGTTTTAGTCAAAGCAAGCCATCCATGTGGAAAAATGAAAGCAAAATAGGAAATAAGGATTTTAACCCCCTAAGTGCCTATGTGTTTTGACTAATCCCTTTATATGAAGAGGGGACTAAGTGTGGTGCATCTTAAAACATGCATGAAATCACTTTTAAGAAGACTAATGTTCTTCCCCAAATCTCAAGAACCTTCCAATGTGAATTTTTTTGCACAGGTGCGCAGGTCTCAATGGAGACAGAGGCGCACAAAGTGCATGTGCGCAGACCAAAAAGAGTTAGTGGGTGCATGTGCGCAGAACAAAACTGTGACTCAGGCACATGTGCACACGATGCGCATCTATGGGCCTAAAAACTTGTGTACCGGTGACACACAGCCGTGAATGAAAATTTCGGATGGAATTCTCTCAATTCAACTTGGAATTGGATGATTGGTAGGTCAACTTAGGCCGGTTAATGCACCTACAAGTTAAATAAACCAAAAGAAGAGCTAGAAAAACCCAAATGAGGTAGGAAATTGATACCTGTCCCCAGTGGAGTCGCCAATCTGTTGCACCTCTTTTGTCACCTTAGTGAGAAAAATAGAGGTGCTTGCAAGCTTAGTTGGGTTTGCTAAGCAGGTCAACTGTAAGGAAAAGGGTTAGAGAAAGAAATATAAAAGAACAACTAAGAATTAAACTAAGAAATAAAACAACAACTAAATTAATGAACATAGGGACATAAGGACAAAAGAAACAATGAGACCCATGTCACCATTGATAAGGTTGATATTAGTAAAAGAAAACAACGAGAAGAAAGAGGACTATGAGTCCCTTCTTCCTCCAAGGGAGGGCTCTTGGACCCCCACAAATAAGCTCTTCTTACAACTTTGAAAATGAAAATTAAAATGGTGAAAGAATTCTTTGCTAATCCACTCAAGGTGTGAGATGGATTTCCCAGTACAATGATGCAAGTATACTCTTGGTAAAGATAGAGGATCCCTTAAGAGAATAATGGCAGCATAACTTTGCTATGAATTCCTTGAAAAATGAAGTGTATCCATGGCATTTTTATAGCATTCCTTTGAGGTATTGTCCAACTAGTTTATAGTGTGTAAAGAGGCTAATTAGGGCATTTCTAGGTCTTTGACCAACCACCCAGTCGAATCGAGTACAGATTTGAGTGTCAAATCAACTTGGAAGCTGAACCAGAAGTGGGTGGGAGGCCAATCACTCTCATAAATGTGTCGTTTCTCAGGTGCACGGCTTTTTGCGACAACAGTCGCGCATCGTGTGCATTTGTGTGAATCTTGCATTTTTGTTTTGCGCATGTGCGTGCACGCCCCGTGTCTTCATAGCGCCTTTTAATTTTTGCACTAGTTGTATAGTTTTGACCCTTTGGGAATGATTTTTTGATATTTTTGATCCATGGGTGACCTCATAACTATTTGACGATGCTAAATTCCTGTAACCATTTGCAGACGAAATTTCAGTGATAACAGATGCCCCCTGATGAATGAGGTTAGAAGCATACATATAGCCGAAATCCATCAATGTTTCTTCTAATGAAAGTGTTGTTGTAAGAGAGAGTGATAGTGGGATTGTCTAGAGCTACCCGTTGGAGGGAGAAAGGAACCTGTAGAATCTGACCTTCCATAAGGTGTGTAAAAATAAATTGTGTACAAACGAGGCGGGCATGCCCCAGCTCGTGTCATGTAACTCAAAAGAGGAATGATGTGTTAATCTAGACAACTAAAGAACCCTCGGGGGAAGTCATGTGAAAGGAAGAAGAAAATTTTGCTGAGGAACATACTTTGAATGGTAGGCAGTGATATCTGTAAGAAATATCACAGATCTTGTAGGTATTGATAGCCCAGCCCAGTTCGGAGTTCTTCAACAAATATAAGACATAACTGCAATAGTCACAAAGTAAGACCCACCATAACATGAGAAGGTGTTGAAGTTTAATGTTACGGGGGTCAACGATAGCAGGGATAAATTGTGGTTCTCTTTGTGTCATCCAAGATCTCTCATTGGATAGGTAATGAGAATCAAGATACTGTCACTTTTCTGGAAAACTGTGCTGATGTCGACAAAAAGAGGGACACGACTCCCAGAAGAAAAGGGCTTCGTGAAATCTAAGAGGTGAGGTTATGAATTGGAGGAGGTACATGGTCGAAGTCAAGATGTATGGAGACTCAAGAAAACCCTTGGTTGGGGGTATATGTGAAGTATAAGTGGCCGCAACCGTTCAACTAAGTCGAGTGTCAGGGGGACAACAAGACGTGGGATACGTTGTGCCAGAGGCGGGACAAAGTGAACAAACTCAGAGGGAAGAGGTAAGTTGCCTATGGGATACTCAGAGGATATGGATGATGTAAATAAGGGGAGATGATAAGGAGTTCCCCAACCAAGGGTGACATGGGTTGTGTTTGCCAAAAAAAGGGAAGAAGGTTGCCAAAGGTGACGACAAAAAAGGTAATTTGAATGTTGGAAATAAAAGGCATTTGTACAATAAATAAATAATATGGGATGAGTGTACAAATATAGAAATGGGTGCCCCAATATAATATGGTTAGCCCGAGTAGGGCAGAGTTTGCTTGGAGAACTGGTGGAGGGTGGGGGCTCCATGGGTGGGTTTTTGTATGAGGTAGGTGAAATGAAGGGAAATTTGCAGATGGGAAAACTAATTGTGGATGAAATGGAGGATTCATGATATTGTGGAGGTGCATTCAAGAATAGGACCTTGAAGAGATAATCTGGGAGTCCGGTGGGAAAGCTAGCAAAATGAGGAGAATGAGTATGTGGTTGATTTGCGACAGAATGTAAGACTATCTGGACTCCCATCCCTAAAGGATTGAAAAATAGCATGAGATTCCATGTGAAAAAGGGTGATATGAAAGGGACAACTCATGTGGGGGAGAGTGCTATAGGATGATAGTACCGAAGATGCAGATGGAGATGTTGGTACTACAGAGCCGGAGATGTGGATCCTAGAGGCGAATGTCAGAGGATGGGACTGGAGATGCAAGTGAGATTCAGAGGGAATGACTACATGCCAGTGCTCAGTATATACCTGAAGGGGCTGTGTTGATGTATGATGACCAAGTACATGCACACATGAAAACCAAATACCCGACGTGAACAATATCTGAAGAGAATAGAACATACGAGCATTTATTTGATAATTTTGAATATGCGCATGCATACCTGGTCGGGGTATGAAAAAATGGCGTCCCAGGGGCTCAGGATGAAAAGAGGCTCGAGGAATGTCATGATGTAGATGTCGAGATGCTGATATCGTGGCTGAATATGGATCAGGGAGTGGAAACCCGGAGCTCCCGGAATGGTGAGTGGAAGTTTGGCGAAAAGGCCTATATATAGCTATAGGGCCCATATTGCCACCTCATTTGTACTTGTTTCTATAGTGACTGGACAAGAAGTATTCAGAGGAGATTTGGAGATTCTGGGAGGACGAGGCATCCGATCAAGGACCAGTGAGCTTCAGGTTAGTAGTCTGATCATCCTGCATAGAAGTAGGGTTTCCATTTTTGGGTAGGGCCTGTAGCATGACCGGTATCTGTCTTGTGCGCAATGTATCGGGCAGATGCCTAAGATGGATAATTCGATTGACCTTGGCCTACGAGAAAACTTGCAGATAGAGCCCGAATATGAATTTTTGAGTAAAATGGATGTAGAACCTCTGGATTTATAACAGATCGGGCAGAAAGAAAAAAATTGCCAAAGAACACTGAATTCATGGTGACTAGATTTTTCGAATCGCACTGTAGATTTTCCATAACACCTCCCTGTGTGTAAAGTACAGGCAATAAGGTTTGCAGGGCATACGTGATGTGAACGCCGTGATTTTTCATTCCTTCGGCCTTCATGATGAATTGATAATAGTTACAACACCTATTGACGTGGACTCCATTAACTACTTGACTCGACCTAGGGCACATAGAGACTAACTTTGATAGGACCCAACTTTCTGGGAAAAACATTGATCCGAATTATTTTCGGCATGAAATGAGAGCGGAGATATAATGAAGGAATGCAAATAGATATCACATATATTCAATAATATAACAGAAATGTATCAGATATGCAACCATAAACACAGATATACAGTAATACATGATTTCTATTAATGAAAGAAATGTACAAAGACTGTAAAAATGCAGAGTTAAATACTTGCTAGAATGGTGGCAGCTTATCTCTGAGAAGAGATGTGATGGCTACTCACATTCAAAAGAAGATGAGTACAATGAGGATCTCAAGGTATTTTTACAATAAATAGGAATGCCAAAAACCATAGACATCCAAAAACCTAACCCTAAGAGATGAAGCGCCAAAAGTCATGTGGGCCCCATTTGGGTAAGTTAGTACATCAACTTCCCGGGGTCGTAATTATTGCATACGATCTTCGTTTTAGGTGTATGATAGCTCGTTGGAAAGGTATCGTCAAGGATATTAATTTTGGGGGATTAATAATGCCTCTGAATATAATTTATAACCTTGATATCTAAAAACCTTCATTTAGGCCCTCAAAATGGCCCCGAAAGTTAAAACCTGCTAAAAATAGTAAATTGCCAAAATTGCCAGAAAACTGTTTTGAGCAAGTCAGAAAAGGTGGGTGGCCACCGATATCCACCTGGATCAATCCTCCATCCTTAGGAAGCAATGGTCTCCATTGCGTTGATTTCCTGGGGGAGAGGGAAAATTGTTTGCTGGATCTGCATCTTGGTGAGCTGCTTGTATTGTTGGAGACATCGTGTTGCTCAGTTTGTGGAAGTATGTCAAGAAAATTTTGAGGTTTAGGATGTTCAACAAGTCGAGATACATGAGAGGGTGGTGTGAAGAAGGAATCTTTGCACTTTGTTGCAACCTTGTTGACCTGCTTCTGTTGGATAGAAGGTGCTTGGGGCGAGGCTATAGTGGTTGTAGTGTCCTTCTGTTCTCCTTTTGAACAGATTGTGAAGAAGCTAAATTTTGCAGTATGAGATACTACTTTGCAGAACTTTTTAGGTGGAACAATAGTTGGAACTACCTCTAGTATTCTGTAGAGATGACCCCCCAAAGTAACAATGACACTACGGGGTCAAGACTCATAAACAACATGGCGTCTCCACATATATGGTTGGCCCAAGAGAACATCAAAGACATCCAGTGGGGAAACATCACATAATACCTCATCCTTGAAGGATTGGATGTCGTATGACAATTGACACTATTGGTTGACATGAAGATCTCATCCTTGCTGAAGCCACCCGATGTTGTATGGTTGCAGGTGTGGTGTTGTCGACAATCCCAACTGTTTGACAACCTCTACTGAGATGAGGTTTTTCTGGCTTCCGCTATCAAAAATAAAATGCAGTAGGGTCCCCTTCACCCACATCTGTGAATGAAAAAGGCACTCCCCCTCTTTAGGATCTGTTGGTTCTTCTGGTTGAATTGTTGTAGTCATGACAATAGCAGTGGGTTCTGTGTCAATGATCTGTCCTTTACCAATATTTTCATAATCAGATTCTTAATCAGGTTTTGGCTCCTTGTCTTTGATCTTGGCCACCAATGACTATTTTGAGCGACATTCATTGGTGTTGTGCCAGGGGATTTTGTGGAAATCACATCGTTTTCCGGTGTCCTTCTTTGTCTTCTCGTGACCCTTTTTTTCCTGTGTCTTGGACTGGTTTTCGGGAGACTATTTGTTAGGGTCGTCTTTTTCATACTTTGGTTGTTGTGGATTTGTAGACCCGAATTCCCATTTGTTCTAGTGCTTAAATTTCTGCTCAATTTTAACAGCATATCGATAAGCAGCACCGAGTGATGAGATGTCCAGAAACTCCATTTCAGTCTAGATGTATCTGTGTAGAGCCCCCCGGTATTTTAGAACCAAATGTCTTTCGGATTCTTTGATACCTATCTTGGTGTGAAATGTATGGAAGGTATTGGTGAACTATGGAACTGCTTGTCCCCTCTCTTGCCACAGTGTGGTCCATCTCATGTACTGGTCCTCATAGTTGCCAATAGGGTAATATTGTTCCTTTACTGCATCCACAAAAAAATCCCAAGTGGGATCGGCCCCATATATTTCAGACTCATCCGTGGAACTCTACTCCTAATAAGTTTTCCACCAATGTTTGACATGGGGGAGAGATTTAAGGAGTGCGAAGGTGATCTTTTCTTTGTCGAAAAATTTGTGAACAGAGAAATAACCTTCTAGAAGATTTAACCATTTGTCTAGGGCTTCTGCATCTATATTTCCTTCAAATACAGGAATATCAAAATTAGCTTGTACCTTGAAAGGAGAGGTGCCTCCAAAGTGTCTTCTTGATGAATATGTGCATGTTTCTATCGGCAGGCGTTGAAGGATGTGGGAAAAATTCTCCATCATTTCGTCCCTATGTCGCGTGAGAGCTTGCTCAAGAAACAAACTGATAGGATCGTCTGCTCCGTCGTTTTTCTTTTCTTCCACCATTGATGGTTTCTTGGGTGTTTGATAGAGGTTTTACTCAAGAGAGACAAGCTTGAGACCCAAATTTATATACTCGAACCTCATCAGGGACATGCATTGAAAAAAAAAATGATCAAGAACAACTTGCTTTGATACCATTGATCCGGATTATTTTCGGCATGAAATGAGAGAGGAGATATAACGAAGGAATGCACAAAGATATCGCAGATATTCAATAATATAATAGAAATGTGTCAGAGATGCAACCATAAAAACAGATATAAAATAATACACGATTTCTATTAATGAAAGAAATGTACAAAGACTGTAAAAATACAGAGTGAAAGACTCGCTAGAATGGTGGCAACTTATCTCTAAGAAGAGATGTGACAGCTACTTGCATTCGCAAGAAGATGAGTACAATGAGGCTCTCAAGGCCTTTTTACAATAAACAGGAATTCCAAAAACCCTAGACATCCAAAAACCTAACCCTAGGAGATGAAGCGCCAAAAGTCATGTGGGCCCCATTTGGGTAAGTTAGTACATCAACTTCTCGGGGTCGTAACTTTTGCATACGATCTCTGTTTTAGGCGTATGATAGATCGTCAAAAAGGTATCATCGAGGAGATTCATTTTGGGGGCTATATCATGCCCTCAAGTATCATTGAGAACCTATATCTCAAAAAACCTTCATTTAGGCCCTCAAAATGGCCCCGGAAGTTAAAACCAGCTAAAAATAGTAAATTGCCAAAAATGCCATAAAATTGTTTTGAGCATGTCGGAAAAGGTGGGTGGCCACCGATATCCACCTGGATCAAGTATACCCATACCATTCGTGTATGTTTCAACTCTGACATCCATTCTCATTTCCAAGGGCCAACCGACCACTTGTTGACTTCGACCCTTTCATTTTTACATACTCGACTTCATGTGTTTTGACACATGAGCTATAAATCGATTGAAAACCGACTCTAATTGAAAGAAAAATGGTAGCGCTAAAATTTGGCGCCAACGAGGATGTTATCCTCCCTGTGAGGAAGAAAAGAACAGTAGACCAAGTGCCTGACCATCGGGCCTTATTTTGACTCTTCGACACTGCAATATGAAAAAACAGGATGCAACCTAAACCTATCGACGCAGTTTCTAAAAGACTCAGCATAAAACTCAGGACCTTCACTTCGGGCTTCAATTTTCTGCTGACTTACTGACTTGACAAAAAAATAAAATGACTATTTACAATGACAAATGACTTAAACAGAACTTATTTCATCAGATAATGTTTGAGGAACCTGTCGTTTACAGGTCCCCAACCAACGCACTCCCCATTTAGTTCTTCCAGAAAACAAGCATTATTTTCGTGGTGTGCACCGATTCTGAATGGACCCGTGCATAGGTTATCGAACTTTTCATGCTTTCCTTTGTCCTCATTCCTCACGTCCCATCTCAACACTAGATAGCCCAAACAAAAATACTCTGGCTTGGAACACTTGTCAAAGGATTTCTTCATATTTTCCTGGTGGAGTTGTGATCGATTGTACACTTATTCCCTCATCTGTTGTGTATGAACCAACTGGTTTATTCTTCTATGCACATCATTTGGATCAACCTCCTTCTCTTGCAACAGTTTTCTGACAAGTAACCCTAGTGTAGTAGGGAAAATTTTGTCTATGTCATATACTATGTGGAAAGGTGACGTTGAGATGGATTTCATGGTAAACCGATCTGCCCATAGCACGTAGGTAAGATTTTTATGAAAATATTTCTTATTATCCTACAGTATCCTTTTGATGATCCTCCTTAGGCTTTTATTCGAGGATTCTGCTAACCTATTTCCTTATGGGTAGTACGTTGTGGAATGCCCCAAGGTTATATTGTAATCCTGAAAAAACGTTTCCATCCTCTTAGACTTGAATGCAGTCGCATTGTCTATTATGATATTGAAGGGATATCTGAACCTCGACAAGATGTTTGTCTTCAGGAATTGAATGATGACCACGTCCGTAGCTTGTTTCGTGGGGATCACTTCTATCCATTTTTTGAAGTAGTCAGTGGCTGTGAGTATCCATTTGTGTTGCACAGAGGATGGAAGATTTATTTCCCTTATGAAATCCAAACCCCACTGCATGAATGGTGCCTCGACTGAGATCGACTTTAGTGGCAGGGGATGCAACTTTCTTCTCCCATCGAAAATCTGACATTTGTGGTGGCTGGAGACTTCTTTTTACATGTCTACGAAGATTGTAGGCCAATATTAACCCGCCCTTAGGATTTTGTGCACGGTGGTTTTCCAGTAATGGTGTCCCCCATAGTCACCCTTGTGAAATTATTCTGCAGCTCGTTTCACATCATTCTCCAACAAACAACTCAGCAACATTCCCCCAGGATCTTTCCAGTAGAGTGAGTACTCTAGGATGCAGAACTTAACTGCTTTAATCTTGAGAAATCTAACCTTAGTCTTACTTACACCCAGAGGGGCTTGAACATTCTTCAACAAATAGATGATATCTTCATACCATGTCAAGTCGACGAACTCCTGGGACACCTACGCAGTTGTTTCTTCTTGAGGAATTTCTAACAGATCGACAATGAAATTTATTCCCACAGCGTCGCAGTCTGACTATGCCATTAGATTTGTGAGGCCCTGACCCTTAATTAATTTTGTAGGCTTGATATCCAGGTCATATTCCATCATGGCCACTATCCATTTACCTCTCCTTCCTTCAGGGTCAGGCTGAGTCAGGATATCCTTTACTGATTTGCTAGGAACCTAAGCAATGACATGGGAATGCAATATGTACATACTGAACTCTTTCAATGCCTTCACTAAATCATACGCTTGTTTTTCCATGATTTCATACCTTAGTGGAGCATCCCACAACGTCTTGCTGAAATAAGCTATAGGTTTCTTGAAATTTTGTTCGTCTTTCTGTAACAGCACCCCAACAATCATATTCTCTGAAGAAAATGAAAACAAGATTAAATCCTTAATGAAATCTAGACTAGATAGTACAGGTGCTCTATTCAATGCCACCTTGATATATTTAAACGCTTTATTGGCCTCTGGGTTCCACTTGATTTCATTTCCCTTTTGGATCATGCAGGTGATGTTCTTCATAATCTCTACCAGGTTCGAGATGAATCTCCTCAAGAAGTTTAATTTTCCCAGGAAGGATTGAACTTCTTTTTTACTGTGTGAAGGGTTGATATTCAGGATTCCTTCAACCCTACTAGGGTCTATATTATTTCCTTCCTTCAAGATAATATGTCCCAACATCTTCCCTTCTTCCACCCAGAAGCATGATTTATTTGGATTTAGTGATATGCCAAACTTCCTGCACTTTTGGAATACTTTCTTCTAATGCTCGAGGTGTTGTTTGTCTGAGGCAGATTACACTGTGATGTCATCTAGATAGATCACAATGAACCTTTCCTTTTCATTAGCAAACTCGATGTCCATTTCCCTTTAGAAAGTGGCTCCATCATTCATCAGGCCGAAGGGCATATTTTCATACATGAACATTCCCCATGGATTTGTGAAAGTTTTTTTTTCTTTGTTGTCTGGGTGGACCATGATCTGATTATACCCTGAAAAATCGTCCATCATGAACATCTTCTGGGACCCCACAACCTTTTGTAGAATATAGTCCATTTTGGGAAGAGGGTAGTGATCCTTAATGGATACTTTGTTTGAATTTCTTAAGTCTACACACATTCTTATCTCGGTGTTCTTCTTTCTTACGGGCACCAAATTATCTACCCATTTAGAGAATCACAAAGAAACAATAATCTTAGCATCGAAAAGTTTCTTTACCTCTTTCTTGATTAGTGGTAGTAACAAGGGGTTTATCCATCTCAGTTTTTGTTTGAAAGGTTTTTGATATTCCTTGAGAAGGATAACATGCTAGATCACCTTAGTATCATACACCTTCAAATGATCATAGCTCCATGTTAAAATGTCAGGGAACTCCTTCATGATCTTGACGTAGTCTCACTTGACCTCTGGGTTGATCATTTTCGATAACTTGATCATTTTGGGGTTCTCCTCAGTCTCGATGTTGTAGTCTTCCACATCCTCTTCTTTTGCAGTGATCTTGGGGTTCTTAGCCACGTCATTTTCGTCAAACAACTTTTCCAGTGAAACTAACCCCTTCAGAATGATGTTATTCTTCAGTTGTATTATGTCCCTTCCTGCGATCTAGTTCTAGAAAGGTTCGTGATTACTACGCGCATCTGCGCTCCCATCTTCATCACAACAACATTCGTCATCGATGTTTATGTTAGCGAACTTGTCGCTCATCTGAAGAAATCTTTCTACCTGCTTGTCGTCCTCAAACACCTGCCAGTATTTGATATTATCAGGCACTGTTGGCCTGTGTTTGACTTCAATCTTGTATTTTTTGTTTAGGAATATGGGGATTTTAAAAATCAAGGCCAAGGTGTTAGAAAAAAAAGAACCGCAGAGCAATAAAATAAAACAAATGCAGAAACAAAACACAGAAGACACACAATACAAGAGAGACACAGATTTACGTGGTTCACCCAGTGTGGGCTACGTCCACCAGAGAAATTGCCAGGTCCTTCCTTTATTATTAT
>ML798625.1:376106-387642 GCA_009831015.1 Picea engelmannii | reverse complement strand
GTTAGCTATCACACTAAGAGATCGCACACTAGATTGGTATATGAGTTTAGCCACAAACAATCTGCCAGGGACAACCAGAACAATTGGAGATATGAAGAAGTTGTTGATAAATGAATTTTAGAAGCCAAGTTCAGAGGACCAATGCAGGAACGAGATGATAAAGATTAGACAAAAACCAGGAGAATCTGTATGGGAGATTGACCAGAGATTCAAGCAACTGAAATGAAAGATGAAATATTTCATGACATATATGCAACATAAGCACATGTTCATCAACTCACTATTACCACACTTAAAATATCCATTGTGACAACAGAAGTTTTAGACGCAGGTAGAGGCTCTGCATGCATCCCTGTAACTGGAAGAAAACCAATATCATAAAACAGATCCAGCCATCGAGGAGATGAAGGAGGATCTGAAGAACTTAATGTTCCAGCTAAACCAGAACAAAAGTAAGGACAAAAGAGAATTTGTTTGGTGTACCACATGCAGGACAGAAGGACACCATAAGAACGAATGTCCAACATTCGCGTAGTACATGGCAGCAGGAATTCCAAATCTGTTACCAATAGGAGGAATATGGTGCGAAATATGTAAGAAACAAGGCCATGATCCATATCATTGCCCAATGATGCAGAAATACCAAACAGTCCCAAAGAGTTCGTATTGTAACTTTTGCAAGTCAGTAGGCCATGACGAAAAAGACTGTAGAACCATGGAGTTGATGAGAGAGAGGACATCAGATACATATAGGGTGCATGCATAAATGATGATCGGGCAAGACGCACCTCAGTTTAGCCAAGTACCATCCCCATACAACATTGTACAACAACAGTATAATATTGTGCAGCAACCATACAATACCATGCAACCACAGCACAATACTACGCATCATGAGGGGATCGAGCTAGCTACAGAGGTGGAAGAAGAAAAAGAGGAGGATTTGGAAGAGGTAGATGACCAATGGTATGTCACAATCGTCAACAACCAGGACACTATGCAAGAGAATGTCCACTTCCACCAGCGACTTGTATGTATTGTCGTGCATCGGATCATGACACGGAAGAATGTTCTACACTACTAGGAAAGATCCAGGAAAAGAGGAATCAAAACAATCAGAATGTTCAGTGGATTTCAATAGAAGCGAGAAGGAAGAAACATCAACATAGTTACACATGAAGGAGATAAAATAGAAAATGTCGAACCAAGGAAGCAATTTGACGTGCATAATGAGAAGGATATATTCAAGTAGTCCAGACAAGAATTTATGAAGCCACACATTGCGTTGACATCAACTACACAACATAGTAAGGAATCACCCAAGTACGAGATGTCAACATCATTGGATCACACCAATGCAACACAGCCCCTGGGGCAAGTAAGTATGATCAAAGGCTTTTTGCAATCATGTGTAAAATTACTAAATGATCCATCCTCTGTCACAATATTACAAAATATGCTAGAAAGATGTAGTGTAGAAACAAAAGGAAAGCTAGAACAAAAAATAGTCAATCACCTACATACAAGGAGAAGAACAAGTAGGGAGTTCAGGCTGAATGCCAACATTGGAGATTTCAACATGGGAGATATTATACTGAATTTAGGATCTAGAGTCAATGTATTATCCAAGAATACATGGCAATGTATGGGAGATCCCACATTAGGATATTCAACCGTTCAGTTGAAACTAGCAAATCAGCATAGAGTTCTACCAATTGGGAGACTAAAAGGAGTGGTAGTAGACCTAGATGGAGTGTGCACTAAAGTTGACTTTGAAGTAATATAGATAGTGGATGAAAAAACACCTTATCCAACATTGATCGGTTTGGATTGGGTGTTTGATAACTAGGCCATAATCAACTTAAAGACGCGAAAAATGACCTTCGAGTCGGGAGAATACAGGGTCATTGCGCCATTAGACCTATCAAAAGGGGAAAGGTTCGTAGAGCCTACTTGCTTAGACCTAGAGGAAATTATCCATTTGTATAGAAAAACTATGCAAGATGAGGATTATGTAAACCCAACTGCGGATGGGATACTCATTTGGCAGAGCATCACCTCATGTGTGTTAGACTCATATACGGGTTTGAAAAATTGGAAACATAGGCTACACAAAGTTTCCACAAGAAGATGTGCAAGAATAGACCGAACAGTAAGATGGGTAGGTACAGAGATAAGGGAACCACCTAGCTTCCATGGGGTGAACGATCTAGAAGCATTATTGACATGCTATGAAGATGAAGTGTTAGAAAATCAGATACTCTTAGCACTAGATATAGCACTCAAGGCCACACCTGCAAGATGGTGGGGCACACACAAAGAAACAATCAAGGACTAGTACCATTGTAAGTGGTTACTGTGCATTAGGTTTGGCACAGAACAAAGAAGCAACCAACAACAGAAATATGATGGACAGGGGGCACCAGCATAACACTTGGAGAAGTGCAGAGCATTGTGGGAAATGACACCCCTAGAGGAATGGCATCATCGTTTTGTACACACATTAGAGGGCATCCTAACAAACTGGTATACAGACCAGGAATTGTGCAGGGGAACTACGAGCTGGACAGTATTACAACAAAAATTTATAGTCACTTTCTCATTTGAGCATGAGAACCCAAACATAGATGCAACACTTAAACAAATAAGAGGGGTAATATTCATTAAGGAACTAGAAGTTGAACTCATAACAGGAGAAAAACAACAGAACAAACAGACAGTGAAAGAACTATTGTCATGTTACCATGTGCAGGAAGAACTACTAGATGAACATGACCCACATGATATTCAGATTGAGGAAGTTGAAGGTGAAAGAGAAGTGGAAGGTCCATCGCTAGAATTAGAAGTGAGTGTTGCACCGATCAAGGTGAAGAAAGTCAACATTGGGACAATTGAGAATCCTAAAATGGCCAGCATTGGAGACTACTAGGATGAGAAAACAATGGAAAGCATAACAAAGTTATTGATCGAGTACAACGACCTATTCCCCACAACGTTCACAGAAATTAAATGCATAGCAGGAGAGCTAGGTAAAATGAAAATACCGCTCAGAGTTGAGGCAAGACCGATCACACAGTGACCATACAGACTAAATCCGATATATAAGAAAAAAGTCAAAGCTGAGATCGATAGGATGTTGGAGGCTGGAATCATAGAACCTATAGAAGAATCAGAATGGATAAGCCCGATGGTAGTTCAAGAGAAAAAACAAGGGGGGATAAGAATATGTGTCGACTTGAGGAAGTTGAATGATGTGTGCCTACATGAACCATTCCCTATACCTTTCATGGATGAGGTGTTAGAGAACGTAGGAGGGCAGGAAGCTTATTCATTCTCCGAAGGATTTTTCAGGATACCATAAGATCAAGATAGAACCAAAAGACAAATACACGACCACTTTTGCTACAGAATGAGGATCCTACCAGTACAAATTCATGTCGTTTGGACTGAAGAATGAACCAACAATATTCTCCAGAGTAGTCATAGTTGCATTTAAAGAATTTATCCACCAGTTTCTAGAGGTATACTTGGACGATTGGAAATTCTATAGTCTAATGAAAAACCATGTAGAGGTCTTGCGGCTAATGTTAGAAAGATGCAGGCAGTGTTAGATATCGTTAAACATCAAGAAGTGCATCTTCGGAACACCTTTTGGGATACTATTGGGCCATGTAGTATGCAAGCAAGGTTTTCTAGTAGATACTTCCAAGATCGTGGTAATTGTTAACCTGCCACCACCAAAAATAGTCCGTCAATTGAGAGCGACATTAGGACACACAAGATACTACAGGAAATTTATAAAAGGGTATGCACAGATCACTGCGCCAATGGAGAAACTGCTAAGGAAAGACACAAAGTTCTAGTGGAATGAGGATTGTCAACACGGTCTGGATACACTGAAAGAAAAGATGGTACCCGCACCAATACTAGTATTCCCATACTGGGAGAAGACATTCCACATACATGTAGATGCATCGACCATAGCACTTGGAGCTATTCTAGCATATCCAGGAGCAGGAGAATTGGATCATCCTATAGCATTTGCTAGCAGAAAACGGTCATAATGAGAGAAAAACTATAACACTACAGAGAGGGAAGGTCTAGATATGGTCTACGTGCTCCAGAAGTTCATACATTACTTACTGGGAAAACATTTCAAGATGTTCATAGACCATTCAATGCTCAAATACCTAGTCAACAAGCTAGTGTTGTGGGGGGGGGGGGGGGGGGGTATTTTCAAATGGCTATTGTTGTTTCAAGAATTTGATTTTGAAGTAATAGTCAAGCCAGGGAAGTTGAACGCGGGACCATATCATCTATCCAAGATCACGAATGGGGAGGAACCTACAAATCTAGAGGATAACTTTCTGGACGCATAATCATTTTTTGTCCAGATCGTCGATGAATACTTCGCAGACATTATCCAGTACTTGAGTACAGGGACTGCACCACAGGAATATAACACCATGCAGAAGAAAAACCTTAGTATTAGCTACAGAATATCAGTTGATTACAGGACACTTATACAAAATGGGTGCATATAGCATCTTGAGAAGATGTGTGCTAGAACATGAAAGACCAAGGATTTTAGCAGAATCCCATGAGGGAATAGCAAGAGGACATTATGCAGGAAAAGATACCATGCATAAGGTATTGCACGCAGGACTATTGTGGTCGACCATTCACAGAGACTCAAAGGAGTACTTTCAGAAATGTGATGTATGTTAGAGGGTTGGTAAACCAAATAGAAGGGACGAGATACCCCTACAACCATAGGTAACCTTGTAGGAATTTGAAAAATGGGAAATAGATTTTGTGGGACCAAGAAAACCACCAACAAAAAGGACCAGGGCGAGGAACATTATCACCGCGACGGAATACCTGACAAGAAGGGTGGAAGCAACACCAATCAAAGATTGCAGCGCAGAGACAACATCACACTTCCTGTTTAAAAAAGTGGTCACTATATTTGGTTTCCCCAGGATTTTGATGAGTTACCAAGGCACTCACTTCATTAACAATACTATTAAGGCTATGACTAAGGAATTTGAAGTTCATCATCAAAAGAGTACACGATATCATCCTCAAGCAAATGGTACAATGGAAGCCTTTAACAAGATCCTTGAAAATGCACTAACGAAGATCTATAACGTTAAGAGGGATGATTGGGACCTAAAGATACCAATAGTATTGTGGGAATACATGACCACATGCAAGAAATTGTCAGGACAAACGCCATTCAGATTGGTACATGGACAAGAAGCAGTGGTGCCACTAGAATTTATGGTACCTAGTCTACACGTAGCAGCAATTACGAACATGACAGAATGAAGTGCAGTACAGAATAGGTTGAATCAACTGATGATCATGGAGGAGGATAGGATTCTAGCAGGGTTTCACCAAGAAGCCCAGAAAGCAAGGGACAAATCTTGGCATGACAAACATGTCAAGAAGAAAAATTTCAAGGAAGGAGACATAGTGTTGATGTATGACATCAAATCCCTTCAGCATCTAGGAAAACTCAGAATGCATTGGTTAGGACCATACGAAGTGAAAACTATCATAGATGGGGGAGTTGTACATTTACAGGATTTAGGAGGCACAAAACTCAGAGGGATGATCAATGGGAGCAAACTGAATATGTATAGGGACAGTCGATCCCTTATCACTTNCTTAATATATATATATATATATATATATATATATATATATATATATATATATATACTGCACCATGATGGACATCAAAAGAGAACACTAGAGGTATAGTGATCTGAAAGAAAATGAGCGTGCACACTCGACAATGCTAGCTCAACGAAGACAAGGCCAATGGTCATTACAAAGCGGAAACAACAGGAAAGATGGATACAACAAAAGAAGTGACAACTGACAGCAGTTATCAAAATTGAATGCCACAAATGACTGATGGGACGCCACATTAATCGCACCAACTGGCGACGACAGGGGAAATAAATGGCAAGTACACGGGAATCAGAAGTTCAATTAAAACGCAGTCGTGGTAACGTCTCTGACAAGATTCACATGCCTCTAACACAAATGAAGCACGCGGGAATGGAAAGGTTATTGTGAAATCAGGAAAGGCACAGAGTGATAGAGAATACGAAGAAGATAGTTAAGGTTACAGAGGTTACAGAGGCCACTAAGCTCGACGAACAACACCCTTACCACCATGGCACCACAGAAATAGGGAGAACTGAGCTAGACTACTAGAGCACCACCACTGCCATAGGGAAGCGAACAATAACCACCTCAGCCTCCATAATTCATCAATGTGGACGAAATCCCATTGCCTAATATGACACCAGGAAGCCCCACACCCATTGTGGAGGAAACCCAACAGACAACACCATCAAGCATGGACATTGATGCATCGAAAGAGGGACAGGGCCAACAGGCTGAGGACATAGGCAACCAAGTGCACCCCGAAAACCCTGAAGAAGCCTCGAGAGCCAATGGGACGGCCCCAAACTAGGCAGAAACAACCGTGCCAAAAAGGTCACAGACAACCACGCCAAAACAACCACAAGAGGGAACAGTGAAAGATGTCACCAGAGGAGTATGCAGAAGAGAGAAAAATGGAGGCTAGAACCTCAAGTCAGCCACCACAACAAAAGGGCAAGTAGGCGGTACCAAGTTCACCGTGCAGGCAAGCCACCATAGCCATTATCTTTCCACACATTCCAGAAGGGGTACGAATAAAATCAAATATGTTAGGCCACGTGCAGAAATTGAGGTACTCAGACCATGACGTGACGGACACGGAAAAGTTCCCAGATTTATTCAAGAAAGTCTACCTACAGAATGTGGGTATAGGACCCTTTGGCAAACCAATTAATCGACCAGTCAGTGGGCAACAGTACTAGCCAAAAACGGGATTCTAGGCCTGTTTGAGCTACCGCACTTTGGGAGGGGCTAATATGCAAACAAATGCATCAAGAAGCTGATGGAAGTCACCCATGGTGGATACCTGTGGCTGGAACAGTTCATCTCAATAAACGTAGATCACATCACATACATCACAGGGATTCCATCATGGGGTGAGGATCCTACGCAGTTCCTTGAGGAAAAATCGAAGGAGAAAGCAGTGGTCGAGGAAATGAAGAATAAATATGGTACCAAAAGGGGGTCGCACGGAATCATCATCAAGCGTATTAGTGACGCTGCGACAAGAATGGCCACAAAAATTATGGCATGCAAATTACTCAGGAAATTCTGCAAGGAAGAAGTCCCAGATGGGGTTGTTGCGGTTGTAGCACAGTGTGCAGAAGGAACCAAACTCAATTGGGACCCTTATTTGTTGAATTTGTTCCTAGACGACTGCAAGGACACATAGGATCTGGGGACATAATTTCATTACTCATGGCTACTCATCCTAATATCCTTGATCGGATGGAAGGAGCCGAAGTATTCATTTTTTTCCACTAGACCCAATCCCTGCCATGGATCATGATACTTATCGTTGGAGGCCACTTCGGACCTCAAGAACAGAAAGGAGAATGTAGCCATATTTGAAGGCAATCTCAACGACCTACAGGACAACATCGCCAACACTTGGAGGGTGATGCCGGAAGCAATCATACAATATCAAGGTATAACCAACTTCAAAGCCACTAGACATGAAACGTGGATCCAGGCACAGAAATATACCAACAATCAATGGCTATAACTGCACTACTGTATCAAGGAGGCAGACATAGAGATGGTCATTAAGGGTTGGGATGATGACTGGAGGATTCCAGTCCTTAATCAAGAAATACCCGCAGAAATACAGGAGGAGGAGTTAAGACAGGAACAGACACATGCCAAAGAGATAACAGTGCCCAAGAGACCAAGGATAGGTCAAAGAAAGGCACAATAGAAAAAAGGGGGGACATCCAAGACAGGTGCCCAGGCGGGGAAGAAGAACAACACACAGGCACCATAGGTACAACAGAAACAAGATGAGACAACACATATAACTACATCAAGTGCTACTCCACAAGAGAAAGGCCAGACTAAGAGGCCAATCATCCAGACGGGGGGTGTGTGCAAGAAGGAAAAGGCACACAAAATGCCCCCAGAATACATGATCACCGAGGACAATGTGAACATGGTGGCACAAATGATCCAGGATCGCACAGTCGAGGATTTTGATAATGTTTTGCGCCAAAGGGACAGAATTGAGGAAGATTTGGCCCACATGAGACAACTCCTCAAGCAGCTCGGAGACGCGCAAGCGGCTGACAACAGCATAGGAACAACCCCATCATCATCACATATAGGAAGCGAAGTTGGATCAAGCGAGCAGGACAGGATCCAAATACCACAACCGAGCTCGACATTTCACGTCACACCTAGCATGTTGTGCATGGATGAAATCGTGGGGAAAACACCCCTAAAGAACTTGGCTCAAATACAATTGGTATTGACACGGATACCAACCAAGGCCTTGTATAAACTTCAAGTCAACATCACACATGAGGTACCATATTGTGCACGCACAGACGCAGCAGAATTGTAGTAGGCAAAGGACAATCGGGATGAGCTGGAATTGGTACTCGAGTAGGCTAAGCTTGAGACCAAAAACGAGAAATACCACGCGAATAGGATGGAGAAGAAATTGGTCGTAGCCTAAGAGAAAATCCCAAAGAATGCGCAAACGATCGAACTCACGGTGACACAGAAGATTGATTAGATTGTGCAGACAATCGATCAATACAAAGAGGAGTTTGAGCACCTCCAAGAGCATCTCACACCTACCACTCCACCAGAGGTGAAGGAGCAGAGGAAGAAGGAGGAAACAACACAGATAAAGGAGATAGAGTGACAAGTCCACGCGGCGGCCGACTTGTTTGAGAAAGCAGCACAGCTCTGGACGAAGCTGGAAGAGGATCAACAGGTCCAGCAGTGGGACAAGGAAGGAGAAAGGATAATCACATCTATCCAGAACCTCAAGCAGAGGCAGAAGACAATGCCAATCATGAAGCACGTCAAAGGAGGGCATGATATGAAGAAAATTCAGGCATAAATAATAGTTGCGCAGACACAGAAAAAAGAGCATCATGCTCAAATGGAACCGCTCTAGGAGCGGGCAGCACAGGTCATTTCACAGGCGGAGGAAGAAAAAACGAAGATGGCACAAACCCATGCAAAGTGCGGAAGGTTGGTCAGTGACGAGATTGCAGTACAAATATTGGATGCACTCAAGGAGAAGACCTTGCAGGCCCAAACGCAAGCAACAGATCTCATGGAGAAGTTCCAAGCGATCGCAAGAGAGATCGACGAAGCACACCAGGGTTAGGTGGCTCGGGACGAGCCACATGTCAGCGTTGGGGGAATGTTGGAAGCAGGGCAAATCAGAAAAAAGGCTATTTTGGGAAGAAATTCATGCAAGAGGAAAGAGACAGCTAGAAGGAAAAAGAAACACGTGCACTTGCATGGAAGACCTAACAACGCTAGGGTTAGGGTTTTTTTAATACATTGTAATGGCTAGTGAGATGGAAATATAAATAAGTAGTACTGAGAAGAAGAGAGAGAGGATAATAGAGATAGACACACAGAAAGGGAGATAGGACAAAGAGGAAGAGTATTGTAAGAACTGTATGAATCATTAAGATGGTGAGTGAAGGAAGGAGGGAGCGACTCGATCCCGAGGGTTAGATCCCAGGCTGAGGAGCTTGGTGCGAGCTAGTCATCCTTGCAAGGATTGAGGAGCTAGTGTGAAAGAGGGAGAACTAAGATTGTAAAAATATGCGGCGTGATATATTTCTGAACCATAATAAAATCCTAAGAGCCAGATCTTTGTGGACGTGTCCTAGGAGGGGGTGAACCACGATAACACTGTGTTGTGGGATAGAATGAATTTATCTTTGTGTCTAATTAATTGATGAATGTTGGATGAATGAAGTGATTAAGTAGATATGTTATTTTACATGCATGCATAGAAGAAATGTTATAATAGGATGTTAATAGACTAGATAAAGGTTGTGATGTACACGCATAGATCTCGCTCAGTCCCAGGTTGCAAACACCTGAGTATTGCAGCCACCCATAAGATCTACCTCGGGTGAGACTGCGTAGTGCACTCCATGTACTACGTTGTCTTCTGGGTAACCAGAGGGACCAATAATCTTTAGGGGATTTTGTTGGGAAGCTTCTTGGTTATGAACCGGGTTCAATCTGTAATGGTAAATAGATAAAATGGAATATAAAAAACCAACACCTTGAAAGTGAAAATGAGAAATTAAGGATAGAATTGGAAATAAATATGAGAGAGGCTAGAAACAGAGTGGACAAAATTTGAAAATGTTAGAAGCATTTGTCCACAAAATTGTTAAGGTTGCAAAGGACATGCTTTCTTGTAGACCTCCAATAAGAACCTATCCATTGTACCTAAAGGAACAATGGCATAGATTCCAATTATGAAAAAATTTCAATTGCCTCCCTCATCAATTGGCTCACTCATCAATTGGACACCCAAAGAGACTTCACATAAGCATATATGTAGTGTAATGAAGGGGATAGGAAACAACTATGTGAATTTTACCTCCATAATTTTTTCACCCCCCGATCCTTATGTGGGGGATGTCCAACTCAAAGCATTATACTCCTAGATTTATAATGAAGAAAGAAGGGTTAAAGAGACATAGAAATACAAAAATGAAGAACATAGTAGAACCCTTTGAATAAGGGATGAGACCACTAAACCTAAAGAAGTACTAAGGAACCAAGTCGAACTCACTTCATATGAAAATTTAATTACTTGAGGAGAAGCAAAAGGGGGCATTTTCCCAATATGAAACCATGATAAAAGGATCAAGGGATAAGGTGGTAAAACTCCTCAAATATATATGGGAGTAACTACAACCTACTCTCAAAAATATAGAACCTCACTCACAATCAAACTTCAAACTAGCCTTCTCCATAGTACAATTGTATATAAAGTCCCTTAAAAGAATGAAGCTCAATTGGGTTGGACTAAGGTTTAAGTACAATCCACTACTTATCAAACCCATTCCTTCTTAGAAGTCCATAGGAGAGGTTGATGAAGAAGAAGAGATGAAAATATGAAGATTGAGAAAAAATTATGATACCACAACAAGGAATCAATCACCCAAACTGTAGATTATTATTTCTGAAAGATAGCACACATAGAGCAACATTTAGATCAGTACAATTGAGCATGAAAGAGATGTATTGCACATGATCCTGAAAAACCTCCAACTAAGGGGTAATGATGAGCCTCCAAATTCTCCATTTTATGGCCCATGGAATATCTACAATTGACATATTTTGCTAAGATCCCCATGAGAAACATTCATGCTTTTGATGGCCAATGTAGACATTATGACATGTGATTATATAATTATATTTAATTTACTTAAATTCCAAGTACGAATGTGATCTAATTGACCTTAGGTGATTGTGGATTATTTTTTCATATGTTTCATGTGAATATTAATGTGGTCTACAAAGGATAATAATGCAGGAATTCGAGCTACAAAGACACGAATGATCTCCTTCATTTATGACTTCA
>ML798625.1:343902-355710 GCA_009831015.1 Picea engelmannii | reverse complement strand
CTATACTTTTTAATTGTAATTGTACCATTGTTCTCCTATATATCTACCAAGGAGACCTAGTTTTAGCATCATCTCATCTTCTACATTTGTTCTATTGTAAAATGAGGTTTCCCCATTGAAGAGGCTTCACATTATTTCTTATCTCTTTATAAAGATGTGGAGTTACTTCTCTCCCCCTTTTTATGATATTTTGGTTGTTTGGTGCATAACATTTGGAATCACAGCATATGATCCTAGGGTTTCTCTCCTTCAAGTGAGTCATCTTGGAATTTTCGCTATAACTTTTTTTTTGAGAAGTTTCAAACTCTGAAATTTTCAGGACACTTAGGAGACATAGATAAATGTTTTTGGTAAAAATTTCATATACTGGTTTGAACTATATTATATAATTATATTATTTTTCATCTATCTCTATGCTTACATAATGGAAAAAATGGAGGAATCATCTTGCAGGTTCATTTTAGTGGCAGGTCCCATTTTGGAAAATTGGGGTCCAAAACCTTCAGGAGCCATTTTAAGACATTAAACAACATTTTTTGGATTTTTGGTGTTTGGAATTTGTGCACACCCCTTGACGAAATTCTACAATCCAAGACCTAATTTCCAATGATGTGGATCGTGCATCAATTAGAGCTCGTATGCAAGTGTTATGCGTCCTACAAGTTGACCTATCATGTTGACCACCGTGGTACGAGAGGATGCCATGTTATCCCTTGTTACTCATGCATATGGGGATAGACACGTGATAACTTTCAAGAATATTCTATAAGTTCCAAAACCTTATCACAATTGAAGGTTGAGGAAGTAAAAACCCTAACCCTAGATGACTATTGGGATATGTTAAATAATGGGCTTCCAGGAGGAGGAGTTCCATTCTATGTTATGGTATTTTGTTCCATAGCAGATCAAAACTACTGGAAGTGGGAAATTAGAAAGAATATCATAGGGAGTTAATGTTATTTAGTAGCCTAACATACCATAGGTCTCGGGTAACTCCATAGAGAGTGCCTTTTCCTTTGTATTTGCATTATTTTCGTACCAGAGAAAAGAGTGAAGGGCAACCTCACCTTTTAGTTGGGTTTTCTCCCGTAAGGGTTTTCCATAGAAAAATTTTGTGTTATTTTTTGGATGGTGTGTGATTGTATTTTACTATTCTCTATTTTCCACATTTTATCTATTTCATGCATAAGAAAAAAATTAGTAACTAAATATTATGGAATCTAAAGGAATTTAACCTTCATAGTATAGATTTCAGTTTTGTTTATCAAATATGTTGTGACGAACCATTCCAATGGAAGATCCATGGAAGTTTATAGATCATGGTTCATTATACTTTCTAAGATATGTCATGTAGACATTAGGGTTTGTCACTAGTCAAGAAATCATTTTCAAACAACTCATCTTGGAATTTTCTCTATAACATTGTTTTGGAAAGATTTCAAACTATGAAATGTTTAGTGTCTTGAGGAGACATAGTGAAGTACTAGTGGTAAAAAATGTAGGTTTTGTGTTGTTTCAATTTATGATATATAGGCTGTGGAAATTAGGATTATTTGACTACTCCTAAAACTGGTCTCAAATAGGTGTTCTTGGTAGAAATTACATATCTGAATTTGGTAAGTCCAAATTAAGTGACATTAGTTCCTTTGAAAACAAGGCAAACCATATTATTGTAGGTAAAATTTTTAGAAACGGATATGAAATATTGGACCCGTCACATTCCATACAAGTTCGATCTCTGGAAAGGGCCAAAAGTCCGCAAGTTTTGATAAAGTTACCATAACTTTCACTTGTCACGTCAAATTTTGGTTGGACCTATGGCATTGCAGAGAAGAAACATCAGGATACTATAGACCAAAGTTTCGGACTCAGGAGGGACGAAATTTCATAAATACATCAATACAAAGGTTAGCCAACAAGACAATCTCCCAATTAGGGTTTTAAAGGTACGCAACTAACAATTTGCATAAATTTTGATTGGAAGATTTGATTTTGTTGATTCAAAATTTTTGATAAAGATTAAAAAAGGAGTATTATTACTTCACCAACTAAACCTCCAAAAATATCAAACATGAATCAAGAAGAAAGAGAAGATGTTTTTCACCAGCTATCCAAATTGGAGAACCAATTTAATGAATTGAGTGTTAAGTCAATAACAAGTAATGACTTGATGGAAAAGAAGATGGATGAAAATAGGGGGAAAAGGAAAATATGGATGAAAATAGGGTAGAAATGGAAAATAATATGGATAAAAAGATGGAAGAAATTCCAAATTGCATATCAACCATATTATTACATACCCTATTTGAGAAATTCCCTAAAGGAGATATCAGGACACAAGGAAACCATGTAAATGTGGATGAAATAAATATTGAGGCCCAAAATCATGATTATTCAGCACCAAGGAACTACTTGATTCCCAAGATCGATATGAGGGATTTTGATGGTAAATATCTCATGACATGGATATTCTAGATGGAGAAATTCTTTTATATACACCAAGTTCTAACCTTACAAAAGGTAACTCTTGCATCCTTGTATTTAGAAAATGATCAATTTTTCGTGTATCAATGACTTTATGGATGAATTGAAAGCACACTGTGAGGATATTAAGAGCAATACATTTTTTGGTCAATTGATAAATCTTCAACAAAGAGGTCCAATTCCAGAGCACATTCAACGATTCCAAAAACTGAATCTCAAGGTAAAGAACATTTCAGAGGATAATTTGTTCAATCTCTTTATGGGTACTTTACATGAGGTGCATCTCTTCGAACCTAAATCCCTAGAGAATGTTTTTAGTATGTCAAGGAAAGTTGAAAATAAAAATATGTCCACTAGAAGAATGATCTCTAACAATTATAGAGAGCATCATGCTCCCTCTCCTAACCTCACTCAACCTACAAGGTTGAAACCTTAACAAATGGATGAAAGAAGAGAAAAGGAACAATGTTTCAATTGTGATAGCAAGTACAATAAGGGGCATAAATGTGGTGAGAAGAAGTTATTCTACACAGATTTTGAAGAAGAAGAAGATCAAGCATTGGAAACATCGTAGGATATAGAACTAGAAGAGACTACTCCAACCATATATTACCATGCATTGTCTGGAATCAATATTCCACAAACCCTAAAGATAGAAGGATATACCAACAATGTTGATTGATTATGGTAGTACCCATACTTTATTAATTGAAAATTAGAGAAACTTCTCAACTGCTTTGTATTTTCAACACCAAAGTTTCAAATATTTATTGTATGTGGAGGGACCATAAATTGTTCAGGGAAGTTCCATAGTATTAAGATCAATATGGAGAAGTATTTATTGGATAGTACCATGATTGCAATCCAAATGAGTGTTGTTGATGTTGTATTAGGGGTCCAATGGTTACAATCATTGGGAACAATGGCTCTTAATTTTCAAGAGATTTTCATGAGATTTTCATGAGATTTTCCTCAGAAGGAAAGGAAATGAAACTCAGAGGTATCCAAGGGAATCCCTCTAAAGTGATAAGCTCTAAGAGCATGAAAAAGTTAATCAAAAATGTACACCATGATGTACTTACACAATTTTGCTCACTAGATTTTCAAACATATAGACCTTTTATTCCATTGGATCTCCAAAAAGTCATCAACAATCATTCCAATGTATTTGAAGGGATTACTAAGGGTCTTATACCTGCTTGAGATCATGACCATGATATTCATTTACAACCAAGACATGTACCACCTAACATTACTTGTTACAAGTACCCATATGCATAAAAGAGTGAGATTGAGCATATGATTCAAGAAATGTTAGAGGTTGACATCGTTCAACCTTGATAAAATGATTTATTTGTTAGAAATAAAAGGTGTGCTCGTTTGACCATAGACAATATATCAATATTGTCACCCAACCATAGGCCGAAGCCACCCCCGAGGACCTTAACCTTGACAAATAATAATTCTAGAAGTAAACCCTAGGCCTAATATCCAATCAATGTAGCATACCTCTCTCCAGAGATAGAACACAAGGCAGAAAGTCCAAACCATAACCAATAGAAAGTCCAAGCCTAAACCGAGAATACAAGTTGCAGTAGCTGCAGCTGCAGCTACTCTCTAGAATTGCACACTTTCTCAATTTCTGTAGTGTGCACTCTTATATTTCTGCAGTTACGAGCTGTGTGTATCAAATGAGATCTGGCGTCCTATATTTCTACTGCTACTCCTTAGTTGTCTGGGTTGACTTCTCATTTTGGAGGCTAAAAGCTCAATATTGAATATTTCCTTTAGCCGACTTGTCTTCTAGGGTTATGTCCAAAGCTTTAGGGTTTCATCTTACTTCCTAGAATATTCTATTCTTGTTAGGGTTACTCGTTGAGGTTAATACCTCTTGCAACTACCATAATATCAACGCTCCCTCCTAGCTAGGGAGGTATTGAAAGCAATGGCATTGAGCACAAACATACCATTCAATCGATAGCATAGTCATATCCATACAGGCTATCTCATGATTAGATCATGAGCACCCTCATCATTATAAATATCATCTGATAGCATCAACTACATCATCTCTCAAATCCATACTCCATAATCCATACGTCTTAGAAGAATAAATGTCATGGACCATTTTTCGCCTAGAGAATGTCTATCTACTAACACATTGACTATCCATCTAGCTGATAATCATTTTCAACACTACTGATAGTCTACACGAAAATCAGAACAATGTCATTCAATAGAACACAACTGTGTCTATCCATAGTAGTACACAACTACTATCCAGTGGTACACTACCACACCAAGTAGCACACGGCTACTTAATCAGTGACACATAGTCACAACCAGTGGAACACATCCACCACAGTAGCATGCATCTACTGTCCAGAGACATACAGTCTCCATAGAAATCATATCATATGATATCAACCTGCACAAAAATAATATCATGATATAAACTAAGTCATTTGGGCCATTCTTCCACTCACATCTGTGAGATATGGAAGACCATCTGCCCTCAAAAAGTGAAACATCAACCATGGGATATCTGGACTATTCTTTTCAAGCATAGAAGAATAAATGTCCCCGATTTCTAAGCCTGGACCATTCACCTAACTTGGTCATTCCTTCGGCACTAGTCATAGTGAAACCTGGAGAGAATGAGTCTGCCCTACGGAATGTTTGTCCTTGATTATTGAACCTGGACCATTCACCTAACTGGGCCATTCCTCCGGCACTAAACATAGTGCAACCTGGATAGAATGAGTTTTCACTAGGGAATGATTGTCTGGACCATTTCCTAATGGAAATGAGTGTCCTGCACCAACCTCCTACATCAGACCATTCCTCGAAATTGCTCACAACTGTGAACTTCGAAAGAATGACTACCCGACGAGGTGGACCATTCTACTTGGCCACTACTCAGAGTGACTACCAAGAAGAATGATTGTCCTAGACCATTCCCACACACTGGCCACAAGGAGAATCGTTGTCTATGGTACATCAGCAATCTATCGAACCATTTTCATTCAGAAAATGAATGTTTGATCTAAACAATTTTCTGAACTGGAAAATGCATGTCCGTTAGAAATCTCAAACCACTTTCCGAACTGGAAAGGAACTGCTCATCCTGGACCATTTTTCGAACCGAAAAATGACTGTCCATAAATCAATAACACATCAGTGATCCCTCCCAACCTAGGAGAAATCTCTTCCCTTTTCAATAAGGAAGTCATCTCCACGAGCCCCAGCTTGCAAACTTTTCATCTTGGACAGAGGTTTTACCAAAATATTTTTTATCCGATCATCTGTGGAGATATATTGGAGAACCACTTCTCTTTTCTAGACTTCATTACAGAGAATGTAATGCTTGATCTCAATGTACTTTGGTATGTTATGGAACACTGGTTTTCTCTAAAATATTCATGTAGCTCTAATCATTACAATATATATCATGGTCGAATTCAACACTTTTGTTTCCTGCTAGCTCATGACATTGTGGCAAGGCTCAAACTGAAACATATCCAAGTATCACTTCTTCTTTCATCATGAGAGTTTTCCATGGATTAGAAATCCATCATCACAGGCTTCTGAGTAACTATTCTAATACACTATCTTTGTCATAGAAATTTTTCACCATGCTTCTGTTGTATACGAGATACTCTGCATGAAGTTGTTTGAATCCATACAAGGTCTTCTTATATCTGCATACATGGGTCTCTTTCTGGTATACCTCAAAACTTGATATTGCTTTACATAAGATTCTTCCTCAAATTCTATATTGGGAGAATAGTCTTTTACAACCAATTGATGTAAACTTCAATCCATGGATACTGCAAGAGATATAATAGCTCGGATAGAGGTGTGTCTGGTTTACGGGAACAAGTTGTTATCATAGTCGTCTCCTCCTTCTAGAAGAACCTCTAGTTCTGAATCTCGCAACACTTCCATTCATAATAATTTTTCACAATTTATTACATATAATGTTCTTCATTATAACTTCCATTTCTTTTGCTTGATTGCTTCTAGTGGGTTCAAACCAAGCTGGTAGTCTTGTGATTCTCGGTACAATAACTGGTTATTCTGGCTTTTCTTTCTCTCTTGGAATCTTCATGTTCTTCCTCATGTTTCTCTTCATCTCTTGGGTCCATGGATTTTTCTATAGATTCCATGCCCTGAAGATTCCAACTTCTTCCTTTCATCATAGGATCATGAATGTAGATGGAAAACCAAGGATACTTAAAGGCTTCTTTTCGAAGAAGAATTCTTCTAAAGTCAAACTGAACACGTGTTGTTTTTCATGGCTGCTACTTCTAATGGGAACATGGATAGATACTTCATAATCCTCAATGGATCATACTATTTAGGATTAGCTCCCTCCTAATCCTTGCTTCATGCATGAATGCATGCTCTTCTTTTGGAATTATGTAATCATCTCCCTCCATCTGAGATAGTCCACATTTTTGTCTGCATTCTTATTGCCTCCTACAAGGTGTCACAAGTCTTTTTCTAATTTCTTCTTGGTTGCTGACTTCTTCTGGGTTTTCTTCAATTTTGATTCTAATTTCGGCTTATCTTGCAGTAGTTACTTATGTAATAGCTTCCACGAGAATTGTTACCAAGGATGTCAATGTACTTTGTCTTTTCATGTGTATTGCTTGACTTGTAGTCATCGTGATAGCAATCCTTATCTTTTTATTCTTCCATAGGTATTGTTTCACTAGAAAATATTATTTTATAAGAAATAGATATGCAAGATATGTACAAAAAATATGTCAACATGGTATGTACAAGAACTATGAAGAATATTGTTACCTTGTTTTAGAAGGAGAAGTTTGGTTTATCACGCGTGGCCTTCTTTGAGGGTTCCCTTTCTTCAGCAACTGATGCTTCATGTGTTTCCTTCCTTTTCTTTAACTCAGGACAATGATTCTTATAGTGACCATATTTTCGACAGTTGAAGCATGTATTTTTGACATATATTTCTCTTGATTTGGTTTCTTCCTTGAGTCAAACTTCTTCTTATTCTTGAATTTCTTGAAATTTGTTGTGTAAGCTTGATCATCATATTTCATTTGGAATTTCTCTCTTGCACTAATCCTTGATTCTTCTTGTGCACAGCAAGTCCAAAGTTCTTCAAATGTGGGATACTCCTTCATTGTGTTCATGCTTGCGGAAAATGCATCCCATGTCTTGGGAAGACCATTGAGTACTATATTTACCAGTTCCTTCTCTAAAACGATTTCTTCAATAGCTTGTAGTTGATATCTTCACTAAGAGATTCTCACAAAGTATGATGTTATGTTATCATCATCATTCATTTTTATGTCACGGAGCTCATTCTTTAAACTCATTACTTGTCCAATGTTTCTGACTGAGAAGAGGTTATTTAGGGCATTGTACGTCTTCTTAGATGATTTAAGATGAGAGATGTAGGGTATCAAGTGGTATTTTACAAAGTCCACTATGATATTCATTCCATTGATGTCACTGTCCTTGAACTTCTCTATAATTGCAACGTTCTGAGGTTCCTTCTCTTTTCCTTCTTTAACTTGTGTTTCCACAATCTTTCCTTTCACAATATCCAACACTTTATTCTTGGCAAGGATGAGGTCAATCCTTGTCTTCCATGCTCTGAAGTTAGAATCCACTTCTAACTTGTTTTATGAATTCATAGAGTAAGTCATGACTTCTTTGACTTGGTCAATCTTTGACTTTGACTTGGTCAACCTTTTACTTTGACCAAAAAATCAAACTTGGCTTCGTAACTTGTTGATAGTACCAAGAGGTGTGTTGGGTTAGGGCACACTAGGCTATCCATAAATTAGGTCAATCTCTTCACTTAAGGTGCCTCAACAAGAGGGTTACGGTTTCGTTGCTGCAGCAAAAACTGACTGCAACTGTAACTGAGAAAATCCTCCCAATCTATCTTCCAACAATTAGACTATCTAAAGATAGTGTGGGCGCATAACCTATTAGAAATAATAGGTGTTCTCATTTAACCATAGACAATGTAGTAATATTGTCACCCAACCATAGGCCGAAGCCACCCCCGAGCACCTTAACCTTGACAGCAAATAATTTTGGAAGCAAACCCTAGGCCTAATAGCCAATAAATGTAGCGTACCTCTCTCTAGATCTAGCACACAAGGAAGAAAGTTCAAACCATAACCAATAGAAATTCCAAACCTAAACCGAGAATACAAGTTGCAGTCGCTGCAACTGCAGCTACTCTCCAGACTTGCGCACTTACTCAATTTTTGCAATGCGCACTCTTACATCTCTGCAGTTGTGAGATGTGTGTGTCAAATGAGATCTAACATCCTATATTTATACTGCTCCTCCTTAGCTGTCTGGGCCGAATTCTCATTCTGGAGGCTAAAAGCTCAATATTCAATATTTCCTTTAGTCGACTTGTCTTCTAGGGCTATGTCCAAAGCTTTAGGGTTTCTTCTTGCTTCCCAAAATATTTTATTCTTGTCAGGGTTACCTGTGGAGGTTAATACCTCCCGTGGCTACCATAATATCAACATTATCTTCTCTAGTGATGATGGTTACAAAAAATGATGGTCCATGGCATATGTGTCCAGATCATAAACAACTCAAAAAAATGACCATTAAAGATAAGTTCCATATTTATGTCGTTGATAAATTATTAGATGAATTGAAAGGAGAAGTTTTTTTTACTAAGTTGGATCTATGCTCTAGATATCATTAAATCAGAATGAGGCAAGAATACATTCCCAAAACAACCTTTAGAACACATGAAGGTCATTATGATTTTTTGGTGATGCCATTTGGACTTAGTAATGCACCTTGAACATTTCAAAGGCTGATGAATTATATTTTCAAACCCTTACTCATAAAATTTGTGTTAGTATTTTTTTATGATATACTAATCTACAGCAAATCATGGGAAGAACATGTACAACATGTTGACATGGTGTTAAAACTATTAGAAGAGAAACGACTATATGCAAATACTTCCAAGTGTTCCTTTGGGGTTCAAGAAGTGGAATATTTGGGTCATAATGTATCTCATGAAGGTGTCAAAGTGGACCCTAACAAAATTAAAGCTATGATGGAATGGCCAATTCTGAAAACCTTGAATAATCTTAGAGGATTCTTATGATTGATGGGATATCAGTGCAATCTTTTCAAGAATTATGGTCAAATAGAAGCACCTCTAACAATGTTATTAAAAAAGGAGGGATTTTCTTGGACTCAAGAAGCAACCAAAGATTTTTAAAAGATTAAGGAGGTTATGTGTATGACTCTTGTCTTGGCCACGTCTAACTTCACAAAAACATTTATTATGGAATGTTATGCCTTAGGAAATGGCATTGGTGCTATTTTAATGAAAAAATGAAGGCCCCTTGATTTTGAGAGTAGCCAACTTAAAGTAAATAACTTACTCAAACACATTTATGGAAAGGAAATGTTGGTCATATTACATGCAGTTAAAAAATGATTCCCTTGCCTAATAAAAAGACACTTCAAGGTAAAAACAAATCATGATATTTTGAAGTACTTCTTGGAACAATGATTGTCTTCAAAAGAGAAACAAAAATGGGTTACAAAGATGCTAGGTTATGGATTTGAAATTATCTAAAATATATATATATATTGGAAGATGCACTTTCAAGGAAAGAAGAAGACACAAAGGATTTACTATGTATTATTTCCATTCCACAATTTGATTGGGTGGAATAAGCAAGGATAGAATGGAATCAAGATCATTTAACAACTACAAGAGGACCCAAGTTCATTAAATAAATTTGTGTGGAAGAATGATTTATTTTGGTATCAAGATCACTTATATTTATGTAACAATTTCCAACTCAAACAGAAGGTTTTTGGAATTGCACACTTCTCCTATAGAGGGGCATTTAGGGTTCTTGAAAACTTACCACGGGATCAAGAAGGACTTTTTCTAGGAAAATCTTAAAATTGGTGTTCAAAATTTTGTGGTTGAATGTGTGGTTTTCCAACATAATAAGGGTGAGGAAATCAATAACCCGGGTCTCTTACAATCATTAGTTATACCAAGTCAATTTTGGGAAGAGGTTTCAATGGATTTTATTACAAGTCTACCCAAGTTCGAAGGAAACAATGTCATCATGGTAGTAGCGGATCGACTCACGAAGCATGCCCATTTTTTCTCCCTTTATCATGCTTTTAAAGAAAGTACAATAGCCACAACATTCATGGAAATAATTCAGAAGCTACATGGAATCCCTAAGATCATTTCAAGTGATAAAGATCCAATTTTCACTGGAAATTTTTGGACTAAAATATTTTCTTGTTTGGGTACTCAATTGGCTCACAACTCCCTTTACCATCCTCAATCCAATGGGAAAATTGAGATTGTGAATAAATTTCTATAAGGGTATCTTCGTTTATTTGCATATGATAAACAAACATAATGGTTCAAGTGGTTTCCCTTGGAAAAATGGTGGTGCAACACATCCTTCTATACTTCATCAAAATGTCCTCATTTATGGTACTTTACGGATATCATCCTCCATCCATCACATCACTCATGGAAGTGCAAGCAAAGGTTCAAGCAGTGGAGGAGCACATAGAGCATCAACAAGAGGTTCTCAAACTATTGAAGGACAACTTGGCTACAACACAAAATAGGATGAAACAACAAGAAAATCAACATCACAACGAAAAGGAATTTGAAGTGGGGGATAGGAAATTTTTTAGTCTACAACCATACAAACATATGCCCCTCAAGCAACAAAATAAGGACAAAAAATTATCACCTAAGTATTATGGTCCCTATAAGGTGTTGTAGAGGATTGGAAGTATGGATTACAAATTGGAGTTACCTCCATCTTCACATGTACATCGAGTCTTCCATGTTTCTTGCTTAAAGAAGGTAATCGGTGACAAGATCTTAGTTCAAACTATTTTACTAGAGGTCAATGAAGAAGGAAAAATCATACTAGAACCTAAAAAAATCCTTGAAACAAGGATTAAGTAAATGAGAAATCGATCAATCATTGAGTACCTCATCAAGTGGAAAAACCTACCAATAGAAGAAGTGGCATGGAAATATGAGTTTTTCATGCAGAAATATATGTAACTAATCAAGTGTCGAGGGAAACACTTCTTTGAAGGGGAGAGGCATGTTAATCCCCTAAACAAAGCCTCATGTTAAGCATAAATCCCCATGTAAAACCATAGATATTTAGTTGTTGTATTTCTATTGTTTTATTAGTATTGTCGGCTAGACATTTTAATTGTAATTGTGCTCTCTCTCTCTCTCTCTCTCTCTCTCTCTCTCTCTCTCTCTCTCTCTCTCTCTCTCTATATATA
>ML798625.1:254799-327108 GCA_009831015.1 Picea engelmannii | reverse complement strand
TTAAGATCATCTCTAGTTCTTCTTTCCCACCATATGAGAGTTGTGCCTCCCATTTTGAGACTTGCTAGTTGGATCTTAGTTTCATCATCAACAATCTTTTGTATCCTGCAATAGACTTCTAATTGTCTCACCCAATTATCTAGATTTTTTGCATCTAATTCACCATCATAAGCGGGTAATTGAAACTTTACATCTAACTTTAATAACAACATATCAGAAGAATGATGAGTTTTTTTTTAATCCTTGGAGGATTGTACACTTGCTTCATTATTAGATGATGAGGATGAAGGAGAACAAGGTTCTGAAGGTCCACCACCTCCAACTCCTCTTTCTGCTCTTACCGAAGATTCACCTTCTTCAACTTTTGGATTCCTTCGCTGACCTCTTTCATGGTAAATCTCCTCTACCATGGCTTGCATCAATTTAAAGGCCTCGAAGAAATCATCTTCAGATTTGAAGGGACCCAATTTCCGTGGTGAAGACATCTCTTGTTTATGCGATCGCCTTTGAATCTTTGTGTCAAGAGCCTCAAGTTGGCCTTCTCCTCGCTTGAGTTTTGCTCTGGTGAGCATCCAATGCTTGCAATTCTTGTCAAACCTTGAAAACCAAATGCTCTAATACCATAAACTTGATCCAAAAACGAAGTTATTACTGATAAATTGCAAGTTAGTTTAATGTACTTTTTGCATCGGATCGTTAAGAATGTGAAATACATAAACTTGTTATCTTGTTTGCAAAATATCAAATGTGACTTTTACTTTATGTTTATTAATGAATAAAGAGATCAGCCATTAATATCCATGCTGCAAAATGAAGAGAATAGAACAGCAAAATAGAAAGATAAATAGAGACAAGAGGTTGATAACGGAGTTCACCAATCGTTGGCTACGTCTCTGGGCCCGCTTCCAAGTGGAGGACCTCTTTATTGCTCTTTAAAATGCTCAAAGTTCTCTTACAATGCTCTTTGTTGTTACATTACATGCTTCATGTATGTTGTGCAAGACCTCCTTGCTCAGATTCAAGCATGCTCCATCAAATTCATCTCAACAACATGAGAAAAACGCCTCTCAAAACATGAGAAAAGGCCAAAATTTACAAACTTCTCCTTCAAAACCTTGCATCAAAAAGTCTCCTGCAAGCTTCAAAAAGCCTGGTTTATATATATTTTGAGGCTCGGATGAGGAATCCCAACTTCCCTCAAGATCTGGCCTCTTTTTGGGATCAAATCCCCCTTCAAATGGCCTTAATATCCTCAAAAATCCATTTTCTCAACTAAATATCAGTCAGAAATCCCAAAAAATCATTAATATATGGTTTAAAAATCACTTTCTGTTTAATTATTGGGCTTATCCCCCTTGACTAGCGCACGCTCCCTCTCTGTGGTCATATGACTGCATAAAACCCCCTTTCGCCCATACAATAAAGTATTACACTTTAAATATAATTAAAGGTGTTATATATAATAAGAAACATGTAGGGTGCGATGGTATTGGGGATCTCCCCAAGGCGTTGACTTGGTTGTGGTAGGTCGTGGGTTCAAAACCCATGGAATCCATACAATTTTTAACTTGCCATCCAGTGCCACATGGCACTTCTTCATTTGACATCAAAGTGCCACTTGTCGACCATCGATTGGTCCACCTGCCTTCCACCTGTCAGCGTCGTACTCTACCCAGTCAGCCACACCTGTCTACCACGTGTCCTCTGATCGTACCTGCCACGTCAGTAGTGATGATGTCATCATGTTGTCATGTTGACGTCAACATTGACTTTTGACAGTTGGTCGGTTGACTTTTTACCTGTTTGGGTTTTCGATCAGAACACGATAACTTTCGCATCCGGAGCCCGTTTGAAGTAAATATACGGTCGGAATTAGCACGATGAGACGGACGCAATGGCATCAGTTTCATTCAATTATGAGAACTTTGATTTTTGAGCATTTTCTGAGCCTAGGGAGACTCCTAGATCAGTGTGTGTAATATCTCCAGCACTAGGCCAACTTGATTGCAAAAGTATTTTCAACTAGAACAGTAGTAGAATTCACATGTTTATGCTGCAAATATTCAAGTGTTTTCCTGAGCCACACAATATCATTTGTTGCTTGCAACTAGAACTGTTAAGGACCTAACCTCCCTAACCCCTCACATATGTACAATAATATGTTTTCCATGTAATAAAGGCCAATATTAATAAGGCCTAGCAATAAGGAAGCATAAGTCAAATGTAAGAAGACCTAATAGAAACTTATGCTTCTAGAATATCTTCCTCTAGATTGTTCTTGTGGTAGATAAATTTAGTATAAAAAGGAGTTGAGGGCATGAGAAGTTTTGTCTTGAGAATTATTGTAATAGAGTGTTGTTCTGCTGGAGGTTTCCCCCTTGAAGAAGCAAGTGAACATTTTTTCCTATCAATAAAGGTATTATTTTGGTGTTATGGTTTCATATATTGTGTTGTTATGTTGTTATTCTCTGCAATATTTAGGTTTTCTTCTATTATAATAGATTTGGGACCTAACACATGGTATCATAGCACTTTCTTGGGCAGAATCTGTTGGTAAATTTTTCTTCGGGGTAGAGACATATTTCGACGTCTTAAAGCTACAATGATATGTTGTTCAACGTATAAATCCGCAGTCGGGGAAGCATACATGTAGGAACTACAAGTGGTACTTAAGTGCACATTGTTGGCCACCCTTGTAACCCCTATTGGTACCCCTTTGTGTGGTAGTGCATCAGACAACACCTGTATATGGACTGGCCTAGATATCCAGAAGCCCTTTGTAGATAAACTGATCAATCGCTTGACCACTATAGTGCCACCGAGAACAACACTTGGGAATATACTCTCTAGTACTTGGGTAATTGTGTAGTACGGTCAATGGTACAATCTAGCCTACTTAGTTGGTTCCTTGATATAATGGGTCGAGTACTATTGTTTGACCTCGCACGTATATCAGATAACTATAGTTCGGGGAAAACCCTTCTTTGTAGGCATCCTGAAAACCCTAACCCTTGGGACAGAAACATAACAGAAAAGGAACAGACAGGATCTATTACCGTGCAACCTTGTCGTCTACATTTGGGTTGAAAAATTACTACATATTTCTTCCTGTTAAGAATTTGGGCATTTTTCCACTACAGTATTATTCAGATCGGAGTATAACTTTGCAAGAATTCAAAAAACGAAAAAAAATAAATAAATAAATAAAATTGGGGCATTTTGCACCCTTATTTGAGACCTATCCCATTAGACTCCTCTTTTTGTTCTGATCATAGTAATACCTATCATTTTTCAACCTTTTTTTTTCTCTGTGGTCTCGACCCCCTTCTGGCCCCCTTATTTGGGACCTACCCCATTGGATTCCATTCTTCGCCTTGATCATCATGATACCCTTCACCTGTAACCCTTTTTTTGTGTGGTCCCACCCACCCCAATATGGTGCCCCCTTTAATCATGGTCCACACCCATAGGCAAGACCTTGACTCACGCCTCAATACATTGTCCTCTGGTTTCTTTGCAACCCAGCAGAAAGTGTAGAAACTCAGTGCCAATATTTCCACAGTCAATGCTAGAATGAATTCCACCATAGACACCAAAATGGAAACCCTGAAATAGGAGCTCTCTACCCAAATGGAAAGCCAGCTTGAATCCTTCTCTTCCCAGATCTTCACCAAGATGAATATTATTGGCAACCTTACCTCATCTGACCAACCTTTGCACCCTGAAGGTGAGACTTCCTCTAATTCCAAAAAAAATTAGTCCCTTCACTTTCAACGTGACCTACGCCTTCCTCGAGTGGATGTGCACAAATTTCATGGATCAGATACCACCGGATGGGTAACTCAAATGGAACACTATTTCTTTTTGTATGACATTATTGATGAGTTGGCCAAACTCCGATATGGTGTTCTCCATCTAGATCAGGAACATTGGCAATGGTGGTAATGGAGAAAAAATGTCCACCAAGGGTATGTGGCTTGGACACAATTTGTTGCAGAGATTTATGAATGCTTTGACACTGACACCCACCATTTAGGTCATTTGACCATGTTGAAACAATCTAGTACAGTGGAATAATTTATAGTTTCTTTTGAGAAATTGGCTTTATGAACGAAGGGCATGTCTGATTATTTTTTCCGAGAATGCTTTATCAGTGGCCTCAAGGATGAGATTTGTGCCCACATCCTCATGGCTTTCCCCGAGAGTTGGGTGGAAGCTACTAAACGAGCTAAGAAAGCACAACAGGTTGTCTCTTCTCAAACCAGAAAACCTTCCTTTATTCCCCGCCCTAAACCAATCACTCTTGCCCCTCCTTCCACCCCACTGAAGATCCAGAAATTGACCCAGGAAGAAATGGTTGAATGCCAACTCAAGGGCCTTTGTTATAATTGTGATGACAAATATTTTCCTGGGCACAAGTGTAAGGAACAAAAGTTTTATATGGCCATCTCTGAGTATGCTTCTGAAGAAGAGGTCGAGGCTCCCCGTGTGGTCGATTCACCTGAGCTAACTGATATTACTCCACCCTCAAACCCCTCAAAAGTCGAACCGGTCATTTTCTTGAATGCTCTCACTATCTTCTATGCTCCTCATACCCTCGAGCTAATTGGTTACATTAATCATCGGAAGGTCATCATCGTCATTGACAGTGGAAACACCCATAATTTTATTCATCGTTGCATTGCCCAAGAAACTAATTGTTATATTTGTGTAGTCAACAAATTTCAAATCATGATTTCCAATGGAGGTTCCATGAAATGTGGGGGGCGTTGTGAAAATGTGTGTCTCCAAATTGGTCAGTACAACATGAAATCTCACATGTTTTCTATCGACATTGGTGGTTGTGAAATTGTGCTTGGTGCAGAATGGTTAAGGACTCTTTTCCTCATCCTCATGGGTTTTAAATAATTAACCATGAAATTCAACCAGGAGGGCCAATAGTATAAGTTCTAAGGAATCACATCAAGATCCCCTAAGACCATCAATTCCCATTGCATGGAAAATCTCCTCAAAAAATGACATTCCAACATTATTGCACAACTCCATTCCATTCAAGCCACTGAGACACCCTCTATGCATCCTAACCTCCAATCCATACTCTCCAAACATCAAGTTTTTTTTTCCACTCCGCAGGGGCTTCCCCCTTCCCGTAGTGCTCATGATCATTCCATTC
Source organism: Picea engelmannii (assembly GCA_009831015.1). Taxonomy (NCBI): domain Eukaryota; kingdom Viridiplantae; phylum Streptophyta; class Pinopsida; order Pinales; family Pinaceae; genus Picea; species Picea engelmannii. The sequence goes on along the minus strand of ML798625.1, from coordinate 321,935 downwards.
CCCTCGTCCCTGGAAACCTTCCTCCCAATGCTCGACCTTATCATCATCCCTTTTCCCAAAAATATGAAATTGAGAAAATGTTCAAGCATTCCTCGTTGTGGGTGTTATCTGTCCTAGTACCAGCCCTTATTCTTATCATGTGGTCATGGTACTTAAGAAAGAAGGCTCTTGTTGCATGTGTCCTGAATTTCGCACCCTCAACAAACTCACCATCAAAGAAAAATTTATCATTCATGTTATTGATGATCTCTTGGATGAATTAAGTGGTGCCCAGTAATTTACTAAACTTGATCTTCGTTCTAGCTACCACCAGATACGTATGAAAGAGGTAGACATTCCTAAGACTGCATTTCGAACTCATGAGGGCCACTATGAGTTCTTGGTCACGCCCTTTGGCTTGTGTAATGCTCCCTCCACTTTCCAAAGCCTCATGAATCATGTCTTCCATCCTTTTCTTCGTCATTTTGTCTTGGTTTTCTTTGATGATATTCTCATCTATATTAAAACATGGGCATCCCATATTTCTCATGTGGATCAAGTTCTTAATTTACTCTCTTAGCACCAACTTTTCCTCAAACAATCTAAATGTGCTTTTGGAGCCTCGTTAGTGGAGTACTTGGGTCATATTTTTGGCAAGGATAGTGTCAGGGTGGATCCTAATAAAATTGAAGCTATGCAATATTGGCCACGCCCCAAGACTCGCAAGAGCTTGCATGATTTTTTGGGTTTAACGGGATATTATCGCAATTTTGTTAAGAATTATAGAAAAATTGTGGTGCCTCTCAATGTTCTCCTTAAAAAGAATGCTTCCACTTGGACTCCAACAGGTGATCATTCCTTCCAAGCCTTGAAGGAGGCTATGTGCACCACTCATGTCCTGGCCCTTCCTGACTTCACAAAGACTTTTTTCCCGGAATGTGATGCTTTAGGAAGAGGAATTAGTGTAGTCCTTATGCAAGATGGTCGACCTTTGGCCTTTACCATCAAAAAATTTCCAGAGCGACATTTGGGCCAATCAATCTATGAAATTGAAATGTTGGTTATTTTTCATGTAGTGGATCTTTGGAGCCCTTATCTATTGGGGCAACGCTTCAAAATTAAGACAGATCATCAGAGCCCCAATTATTTTCTAGAGCAACGACTTGCATCCCCGGAGAAACAAAAATGGGTGACTAAGCTATTTGGATATGATTACGAGATCATTTACAAGAAAGGCAAAGACAATGTGGTTGTTGATGCTCTTTCAAGGAAATATGAAGATGAAGGGTCCCTCTTTTCTCTCTCCTTCATTGTACCATATTGGCTCCAAGTTGTTCGTGAGGAATGGTTGCAAGATCCCAAAAATTTGCGTCTGATCCAACAATTGCAAGATAGTTCTTCAATTTCCCCAGGGTACTCTTGGCACAATGATGAGCTTCGCTACAAAGTTTGTATGTATTTAAGTAAACAACCACAACTTAAATCCACGGTGCTTTCTAAGCTTCATGCTACACCCTCAATTGGACACTTAGAGTTTACCAAAACCTATGAGAGGGTCAAATGTTCTTTTTTCTAGGATGGTATGAAACAAGACATATGCACCTTCGTGGAAGAATGTGATGTTTTTCAACGCAACAAGGGAGAAACAGTCAAATCCCTCAACACACTACTACTGCTTCCAATTACACCCGCTATTTGGATGGATATCTGTATGGATTTCATTGTGGGATTACCTAAATCGGGAAATAAGTCAGTCATCATGGTGATCATTGATGGTATTTCCAAATATGCTCATTTATGTGATTTTCAATACCCATTCACCACATCCATAGTGGCTCAAGTTTTCATGGATCATATATTCAAGCTTCATGGCATGCCCCATTCTATTGTCTCTGAACGAGATCCCACTTTCACTAGCAATTTTTGGAAAGAATTGTTCCAGCTATAGGGAACCCAATTGCATCACAGCACAACCTATCATCCTCAAATTGATGGCAAAACTGAAGTTGTCAACAAGTGTTTGGAAACATATTTGAGGTGTTTTGCATTTGAGAGGAAAAATCAATGGGCTCAATGGTTACCCCTAGTTTAATGGTGGTACAACACATATTACCATATAACTACTCGCATGACTCCTTTTGAAGCAATATATGGACAAAATCCACCTTTAGTTCAATCATACATGCCAGGTGTATCGAAGGTTTAGGTGGTTGAACACACTCTTACAGTTTGAGAGGCTATTCTCCATACCCTCAAAGAGAATTTGGTAATGGCTCAGAATCGCATGAAACAACAAGCAGATCAAGGTTGTTCTGAATGTCAATTTTTTGAAGGGGACCAGGTGTTTCTTCGACTGCAACCTTATATGCAGACTTCACTCAACGTTGAACATTGTTAGAAACTTGTGCCTAAATTTTATGGTTCTTATACAGTTCTCAAGCGCATGGGACCAGTCTCCTACCAATTAGCTTTTCCCAGTCATTCTAAGCTCAGTCATATTTTTCATGTCTCATGCTTAAAGAAGGTGATTGGAACTAAGTGTCAAACTCAAACCATTCTGACTAAGTTGGATAAAGAATGATCCATCTAGTTGCAGACACAAGAATTCTTGGACCAACGTGAGTGTCGTCTCTATCACCACACCATCTAGGAAGTGTTAGTACAGTGGAAGGATACAACTCTAGCATATGCCACCTGAGAGCCAACTACCATTCTACAACAATTTCCTCATCTCAAGCCTTCATGACTAGGTTTTTTTGAAGGGGGAGGGTATGTTAGGGACTTAACCTCCCTAACCCCTCACATAAGTAGAATAATATATTTTCTATGTAATAAAGGAAAATATTAATAAGGCCCAGTAATAAGGAAGAATAAGTCAAATGTAAGAAGACCTAATAGAAGCTTCCACTTCCAGAAAATATTCCTCTAGATTGTTCTTGTGGTAGATAGATTTAGTATAAATAGGAATCGAGGTAATGAGAAGTTTTGTCTTGAGAAGTTTTGTCTTGAGAATTATTGTAATAGAGCACTACTTTGTTAGAAGTTTCCCCCTCGAAGAGGCAAGTGAACATTGTGTCATATCAATAAAGGTATTATTTTGGTGTTGTGGTTTCATATATTGTGTTGTTGCATTGTTATTCTCTACAATATTTTTGTTTTCTGCTATTATAATAAATATTCTACCTAACAACCATATATTCTACCTCTATTGTGGAATATGTTGGAACTAAGTATTTGCATGATCTCTAGGACACTCATGAGATAGCATGAAGTTGACACTCCATTTTCTTTATCCCCAACAAAGTTTAAATCAAAATATCCAATCAGGTTGAAATCGTCCACCTTATAGTACTTTAGTCCAAAATCTTGAGTTCCCTTCAAGTATTTTAGAACTCTTTTTGCAACAAACCAATGTCTTTCACACAATTTTTGCATGAACTTGGAAAGAATCCCAACAACAAATGAAATATATGGTCTAGTGGTGGTAAGGTAGATAAGACTTTCCACAAGTTGTTTGTACTTGGTTGCATCCTCAAATTCATTCCCTTCTTTTGATGTGAGATTCAAATTATGTTCCATTGGAGTAGAGACAAGGTTACACTTAGCCATGTCAAACTTGTTCAACAATTCTCCAATGTACGTCTTTTGGGATATGAATATGTACTTTGGATTTTACGTCGCTTCAATGCCCAAGTAGTAGTGGAGATGTTCCAAATCTGTCATCTCAAAGTCTTTATTCAACTCTTTCTTTGTGGATGCAATATAAATTTCATTATTCCCTGTTATCAATAGATCATCTACATACACTACAAGATATACAACATTTTTTCTAACTTTCTTGACAAACGGAGTTGCATCATCAAGATTGAAGTGCTTGAAATTCAATTTTAGAATATTCTCAATTAGCTTTTCAAACGAGGTTCACAGTGCTTGTTTCACGCCATATAAGGATTTGATTATCTTGCATACTTTTTGTTCTTGTCCCTCTTTCAACTCTCCATTCAAGAAATCAGTCTTCACATCCATTTGATGAAATTTCCATCCATTCTGTCAAGGCAAATAGAGTAAGAATGGTAACCCATTTTTTTGTGGGGGAAAAAGTCTCCTCGTAATCAATACCTTCCTTCTGTGCAAGTCCTTTTTCCACAAGCCTCGATTTGTTCTTGTCAAGAAAGTTATCTCATTTGTACTTTTTCTTGAAGACCCACTTGAATCCAATTGGTTTGGTTCTAAAAGGAGGGTCCACCAACTTCCACGTCTCATTCTTGATGAGAGCATCATATTCCTTATGCGTGGCTTCTTTCCATTCATCATGAGAAGTGGCTTCTTCAAAGGAAGTTCACTCAAAGTTAGTAGATAAATTCAAATCACAATCCTAGGAAAAATCCATATCATCTACACTACTTGAATTTGAAGCATCTACATCACCTCCATCTTGTCTTGTGGAACTTTTGATTCTTGTCTTGTGGAACTTTTGATTCTTGTCTTTCAAAACTCATCGGGATGAACAATTTCAAGTGTTTTTATGAGCCATTTTGATGGACCTTTCTAAGATAGTCCATATTTCTCGAGTGCTTGAAATGGTATTGAATTATCATCAAGACTCATCTTTTCAATCCTCTCAATCACATCATCCAAGTGAACTTCAGGTTCTGATGAAGTGGTTGGAATTTCTTCATGAGGGGGAGATGGTGTTTCAAAAAGGGATTCTAGACATTGATCCAAGATAGGGATCTCCCCTTCAATATGTTGAATATCATCATCAAAATCATCATAATTTTTTACATGGGTGAATCTATCCAGATGATCAAGTTGCCTCTCAACAGTTTTGTCATTCTTGGAGGATTCAAGAAAAACTACATCTTTGGAAAGAATGAATTTCTTGTTTACCTCATCGTAAAAATGATATGCCTTTGTGGTATTTGAGTACCCCAAGAAGATGCACTCTTGACTCCTTGCATCAAGCTTGTTTCTTTTCTCCTTAGGAATTAATGCATAGCAGGTGGAACCAACAACCCTGAGATGCCTCACCAAAGAAATGTGGCCATACCACATTTCATAAGGAGTCTTATTTTCAAGAGCATGAGATGGACACCTATTTTTCATAAAAACTGCACATAGAAGTGCATCATCCCAAAACATCATTTTTACATTTTTGAAAAACATAATGGAACAAACCATATTTAGGAGAGACTGATTCATTCTTTTAGCTACACCATTCTATTGAGGATTGTATGGAACTATGCTTTGATGTTTGATCCCATGTTGGCGAAGATAATTTTTAAATTCATTAGATGTATATTTCCCTCCATTATCAGTACGAAGACAGTCAATATGAGACTGAGCTTCATTTTGGATCTGTTATCACAAAATTTGGCACTTGTGCAAAGCCTTCACAAGATGTTAAACTTGTGTAACAATTGGAAGTAGATGCCACTATCACCTAGGCACGTATTGTTGATGTTTTGGTATTTGCGGGAGGTATTAACCTCGATGTGTAACCTATGACTTAGAATAGAATATTCCATAAACAAGTCAACCATTAAACAAATGTGTGGAAACCCTAGAAGAAAAGTCGGCCTAGCAGAATAAATAATATTAGAATATTATCTTCTAGAAATACAAGTCGACTCCACAGGAAAAAGATAAACATAAAATTTAAATATCAGAAAGTCAGGTTGTCCCAGCTAGAAAATTCATTAGACAGATTAATATAAATAGAGGACATTTTAGCTCATTTGTACACCCATTTAGAGCACAAGTCTTGTGGAGAGCTACAGTTGCAGCTGCAACTACAGCTGCAAGGAGGAATAAGGGTGCATGGTCATCTCTTGGTCTTGGTATCTCTCTTTGTGATTCTCTTGGTGACATTCTTGGTGAAATTCTTGGTGATTCTCTTGGTGACATTCTTGGTGATGCTCTTGGTGATATTCTCGCTAAGTATGGTGCAAGTCTGAGAGAGTAGTGCAGTTGCAGTTGCTGCAGTTGTGTATAGTACTTGTTCTATGGATATGGAGACTCTCTCTCTCTCTCTCTCTCTCTCTCTCTCTCTCTCTCTCTCGTGAACTACCCTTGGAGAAGGAGTGCTCTACTTGTCTTGAGTTGTTGCAGTTAGCAACTAGGGTTTATCTATTGGTTATGGAGTAGGCTTGCCAGAATTATTCTAAGTAAAGGTTAGTGTGCTCGGGAGTGGCATATGTGAATGCCTATGGTTGGGTGACAATGATGTGACATTGTCTATGGTTAAACGAGCATACCAAAATTTCAACATGGTATCAGAGCAGGTTCCCTTCATAACAGTCTAACCGATGGAATGGAGATCCTCAGTTTCCCCCATTTTCAAGCTCGTTGAGCACTTACTAAACCCACTAAGAAGATCGCCTAAGTAGGGTGCATATCTTCCCCGGATCAGATATGCTAATTTCTAAAGTTGAGAAATTAAGGTTTCCTCATAAAAACCTAGGTTTGAAGTGGCAGTTCCTTCGTTCTAGTTGCTTCATGCCAGTTGCAGTGCCAATTGCAGTGCCAACACCAGCTACAGTACCAGTTGCAGTGAAATTTTATGTGAACTATTGGGACTAACTTTTGGTTGTCCTAGTACACCTTACCCTAGCGCATCTCCACCTATCTTCAAATTGCCAGTTGGAGCACCTTGAAATTTTTGGGTTCGTCATTGGTTGTCACTGTTGTTGGATAGTGTCATTGTTTTCGGATGTATGTACTTGTATATGGTTAAACTGTATCATTATCTTAAGGGTATTTGCAGGAGAAGGGATCTTTTGTCCAAACAAACAATCGTAAATCCAGAGGGATCTCAAATCGAACACGTTCAGAGGAACAATGCACTCCAAGTTTGATTATTTTCATATGCCTCTAGTTGTTATGTCATTATTGTGATCTTATGAACATATAGTTGTATTTTGATCTATAGAGGTTATGATTATCACACTAACCTCTGTTCAAAGTTAAATTTATGAACTGACTCTAGTCAAAGTATTAGATTGGTTAAGGTTGATATTTTCGAGTTTACTTGCATTATATTTCCTAACTAATATTTATGTCAGGAAAGCATATTGTCTTAAGTACAGGGGACAGGTTGGAGAGAATATTTGTTATCTTGAGTGAAGGATACTCAGAAGAAAAGAAACAACACTCATTCTTGAAGATAGGACTCCAGGTTCTAGGTTTGATTGATTAAATTAATAAGTTTCCAATTGCACATATCAAGTTTAATAATTACTACATTACTAGTTGTGACAACAATCCTTGAAAGGTTCTATTACTACTAGATACAATGAATACTTGGCATCATGTGAGTACTATTGATATAAATGCTTATTGTACTTGGTCGCAAGATGAACTAACATCTCATCTAGGAGATACTTCTTGTTTTTCTTCCACTCATGTCACCTTGGTAATAATATGATCATTATCATGAGATTGTCTTTTATTCTTGTTGACATAGATATGTTCTTATGAAAATGCTATTATACTTTTTTCTCTTGTTGCTCTTGTCTTTGGCGGGTTATTTTATAAATTCCAGGGAAGTTACCATGGAGGAATGATTGATCACAACACTAGAAGAGTGTTGCTCCTATTTCTTATTATTGTATTTTTATTTTGGCTCATGTTCCAAGCAGGTTACAAGCAATAGCTCTGAGAAGGAGCTATTGTGATTATTGTTCTCATTCTTGTTTTTATTATTATAAGAGTATTATTCTTGTCCGTTGTTTTCCCTTTGGTGTCCTTGTTTCGGGCAGATCACGGGTGATAACTTTGAGGTAATATATAGTGACGATTGCAGGAGACAACATATTAGATGGTATCTAGTTTGAGACATGGAGCAGACTATCTAGATAAGAAGTTGTATACACGACTATATACATCCATGTACCAAAGAAGAAGAAGGGTACTTTTGTGAGATACAGAGTATCTCATATGGAGATTGATTATACGGAACAGAAGGCTCCAAAGATGACCGAACAAATCCCTCTAATGCAGTTGATCACTCTTCAGATCATCAGGAAGAGTTAGTAGACCTAGAAGGGCCTACCCAGAATCATTGCAGTAACCTAGAAGAGACCAGTGTGGTCCCATCAAACTTTGCAGGATGCAACATTGATGAGCCATATCATGAGGAGAAAATGGCTCCATCGGTGGTGAGGCAGGCGACCCCACTGAATACCAGCTCAGAAGGATCTAGAGTTCATAGGGAGTCAGCCCTCACGATCCAGTAGGGAGGAGTAACCTCCCCAGGACCATTCATAGGAGACTTCAAAGGAAATCATCATGACACACAGAGGGAGCAGATGGCTCTGAAGATTATACAGACTCAAAGGGAGTCAATCTTCAAAGGGAGAATGGAGACTCTGAGACTTTCAGATTCAGATGGAAGAGAGAGACATCTTACAATACTGACAGATAGATGACATGGGTTGAGAAGGCTAGATCGAAGCTTCAGAGGCTTTGAGGAGATATGAGATATTATATTAAGATTCCCTTGCTTCAGTAAACTTTGCCACAGTGACCTAGGAGGAAGTCTGTCAGAAGGACTCATATATATATCTTTTCCTTGGTTATGAGACAAGAAGAGAAGTCAGTGGTGACTTCCAAGTTGATCTACAAGATCAAGCATGTTGCAAATAAATAGCCTAGAGATGTACAAATAGAAAGAGGGAGAGGACTATGTGTTACAGGTGAATCCTCCTGCGGACAAGCGGATTCCCTCTTGGTCTCTAGACTACCAAGGCCAAAATAGAAAAGTGCTTAACATGGACACTGACATCCTTTTAGATATAATCAAGATAACATACGAAGGAGAAGAAGAAAGATATGTACCTTATTAACGACGTTTTTCCTTGCAAAGTCCAGGTTGAGCTTCGATCCTGAGCTCCCTGATAGGTCATGTAGAACAAACAAAGATACAATGGACTTCCTAATCTACCTAGATTAGCTCAAACATAGATCCATCTACTATAGACAAACTCATATGGAACAAACATAAGTTTGAAAGAAACAAGCCAAGCATTGATATATTGATAAGAACAAGTAAAAGTACTTAATATCCTTTGATGAAGGTGCAGCAACTTCTTCCAGTTCTCCTTTTCCAACCCCTTTGCTCAAGTAATATACATTGATTGTTTTGATGACATACCACTTATAGGATCATAAGTTTGGTATCAATCTCTAGTCTTCGTCGTCTTTGTATGTTGCCTATGAGATCATAGGTTTCATACCTCCAATCTTTTTCATGTACCTTTCACCATGAGAAGGCCTCCTTATATAACCTTGGAGAGGCCCAACCATTTGAGAGATATTTGGGATAAGTTGAGGATTCTTCTCCTTCAGTTGAGGATCTTCCCTAAGATCATGCCTTGACCTTCTATTCGAATCCAACCACCTTCAGAAATTGAGGGATTCTTCCCTGATTTGTCTCAACAAACCAAAAACTCACTTAGAAAAGGTAGCGCTCCCCCAAAAGGGTGCACAGAGTGCTCAAACACTCCCCCAAAGAGGTTCAGGGAGCGCTAGCACTCCCTGACAGTGGGTAGGGGAGCACTCCTCTCCAAAATCCATTTTTGAGTGGTTCTTTCAGTGGCAAAAGGCTTGTACTCCCTGTCAATTGATTTCTCTTCTTCAAAACTAGTCTTTGAGGTGTCTTAAGTGTCCTTATGATGTCGTTAGAGGCACGACATAGGCAAGATGGTAGTATGATGTTTGTGACACTTGCAACACTTGTGGTCAAGATGAGACACTTGCGGACAATATGTGACACTTACAACACTTGTAATGACGACACTTGTGACACTATTGAAGTGGGTAATTTTGATGTGTAACACTATGACGAGACAGACACTTGCTCCAGTATATTGCTATCAATGAACAGGTAGCGGATATTGTTACCTTGGAAAGTGGTCCCCTTGTGTTTGTGAGTCTCTAAACAGAAAGGGGGGGACTATTACCCTTATTACTTTACTTTATGTTCTAATTTCACTTTGACTTGGGAGTTTAAGTCAAAAGTAAAATATGTCACTTAAGTCATTAAAGTGACATTTAATTCACTTTGTGGGTGAGTTAAAGGACATAAAGAAAACTAAGGAATGTGGGTTTCCTAAGTGATATTTTTGGATTAAATCTCACCCATTGATTAGACTTGGCTAGATTGGATCTAGGCCATTGATCTTTTAGGGTTTTGGAAAAGAGAGGCTAAAGGAGGGAATAGGGCAAAGATGAGATTCATTCTTCACTTCGGAGGAGAGGAGAAGGAGAAGATATCTTGGGCGCATATATTTAGGAGGAGCATGCACATGAGGTCAAGGGTTTGGGAGGAGATTTAACTTGGCAGTAGTCTACCATGGAGTATGGGCTATTTCTTGTGTGAGGGTGCATACATCTAGAGAGGGGTGCAATAGCTTGTAGAGGGGCACATTCTTGGGAGAAGAGGTGCATCAAGCTAAGGAGAGGTGCTCCTTGATTATTTTTCTTACTTTTTGAGGAGAGGTGCACTCTATGGGTGATGGAGGGCGCATGGAAAGGGAGGGCACATTCCATTGTTGATTTTTTGTTTGAGGAGGGGTGCACTTAAGCTTAGTGCGCACGTATCCTTGGAGGGAGGCACACCTGAGAGGAGGGTGCAAGATCAAGGGCAAGGCAAAGGAAAGGAAAGGATTCAAAGGCACAAGCAAGGTTAAAGGAAAAGCAAGAGGTCAAGGCACTATCTAAGGAAGAGGGGTGCACCAAGACAAAGGGCGCCTAGCTTCAAGAGGCTAGAAGGAATATCTTCAAGGGACTCCAAGGCATCTGAGAAGGGTTGCTATTGTACCAGGTTCACTTGTATATGTTTTCCGTGTTGTACATTTTTCTTTGAGGCCTTCTATATACATCTACTCCAAACTGGTTTTCCCCATGGGGGTTTTTCCAGGGCCATGTTGACTAAAAACTTATGTGTCAATTTCATGGATGCTTAGAATTGTTAGATTATCATTTTAGAGTTGTAAAGATACGAGGAGTGCTATGTGTTTGAGTTTTATTGCATGTGCTAACATTGGAATGTCAAAACAATTGCAAGGGCACCTCAAACAACACATAACCAATGAAAATTATCAGCAGAAAGTTACCTAATTGTTTGTTGTCCTAAAAGGCAGTAAAGGACAGTTTTGGAAGTTCAAACTTAGAGATAAAATCTGGTCAAAGACAAATCATACTTACCAGCTCGATAGTACCTCAGTTATCTTCATGGTATCAGAGCCCTTGGTGGCAAAGACTTGTTGATTACTAGTGCATTCAATGGACAATTTTGTGACAGCAAGTTAGAAGATTTTTGGACAACGTGTTGACAGAGTTTGTCGACAATTTGTGGGAAGATTTGTTGACAATTGTAGAACTAATTTTTGACACGTGTGGACAACCTCTTATCACACCTCTGTGGACAGGAGTGAGGTTGATTTAGACAACCTCTCTTCACACATGTTTTGTCAGGAGTGAGGTTGTAGTTCTACTGTCTCTTTTCACGCCTGTGTTGGCAGGAGTGAGGCAATGCTCTTGTGCAGTTTTAGGATCAATGTGAGATTTAGTGGACAACCATGTTGGTGTCCCAGATGCAAGCAGGAGATAGGCTAGACAAAGCTAGAAATTGGTCCCTTTGGAAGACCAGGACCACTTTTTCCTTAGAGGACCTTGAACTATGGGATATATTTCATGCTCCCGTTGTTCCTCATGTCACTGCTCCCGTGTTGGTGGCAGATTTTAGGAAGATGAACAACAAGACGAAAAGGACTATTTGTGATGGGGTGAGAGACCATGTCCTTCCACATTTGACTGGTAAAGACTATGCATTTGAGATGTGGGAGTCTTTATGTAAGATTTACCAGAGTCCAAACCAGAACCGAAAGATGGTTCTGTAGGACAAGCTCAGGAGCATTCATATGCTTGATTCTGAGTCAGTTACGTCATTCCTTGGTAGATTCACTCTGATCAGAGATGAGCTTGCAGTCGTCAGAGAGATAGTGGACCCATAATTTATGGTGAGGACGGCCTTAAACAAATTTACCAAACCATGGGGTTCATTTGTTCGGCATTGTTTCCCAGAAGGCTATACCTACTTGGGAAAGACTTTGGGATGATTATGTACAGGACGAGATGAGATGCATCTCGGAGTCTTCAGGACAACAACATATTTCCCAGGTTGATGAGGATCTTGCTCTGTGGACTAAGGGAAAGAAGAAGACCAGTAGAGGTGTTAGACAGGGTCCCAAGGGAGGGGCCAAACCACAACATAGTGGCGGTGGGAAAGAGAGAGACATGAGCACAGTGAGATGCTTTTCTTGCGTAGAGACGGGTCACTATGCAGGACAGTGTCCCAAGAAGAAGAAGAAGAAGCAGCAGGATGATACGACAACGACAACAGAGGAGGATTAGTTTGCATCTCAGTTTGCAAGGGAGTGTGCATTCGTCAGTTGTTTTTCAGTAGGTGCACCATCTAGCATTAGATGGGGAGACAGATTTGAGGAGGACCTATTGACTCAGAGTAGTGATTCAAAGGGAACTCAAACTCATTTTTTGAGGACACCATATTCAGGGGTGATTGGTCCACCCGGGATAGCTTCGGTTTCAGAGTTGTCAAGACAGAGGGTTGGTGCAAGGGCTTCGGAGAATCAGAGATTGATGAGGAGGAGGAGCAGGGCACCACAAAGGCTTGAGCCTCACTTAGCTACGAAGATGAGCATATTAGGTTCAGGATCCACTTCGGGTGGAATTCACTTGGTGAGAGCCCAAGTTGAGGATCTTGGTGAGATGTTGAGATCCAGATACTCTTGGTGAGATGCCAAGAGGGAGAGACTCTTGGTGAGATTCCAAGATAGTGACTCTTGATGAGATGCCAAAAGTAGTGATCATTGGTGATATGTCAAGAGATAGAAATCCTTGGTGGGAGACCAAGGTTGAGATCTTTGGTATGATACCAAGATCTAGGTGATATTGGATAGGTGGAGATGCACTTACATCTATAGATCACACAGATTGAGCAGATCTGTGGAAGAGACCATTTTTTATGATCAGGGTACATCCATACTCACCGAGTATTTGCTAGTAGGAAACCATGTCCACTACAGGGATGATATTGGGGGTGAAGGGCACTTTCCTCTATAAGAGGGAGTGTTGAGATTTGGGTGGAAAGTGGTCCCCTTGTGTTTGTGAGTCTCTAAACAAAAAGGGGGAGACTATTATCCTTATTACTTTACTTTATGTTCTAATTTCAGTTTGGCTTAGGAGTTTAAGTCAAAAGTGAAATATGTCACTTAATTCATTAAAGTGACATTTAATTCACTTTGTGGGTGAGTTAAAGGACATAAAGCAAACTAAGGAAAGTGGGTTTCCTACGTGAGATTTTCAGATTAAATCTCACCCACTGATTAGACTTGGCTAGATTGGATCTAGGCCATTGATCTTTTAGGGTTTGGGAAAAGAGAGGCTAAAGGAGGGAATAGGGCAAAGATGAAATGCATTCTTCACTTGAGAGGAGAGGAGAAGGAGAAGATCTCTTGGGCACATATCTTGAGGAGGAGAAGACGCATGAGGTCAAGGGTTTGGGAGGAGCTTTAGCTTGGCACTAGTCTACCATGGAGTATGGGCTACTTCTTTTGTGAGGGCGCATACATCTATAGAGGGGCGCAATAGTTTGTGGAGGGGTGCATTCTTGGGAGAATAGGTGCATCAAGTTAAGGAGAGGTGCTCCTTGAGGAGTTTTCTTAGTTGTTGAGGAGAGGCGGACTCTATGGGTGATGGAGGGTGCATGGCAAGGGAGGGTGCATTCCATTGTTGAGTTTTTGCTTGAGGAGGGACGCACTTAATCTTAGTGTGCCCCTATCCTTGGAGGGAGGCACTCTTGAGAGGAGGGTGCAAGATCAAGGGAAAGGCAAAGGCAAGGCAATGTTTCAAGGCCACAAGCAAGGTTAAAGGAAAAGAAAGAGGTCAAGGCACTAGCTAAGGAAGAGGGGTTCACCAAGGCAAAGGGCGTCTAGCTTCAAGAGGCTAGCAGGAACATCTTCAAGGGAACCCAAGGCATATGAGAAGGGTTGTTATTGTACCAGGCTCACTTGTATATATTTTCTGTGTTGTACATTTTTCTTTGAGGCCTTATATATACATCTACTCCAAACTAGTTTTCCCCATGGGGGTTTTTCCAGGGTCATGTTGACCAAAAACTAATGTGTCAATTTCATGCATGCTTAGAATTGTTAGATCAACATTTTAGAGTTGTAAATATCTTAGGAGTGTTATGTGTTTGAGTTTTATTGCATGTGATAACATTGGAATGTCAAAACACTTGCAAGGGCACCTCAAACAACACATAACCAATGAAAATTATCAGCAGAAAGCTACCTAATTATTTGTTTTCCTAAAAGGTAACAAAGGACAGTTTTGGAAGTTCAAACTTAGAGCTAAAATATGGTCAAAGACAGATCAAATTTAGCAGCCTGATAGTACCTCAATTCTCTTTAGATATGTTGACCAAGCCTCTGTCAAGGACAAGCTTGGAGCGGTCCAAATTTTTTTCTCCAGTAGTGAGAATTGATGTATTTTCCAGTGGTGGGAAGTGATGTGATCCCCAGTAGTGGGAGCTAACCCAACAAAGGTCGATACTCCAACGCAGGCTGGTATGCTACCCCGGCACAGGTTGGTACTCCAACACAGGCTGGTATGCTACCCCAGTGCAGGTTGGTGCTCCAACACAAGTTGGTATGCTACCCCAACGCTGGTTGGTACTCCAACGCAGGCTAGTATACTACCCCAACGTAGGTTGGTACTCCAACGCAGGCTCGTATGCTACCCCAGCGCAGGTTGGTACTCCAACGCAGTCTGGTATGCTACCCCAGCGCAAGTTGGTACTCCAGCGCAAGCTGGTATATTACCTCAACACAGATTGGTATGCTACTCCAACGCAAGCTAGTATGTTACCCTAGCACAGGTTGGTATGCTACTCCAATGTAGGCTAGTATATTACCCCAGCACATGTTGGTATGCTACTCCAATAAAGGTTGGTACGCTACTCCAATGAAAGTGCAGAACCTTTTATGATGGCTAATGTGCAGCTATGATGGTGATACCTGTTACATGATATGTTTGATCATATGATAGCATTGTGGCTATGGTGATGTTACTTGTATACTGGTCTGCAATACCACGCGAGTCTTTCCCATGCCATGTGATAAGGATGGATGTGTTTGAGACCACTACATAAAGAACATCTTAGTTAATACCTCCCTGGTTAAGAGGGAGTGTTGATGTTTTGGTAGTTGTGGGAGGTATTAACCTCCACGTGTAACCTATGACTTAGAATAGAATATTCTGGAAACAAGTGAACCATTAAACAAATGTGTGTAAACCCTAGAAGACAAGCCAACCTAGCAGAATAAATAATATTAGAATATTATCTTCCAGAAATACAAGTCAGCTCCACAAGAAAAAGATAAACAAAAAATATAATTACCAAAAATCCAGACTGGCCCAGCCATAAAAGTCATTGGACATATTAATATAAATAGAGGATGTTTTAGCTCATTTGTACACCCAGTTAGAGTGCAAGTCTTATGGAGAGATGCAATTGCAGGTGCAACTGCAACTACAAGGAGGAATAAGGGCGCATGGTCATCTCTTGGTCTTGGTCTCTCTCTTGGTGATTCTCTTGGTGATTTTCTTGGTGATACTCTTGGTGATATTTTTGTTAAGTATGGTGCAAGTCTAAGAGAGTAGTGCAGTTGCAGTTGTTGCAGTTGTGTGTGATATTTGTTTTGTGGATATGGATACTCTCTCTCTCTCTTGTGCGCTACCCTTGGAGAAGGAGCGCTCTACTTGTCTTGAGTTGTTGTTGCAGTTAGCAGCTAGGGTTTATTTTTTGGTTCTGGAGTAGGCTTGTCGGAATTGTCCTAAGTAAAGGTTAGTGTGCTCGGGGGTGGCATATGGCAATGCCTATGGTTAGGTGACAATGATGTGACATTATCTATGGTTAAACGAGCATGCCAAAATTTCAACAAGTACTTCCCTCGTTTTAGTGAAGGATGGGTCCAACACAAGGGAGGCTTTCGTGATGACCTCAAGGGATCCTATAACAAGATTGGCCAATCCTATGGCCCCCTATCTTGGTCACCTCAAAGGATAGGCTAGGTCTAGAGAAAAGTGAAAGGTGTGAGATAAGTCTTCCAATGCAATAAATGACAATTACCAAGTCTAGAAAATGAACAATCACCTTTAGAACACTAGTTATCTAGTAAAATTTATAGTAGTAAACAATGTTATATCAGCAAAGAATATTTTGCAACATTAGTAAGAAATCAACCCTCAAAATTAGTAAATAAAATCTTAAAATGTAACCCTTAAAGACTGGAATAAGATCCAAGTGTAAAACAATGATTTTATCCTTCTTAAACCACAATATGAAGTAAGTTATCAGCAATCCAATCAATCCCTAATAGTTGTACCAAACATTTATAGCAGCATCAATAAGTTCACTTATTTTTCCAAGCGTTGAGTTAGAATTAGCATGAGAATGAGATTAGATACCTAGTTGTCAAGTTTCTTGAGAGAGAGAGATTTTAGCTAAGGTTTTAATCATCACTTGCAAACATGAAGACTAGTGTCAGTATGGGGGGGAACGGTATGTTAACCTTATCAAAGCTTCCTGGTAGTACCCCTATCTCCTAAGAGTGACAACACAAGACTAGGACACTAATGATGGCCACCAAAGGTGAAACAAGGAAAAATGAATAATTTCGTAAGTTTATAATCCATTATCCAACTTCAACCCATAATCCTCACTCACATGTCAAATGCATTAAATATGACACTTTATATGAAACAAGGACTAATGTACCTCATAATTGTTAAATTAAATATTAGTTTATAATGGTCAATTAGAAATTAGACTTAGGCATTAATAAAGTCGACGTGACTTTAGGGTAATTTATTTGCTTTTAGGTCAGATATTTTCTTTTAGGTTATATTTTCACTTTATCCCACATTCATAAAGTGGTTTGACTCTACTTGATTGTAACCTATATAAGAAAGCTATTTGCTCTCTTATTTTATTGATTGAATAAAGACAGATAACCTTATTCAAGTTATCTTGGTTTCTGTGTGTGCTCGATTTCTGTTACAATAATGTGTTGAGCCACCCTCTTCCAATGAACCATGATGATCGGGTGTGATGAGCTATGTTGATGAGGAGTGAGGCATCTGCAGGGTTGATGGGTTGCTACCTGTGAGGATATTGATCATCATCCTCATCATAGGGATCATTGCCTTCATTGTGGGCCATGAGACATGATCTCCTCTAGTTACCCTTGGGTGAGAGGGGGTAACAAGATCCATACATGAAAATTTTTAAAAGTTTCAAAAGCTTATAATTTATCTTTCAACAAGTACACCCAACACATCTTGGTGTAATCATCAATAAAAGACATGATATATTTATCATCATTAGAAGATGGAACATACATGGGGCCACACAAATCAAAATGTATCAGTCCAAGTTTTCTACATCCTTTGGAAGTAGAATCATGAAATGGTTATTTGTTATGATTTCCAAGGATACAAGCATCACATTGCTTCAAATTCCTAGGAAAGTAGGAAAACCAGAAATACCATTCCTTTTCAACAAACGAAGGTTATCATAATTAATGTTACCAAATCTAGCATGCCATAGGAAACTAGATGGCATTATACCTTCATCATGATGAGAAAGGTATGCATAATTTTGTGCATGTATAGATGTCCCTTTCAACTTCAGTAGTCTTCCATCTTCCATTCCGGTCATAATGACCATATTGTCATAGGCCTTCCTTATTTCAAATTTTCCACCGAAGATATGAATAGAGTGGTCTTGCTATCGGATGTGCACAAGAGACGGCAAGTTCCTTCGAAGCTCAGGAAGATAGAGCACATCATGTAGAAGAAAATCCAGAAGTCCAAGCAATTTAAGCCTGATGGTGTCAATTCCAGATGGTTTGAGACTTTATTTATCTGCAAAATAAACTATGCCACTTACATTGTATTTGAAATCTTCAAAGAAGTATCTCTGAAAGTTCATGTGGCATGTTGCACCTGTGTCAAGCAGCCATGCATCCTTCCAAGAAGCAAATGAAGTGTTAAACAAATCTTCAGTTACTCTTATATTGAAATGGGCAGTAATATAATGAACATATTTAAGTGCTTTACCTTTCGTTGGATCTGATATTTTACCTTTGTCTTCTTTCTTATTTTGATTGGGTTTGATTTTCTCCCATGGGATTTGTTGGGCTCATATTTTGTCATAGAAAAACCACCATGCACACCTCTTTTTTACGCATTTTTCCTCCATTTTTGGCATTTTTGGTACCCATTTCCACTTAGTCAAAGATTAATAAAGGATTAAGAGGTAATTATTAGTTTATTTGTATTTTTCATTTAACAAGGAAAAATAATGAATTTATGAGTTTTTATCAGTGATTTACCAGAAAAATTGTGTTCTTGTAATCGTTCCTAGGTTAGCATATTTGCATGTCAGTTTGGAAAAAACGGGGACATGGGTTTTTCTCCCCATGTTTATAGGATAGTTCATTTCCTATTGGTTTGGTGAAAGAGCCCTCACACAGGACCGAACAATGCACGGTTAACGTGGGCAGTTTTGAGGCAAAAAATGCATATTAGCTCACTAAATCCACCCATATTTGCTTGAAATCGATTTTTCCATGATTTTGGCCACTGTGGAGGTCGAATCTCATCTAAATGAATGATTACAATAGAAATTAGTAAGTTCCGTTGAGTGTTATCAGAAGATTAGTTTCTTTTTGTGATGTATAAATATGCAAGCAAGTGAAGCTTAAAGGGGATTCATATTTTGAATAAAAATTTTGAACTTGGGATTGTAAGTAAGCTTTTGAGCAATTTGAAGATTTGATTTTATCCTCTGCTTAGTCTCTATGTGCATGTGCCAGCTTGGAGGGCCCCCATGTTTGGTTCATGTTGTAGCAGTTTTATAAATTAGTGTGTGAGTTTTCATTTTGTATAATTTCCTTTCTTTCTAGTTGTTATTCTATTTAAAATTTTAGATCAAACTTATATTTGAATTGCAATACATACCATGGTTAGATTGCATTGAAGTCTTTTATCTTGTTGTTATACAGAGTCAGGGATGAGTTTGTCTTCAAGTAATAACTGAAAAAAAGGTTTTTTGAGTATTATTATAAGTTTCTCTTAATCATTGAGTTAAGAGGAACCATTGTAGTCAATTTTTCCACCAGTAGGAACCACAGTAAACATTTGATTAGGCAAATTAAGACCTGGCCTAGAATATGTTTTAAATTAATTCATGCATGTGTGTTTAGCATTCTTCACAATCATTAAAACTTCACAATTAAGCAGAGTATTATTGCAGAGAGTGACTTCTTGTTGGGTTATTTAAACTTCATAGTTATCTAAGTATAGTTGTAAAGAATTTTACACTTTATAATTAGCATTTCCACCATTGAAACTGTGACAGTTATAGCTCATTACCTGTGGAGGTAAATACACTCTACAATCTTATTTTTAACCAATGAGACTGTGATAGTTAGATTGGAGGGATTTAGCATTTTGAATCTTTTACTTTGTTTTCTTAGACGCATAAGTATTATTTTGAGAGTTCATGTTTAAACTGAGTGTTGTTGCAGAGAGGTTTCATTCTTTTGCAACAATTCCCTTTGTGACCTAATTGTCCACCTTTGAAGCTATGAACATTTGAAGAATTGGTCTCCCTTTTTAAAAGTTAGCTTACAAAAGTGATCTATAGCATTGCTTGAAATTTTTCATTCTTAGAATTAAATTAATTTTAAAACTAGTTCCCTCACATACAATGATTGTGCCTCACAAGTTTACCAACCCTGGATTGATAATTTAATGTCCTAATTTATGTAAGTAAATTAGACCAACATTTTTGGCACCGTTGGTTTTGAAATCTTTTAGTTTTCACTAAAATTGTGTGTGTGTGTGTGTGTGTGTATTATATATATATATATATATATATATATATATATATTGAGTCCACACATTTAAGACCGGGAGGAGAGAAGAAGGTAAGAACTTGTGCAACCACTTTTGTGAGTCTTCATAAGATCTCGTCATGTTTGACTAGTGTGTTTTCTTTAAGTGTTTTTCATGAAAAAGCTAACTCGTTTGAAAAGATAACTTGGTGACAGCGGATTCTCGGTAGCGTGAGGAGTTCAAGTACATGATTTTCTTTTAGATTGCTTAAGTTTGCTTTGAGTGGTGTGTTTTTATTTCTGTTGATTTCATTTATTTTCCTTATCTTTAAAGGTGCTAACCCCCCACGCTCCCTACCCCCACCCCCTCAACCCCTTGAGTGCTCATCCATGTGCAAGACAGAGATTAATAGATTATCAGCCAGCAAGAAGAATGCAAGACTATTCAAGAATTTGTTGAGTAAAGGAGAATGTTACTCCAAGAAATCTCTCAAATCCTAGCAGCAATTGGGAACGTCTTTGCATCTTAGGAGGAGCAAATTCTGACAATCATTAGGAACATATCTGCATCTCGGGAAGTGATAGAAGAGAAACAATTCCATGAGCAACATCAAGAAGACCTAAAAGAGACCAGAGAGCCATGGAAAGCATTTGATGAAGAGAAAACGGAAGAACCTGAGAATGAGGAATTTCTACCATGCATGTCATCATATCCTTTATTCATTCAAAAGATCAATCTGCAAACACTGGAAGATTTACATGGATTGACAAAGGAGGACATACAAACCAGTGCTAATGAACAAATAAACCAAAGGCATCATGACTACATTGAACTTTGGTTCCATACGATCATCGAGTTGAAGCGCCACTTCATTCTTCAACAATTCTTGGCACCAAGTCAATCAAAGCAGTTGGTTCCTCATATTTTTGTATCCTTCAAAGCATATCTTTCAAACTTGAATATGAGCATATTTGTAATCCTGTTACGCACATGGATCCATTGGAAGTATTCATACAGTTGAAAGAGGTTTTTCTTCTTTTAGTAGGGCAGGATATCATAGAAAAATAAAAACGAATAAAATAATCAAGAAAAAAATAAGTCTAGTTGTGAAAACCAGGTTACTGGCGCAATTGGACATGAGTTTTGCTTGAAAACCAGGGAACTAGTGGGAAAAATTTCCAATAAAGTTTTGCATGTTGGTTCAATCTTGTATTATGGTTCTTTAAATTCATTTGTGTTTTGCTCATGACAAATGATGTGGGATTCCTTAAGGCTCACCTTCTGACAAGTCGTGTCCCATCGACTCCAACACATCATCTGGGATTGAGATTAGAGATGTTTATAAGTACCTTGGGACTTGCTTACATCAATGGCAAGCCTCCTCGTTGTCAACAATGGGAATTCATCAAGGTCTCTTGATTGACAGATCTTACAGGTGACTCGACTCTGACACATCCATTCATGTTTGTCAGGATGTACTTAGGTACCTTGACACTAATTTTCATCACTGAGGTTATATGTGAACACTATATGGTCAATGGTACCAACAACAATTTGTCAAGGAGATCATCGAGATATTTTAAAGGAGGCTAAACCATTCACATTTCCAGAGGAAAAGAAGATGAGAACCTATTAAGACTAAGAAGACAATCATCAGTCCACGGGTAGCAATTCACATTTAATTACTTTTCAATAATTACAAGCTCTGTTTATATCTTGTAACAGCTCAAAATCTTTGAAAAACACCAAAGCAAGAGCTCAGACATCAGATTTTATATGTTATTATCAGCAACATAGTCTTCTTTGTTCTTAAAAAACATAAAGATTGATTAGCAGAATAGTTGAATGAATACATTACAGCAGAAATCCAAAGAACAAGCATTCAACATGCATATATCCAAGGAGTAGACATTCAAGAAGAAAAGATTCAAAACAGTCAAGCAACATACAAATAATTTGTAGTCATTAGAGGAACATTCAAGTTGCACATTCATAAGCATATGGGACACAAACGTTTGATATTTTTGATTTGATACTTAAATAGAATAAAATTAAAAATTACTTTTAAATCATTTATAGCCTTTTTCTTTCACTACACCATCCATAATCTTTCACCTTGATTAATTGTTTCCATAAACTATCTTACTCATTATTTCTATCATAATCCATTTCTATTCAAATTACACCTATCCATTTAAAAAAACAACCATACATATCCATATACTACCCATCCTTTTATTCATATATCCTAATCCTAACATATACCCATTTTCACATGTCTTCCCATATATTTAAATTCCACAATTATTGCCTTATAAAACACCAATGAAAAAAAAAAAAACATTTTATAACCCAACGACTATAAGACTCTACATTCTTCTCTTTATAAGAACAAAACGCATTCAGTAATAAGACAATTCTGCCTCATTTGCATTGTGTGATGAAGGAGATCTCGACATTTTGAAGGGGTTTCAACGAGATATTGTTGTAGGTATTGAAGGGAAAGCATATGGAACAGAATTTCGAGGGCAAAGCCATGAATTGAGCCACAAATTTGGACATAAGAAGACAGAATTTGAGCCTGAAAGTGACAATTACATAGATAGGGGTACTTTTTCCACATACATGTGACCTAATTCGAAAGGAGTGCACAAAAACCAGATATTAAAGGTGCAATTAAGCAAAGAACCGAGGTAATTTCATATCAGCAATACATTTTTCAAAACTTTTGGAGCATAGAATCAGTATTTAGGGTTTGCAAAGCATGTTTTACAGAGAGAAGGGTTTCCAAAATTTAAAGAAATATAACCAGCAACTTCAAGAATTGAGCAGACTTAACAAAATCTAAACAAAATCGCTCAGGAACTAGAGGTAATTTTGTCAAACTAAAGTCTTTGTTTTAAATTTCTTAAAGAGAAGAGAATATAAAGACAAGTATTTTGAAAAATGGTTGTGAGATTTGAACCACATGAGGTTGCCTTGGTTGGGTTTCATGAAGAATGTGAAGAAATCTTGAGGGAAAGTTGGCTTAACTTCTTTAGCAAATTTGGGGGGCATAATCTAGAAGTAACCAGGGGATTTGCCCAAAGTTTTGACGGAGAATGTGCCCAAGTAGGAAACCTCACATTGCATATCTCTTGAGAATTTATTGTCTAAAATCATTGGGTTACCACAAGCATGAGAGAAGTGGTTTAAGAACAAGTCTATAAAAGCAAATGCCTAGATTCCATTGATTCGTAGGATCTTTTAAATGACTATGGTTGAGTTTTAATCTTGTATGTATTAATTAACCATTTGAGAATTTAGCGAAAGAATGAGGAAAGAAAAGGAATTATAGCAGTCAAATACACATATGCAGATCTGAAATGAATAATAGACAGCAAACCATAAACACGCAGGTTGATAACGGAGTTCGGCACAACTTTTGCCTACGTCTCCGGGCCTTTTCTCTGTGGGGGAGGCTTCTTTATTTCTGTTCAAGTGCTCAAAATTACATCTCTGCAATGCCAAATGGCTACAAGACTGATCTGGTCTTGTTCTCCCAGATCTCTAGAACCCTGCAAAAAAAACGACATGCAAAACTGATGTTCCAAGCTCCCAGAAACGATCCGACAACGTCTCCACCTCAAAGGTTTCCCTGCATCAAACTGACTTTGGCTTGGCTTTCCTTCAGCATAACTCTGCTCTGAATGACTTTCATTGGCCTCAAACAAGCCTGGTTTATATAGCCTTGGAGTTGGTTTCTCAGCTCCAACTTCCTCCAAGAATCTGGCCTCCAAAAATGCCCAATATCCCCCAAAAATGGAGAAAATCAATTAAAAATAGGCATAATTAATTATAAAAAACCAAATTCTTAACAAAAAAACCCACTTGTCAAAGGTATTGGGCGCTAGGCCCCCAAATCGGTGTGTGCGCCCCTATCATCGTGGTCATATGGCTATTTTTGGCTGAGCGCGAGCCCATAGGCTATGCGCTAGCCCCCCCTGCATGTGCGAGCTCCTGGTTTTATGTGCTAAATCATAGGCCCACGGGCCTAACGTAACAATAAACCCACGCCTTTTGGTAGCTGTGACCCCGGGTCATATGGCATGTGAACGAACCACGGGCCAAACGTTATAACAAACTCGCGCGTATTATGTTGGCTCCCGGCTTAAATTTGCATGGTCGTGTGTTGTAACCGTGAACCGAGGGCTGGGGCTAAGCCCCGGCCCATTCCCCGCCGGTTCAAAACCATAATACAATTCAAATAATATGTTTTACATTCGTTTAATAAGAACCACACGGCGGGCGGGCGGTTAACCCAGCCCTGCCAGTCCTTTCACCCGCCTGGGAGGTCACGGGTTCGACCCTCGGCGACGCCAAAACCAATTTTAATATAACCATAAACCAACAGCCAATAATATGGTGCCACGTGGCAGCCCGTGACTGGGCCACGTGGCACTTTAAAAACCAATCAAACCACGACACGTGTCGAACACTGATTCGCCCACGTCGACTCTGCCGTACTGACACATCAACCTGTCGTACTGCCCAGTCACTTGCCGCGTCAGCCTGCCACGTCCGCTGCTGACGTCACCCTGCCACGTGTCACCCTTTCAGTGGTGACACGTGTCACCCCCGAATTGGTCCAACTGTACCTCCGTACGATCGAATCCGCCTGCCACGTGTTGCATCCTGGTGCCGGCACGTGTCGTCCTCCGATGCTGCCACGTGTCGCAATCTGAAACCACCACGTCAACTGTACGGACATGCCTCGTCAGCTGTACGGACATGCCACGTGGACTGTACGGACTGTACAGTCATCCCATTTTTTTGCATGTTTGACTTTTCGGACAAAACGCGATATCTTCTCCATACGGACTCCATTTGACAAAGTAAATATACCACCGGAATCAAGAAGACGAGACGGACGCAATGGCATAGGTTTCGTTGCATTCCGAGCACTTTCATTTTTGAGCATTTTTCAAGCCCTATCAGGCTTCTGGATCCGATTTCGGATCATCCATGCATGTTGAGGAATAGGAGGTTGAATTGGACTTCTGGGGTTCCTAGAATCTGGCTCAAAGATCCTTGGAAGGATTTAGCTTTCCTTCTTCATAGGTTTGTCACATGTGAAGGTAGGTGTAGCCTAATATTCCTCTATCACATCATATTATTAATGCATTTAAAGAATGGGAAACCTTTAAATATGCCATACTATTTGTTAAGAAGCCTTACTAAAATGGCTAAGTCAATTCAAAGACAAAGCAAGAATGTTGAGAGAACCCTTTATCATCATGGCCTCATTAAATTGGTTGTGAAACATGAGCTTTCAAAGCAGGTCATAGGATGGTCATAATTCTTAGCAAGTAATAGTTTTGAAGATACAGAAGATACCATGGAACATGTATCTAGAAATATTTCTCAAGAGCCAGTTGAGCAACAAGAAATATTTGGAAAACCAAAGCAAGGAAACAAACATGGGAAACAAAAGAAGAAAAAGAAAGCAAGTAAAGAAACAACAGAATACATAGTGTCATTAAAGATGACAAGATCTATGAATAGGAAACTTGAAGAGGACAAAGAGAAAAGGGAACAAAGACAGTGAGGATTTTATAGGATTGCAAAGAGGCTTAGAACTAGATTTCAAAGGAAACATACACCTGAGCTAGATCAGAGACAACAAAAGTACTATGAATATATAGAAAGCCTGAAGAAAGAAGATGGACAACCATCATCAATCAACAAAGTACCTTCCACTATAGACAATGTCAAAGGAACGTCTCAAACAACAAATTCAGGGGATCAAGTACCACTCTCTACCTTGATGACAAAATCAAAATTGAAGAAAAGGAAGAAAGAGGTGAAGAAACTCAAAACTGAAATAAGGCAATTGCAAATTCTAGATAGACATTAAGAATGAAAATGAAATACTTAAAGAGAACAATAGAATGATTATCCAAGAGAATGATCGGTTGAAAGAAGAATTGAGAAGGCTTGGGGAAGAAAATGAAAAAATCACTCAAGGAAGGACACAAGAAACAAGGCAACCATGTAAAGGATATCAATTGAGAAACACAACAAGGGCTCAGGATAAAAAGGAAGAGATCAACACTCCAGTGCAAAGACCAAAAAGGAATATTGACAAGGCATCAACCTCAAAAGCAGATATCTTGCACAAGGCAATAGAGACACTCTAAAACCAAAAGAAAGCAATTTTGAAGTTTCGTTTTGCATAAGGGACATGCAAAAGTTCAAGTATGGGGGAGATGTTGAGCTCATACTTTGTCGTAGAAAAACCATCATGCACACCTCATTTTAATCCATTTTCCTCCATTTTTTGGCATTTTTGGTACCCATTTCCACTTAGTCAAAGATTAATAAAGGATTAAGAGGTAATTATTAGTTCATTCCTATTTTTCATTTAACAAGCAAAAGGATTGAATTTCTGAGTTTTTATCAGTGATTTACCAAAAAAATTGTTATCGTAATCGTTCCTAGGTTAGCATATTTGCAGGCTAGTTGGGAAAAAAGAGGGACATTGGTTTTGTTCTCCATGTTCATGAGATGGTTTGTTTCCTATTAGTTCAATGAAAGAGACCTCGCACATGCCCGGTCAACGCAAGCAGTTTTGAGGCAAAAATGCATATTAGCTCACTAAATCTGCTCAAATTTGCTTGAAATTGATTTTTCCACGATTTTGGCCACTGTGGAGGTCAAATCTCATCTAGATGAATTATTAAAATAGCAATTAGTTGGTTGGGATGAGTGTTATCAACATATTAGTTTCTTTTTGGGATGTATAAATATGCAAGCAAGTGAAGCTTAAAGGGGATTCATATTTTGAATAAAAATTCTAAAATAGAGATTGTAAGTAAGATTTTGAACAATTTGAAGATCTGATTTTATCCTCTGCTCAGTCTCTCTATGCATGTGCTAGTTTGGAGGGCCCCCATATTTGGTTCATGTTGCAACAATTTTATAAATTACTGTAAGTTTTCGTTCCGTTGCAATTTCTTCATTTTGTAGAATTTCCTTTCTTTCTAGTTGTTATTCTATTTAAAAGTTTAGATTAGATTTATATTTGAATTGCAATACATATTGTTAGCACATGAAATGTATTGCGGGTCATTTCCACCTTGCTTTATTTTGGTTTTAGTTTAGTTTCATTTTTAAGACATTTCCCAAATAAGTCATGTCTATACAAGAAGAAAACCTATTTTTGTTCTTGGTTCTTGTTAAGTCTGTGTCAAGTCCTAGTGTTAGCAAGGGCTCATTGAGTGACTTTTAAAAGATTTTGAATATTATCTAAAGGTTATGAGTGAGTTTACTCTTGTATATAGTTTTTTGAGTCGAATAAATGTCATAAGATTAGCATTTCAAAGGTCTAAAGGTCACTTCGTGTCATGTGCATAGGGTCTCCTTACACTTTCAAATAAGTTTGTGCCACTAAATGTTTCACCATAACCCCACTGCAAAAGTTCTGATTTTTTGCAGTGTTGTACTGCATGTGTCAAATCGCTACCAAAACGCCTTTTCCCCACAATGGATTATAATCATTAGTTTGAGCGTTGGAGTCAGTGTCATTTTCATGTTAAGATTCATGTGGTTGTAAGTCATAATGAGTCATGAGAGTTTTGGTTCTATTGTATATGTTTTGTAATTCTCAAACAAACCGCTGCAAAATTTCCAAGCGCTGCAGAATTATGCTAACAAAGCTCTGTACACTGCCAAAATTTGGGCGCTTCCAAAGTTTTGTTCAATTGTTGAAGCTCATCATTACTTTTTTATCTCCATCAACAGTCATGGAACCTGACAAGCAAAAGAAGAAGAAGAGTAACAAAGGGGGTGAGATAGTCAAACTTGAACCCCAGGGTTTGCAACTGTTAGACTCAGATCCAACCTTCAGAGAAACATTCTAGAGAGTTGGATGTCTGACTTTCTATGAGAGATTGCAAGGACATCACACGGAGGTGGCCAAAGAATTTGCTTTAAACTTTGATGGAGTGAAGACAAAGATCGGACCACTGGAGTTTCAGGTTTCAGAAGATAATATAGCAGCAACTACTGGGATACATGTGCAAGGGGAGAAATGGTTCAAAGGGATGGCTCTAGATTCTACCTATTCCAATGATTATTTTAAGCCAAAGCATCAAAATGAAAAGCTCTCACCAGGGGTACCAAGAAAATATATGCTGGAACATTTTGACAAGCTGCTACATGTAATTTAACGCTTCTTTACATGTGAGGGACGCTTCAACATGGTTTACCAATAGCACCTCGGGTTGCTTATGCATTTCACTAGTAAGCAAGCCCTCAATTTGCCTTTTTATCTTTATAGAAGCTTGGGAAAGATGCTAAACAAAGTTCAAGCAAGGTCTAAATGGGTTGAACACAGTATTTTTCACTTTGGCCTCATCACACTGTTAGTTCTAGAACTCAGAAAGAAAAATGGAGATTGGGTTACCTTCTTGTCTTCAGTAGGGTTTAGTGCAGACATCAGCAGTACTCCACAGGTAAAAAGGAAAACCCCTTCTTCAAGTGAGAAGATAGCTCAAACAACTTCTAGCAAATCAAAAAGGAAAAAGGGAAAGGGCAAAGAATCATTGGATCAAAGCATGGAAATAATTGAGGATGTTGCAGAGCCTTCTCACAGAGAGAAAAGTAAGATGAAAGGAAAGAAGTTGGTGTTCACTCCTCCAGTATCAGAGATGGTGAAACCTAGAAGACCCATGACTAGGTCAACAACAAAAGAGTCGGTTCGTGTGGAGGAAGGTGTAGCTAAGGCACCTGCTCATCATGTAGCTGAAAGGAGTATTGAAGATCAACCACAATCAGAGGAAAGTGATTTGAGAGTCAAGAGACTCAGGAACCAACTAAAGGAAGCACAAGCTCTTATTGTGCAGTTAAGAGAGGAGAATAGATAGATGAAAACCATAATAGCAGAGCACTTGGATGTATGTGAGGAGACCATAGAGAAGAGCATATACATGGTTAGAAGGTCTCTACACCTGCACAAGCAAGTCAAGAATGTGTATAGACATAAAAGGGTTTTACAAGTAGAGAACAGGTCACTGAAAGAAAATTTGCATCAAATAGGTGAAAATGTTGCCAAGAAGAACCTGGACCTGTTAGTTCAAGTAGCGGTCAACTAATTCAGATATTCATTCAAAGAAAGTCTCATTTTTTAGGACTACTCAAGTCTTGGGATTGATATGATGAGGTGAAACCCTAAAGGCTTATTTTGGTCTTATACATTTTTTATGATCCATTTATAATTATGGTTGATAGTGAGGTTCAAGGCAAATTTGAGGTTAAAGGATGAAGAAAGCAATTATACAGGTTGCACACAACAAAAGCAAGATTCAAAATTCAAAACAGTCAAAAACAGAGATTTTACAGTGAGTTTTTACCAGAACGTTGTGAAAGTGCTGGAAACAGTGATTTCGCAACAAATATCCACAGGTTCGTTGAAAAAATACATAGTCGACTTGGATTGGGGTTCATTCAGTTGCCAGCTAGGACAAACCTCCTCTAAAGCTTCAAGTGGACAAGAGGGACAGGTGTTCCATCATCAAATCATGTAGCATGATGTGTTCTATATGCATTAATTATCTAAGACAAGATCCTAGAAATTAGGAGTTAGTGATGTTTTCCATTGTAACTTTTTTGCAACGAACTCCTAGGATGAAGGGAATCCTATGTAACTGATTGATATCAAATTCCTAAGAGGTAGAGTTAAGGATAGGCTATATATTCAAGAATTTTCAATGATAGAGATGTTCGAGTGATCAACTAAGGCTAGTACTCTTGTCTTCATTTTGAAGTTTCAAACTCTATGTATTTGGATTTGAAAATTCTAATGCAATTGAAAATCAACTTGTGTTCTTTTCCATATGTTCTTTATCTTCTACTTTAATGGAGTATTGTTCATGAAAGATTCATCTACATTTTATTTTACAGGAATGTGCAATAAAAGATTTGTTGCATACTGTTGTGAAGTTTCTCCATTTAAGTATTATGTATTTTTTAATTAGGAAGCTCCTAGTTTATGAAAGTTCTTCAATAAGTTAGTCAATCGAGTTGGAAGTGAGATTTTCTAGTTTATTTCAGTGTTCCTCTACATTTTCTTTTGTTCAAGCTTATATATCTATATGTTGATTGAAAGTTGTTTTAGCCCTCTTTGCTGGAACATAGTTTATGTTCATATGGTATATGAGAAGTTAGTCTCAAGTCTTATCAGTTTGACCTACCATTGAGTTTAACATTCATCCATAAATTATTGATATTTTGATGGGTACTAGGCGTATTCTTATAGCAATATAAGGGTAACTTCTAGTGCTAACACATACCATGGTTAGATTCCATTGAAGTTTTTTATGTTGTTGTTATACACAGTCAAGGATGAGTTTGTCTTCAAGTGATAACTAAAAAAGTTTTTTTGAGTATTACTATAAGTTTCCCTTGATCATTGAGTTAAGAGGAAACATTGTAATCAATTTTTCCACCAGTAGGAACCACAATAAACATTTGATTAGGAAAATTAAGACCTGGCCTAGAATCTTTTTTAAATGAATTCATGCATGTTTGTGTTTAGCATTCTTCACCATCATTAAAACTTCACAGTTAAGCAGAGTAGTATTGCAGGGAGCCACCTCTTGTTGGGTTATTTAAACTTACAATTATCTGAGTATTGTTGTAAATAATTTTACACTTTACAACTAGCATTTCCACCATTGAAACTGTGACAACTATAGCTCATCACATGTGGAGGAAAATACACTCGACAATCTAATTTTTAATCAATGAAACTGTGATAGTTAGATTAGAGGGATTTAGCATTTTGAATCTTTTACTTTGCTTTCATAGATGCATAAGTATTTATATTTTGAGGGTTCATGCTTAAATCGAGTCTTGTTGCAAATAGGTTTCATTCTTTTGAAACAATTTCCCTTTGTGACCTAATTGTCCAGCTTTGAAGCTATGAACATTTGAAGAATCGGTCTCCCTTTTTAAAAGTTAGCTTACAAAAGTGATTTGTAGCATTGCTTGAAAGTTTTCCTTCATAGAATTAAATTGATTTTAAAACTAGTTCTCTCACATACAGTGATTGTGCCTCACAAGTTTACCAACCCTGGATTGATAATTTAATGTCATAATTTATGCAATTAATTAGACCAACGGGATTCTGCGTGTCCTTTCTTCAGGTGACCCATTATTTCCACAATGCTCACAGTGAAGATCAAATCTATCACATTGGTTGTGCCTACCCCTTGCCTCTGAAATTATGTATTCCACGTCCTCTTTTACTACCTTCTCCTCTAGAAGAATCATGTGATCGATTCTTCCCTTTCTAAGCAAGGCACACGGTCTCACCAGTGGGCCGCACTGACTTCTTTCCAAAGGTTTTCTCACATTTTGCAACTTTCTCCACCAAAGTGCCAAATGTGATGGATTTCATTGGAGCACTAGCTTGCAGGGATTCAAGGTAGTGAGAATATGTAGGGTAGAGGGCCTTAATAAAGGTTGTGAGAGGAAGGTGTATCTTCACTCCAGTGGCATCAATGCCATGCATTATGGCTTTGACCTCAAAAGCTAAAGCCATGGGATCATCATTCTTCAACTCTAGGTTGAAGAGCTTCACCAACAATTGTATCAGTTCAAGTTCTGAGTAAGATTCATACAAATCCTTCAATTTTTTTAAAGCACTATAGGAGTCATTAATGGAAACAATATTGTGGCTCACCTCTTCACTTACTGTCGCAACAATCATGACATGCTTTCTTTTATTTATCCTTCCTTATGGCACACCCCTTATTTGATGTGGGTATGATCGGTCTACTACCCTTTCGTTGCACTTATGATTTAGTTTCTCTTTCCCTGACAATTTCTGCTTCACAAATGTCATCCCACAAGTCATTAAAAATCAAAATGTGTTTGATCTTTTTGTACCATTATGAGTAATTATGTTTTCCAATTAGCATCTTCTGCTTCACAAATGTCATCCCACAAATCATTAAAAATCAAAATGTGTTTGATCTTTTTGTACCATTATGAGTAATTCTCTTTTCCAGTTAGCATCGCATCAACGATGGAGGTGAAAGAATGCATCTTCCAACAAAACTTGATACTTTGATCATCTCCTCACCATTCTGAACATGGGAAACAAAATGGCACTTGGCTTCTTTCAACACCTTCATGACATCATTCCTCTTATACAAACTTTTACCGAGTAAATTTATGTGGCTGGCAAAATTGTTTACATTGGAATGGATGGAGATGAAAATGACGCGTTGAACCTAAGATCTTTACTCTTCGACCATATTGTGGTTTGGAAAGGAGATATTTTGACGCCAGAACAAATGGATCAACCACTTATGGTCCCCTTTCTAGAGTCTATCGATTTAGACTACTAGTCTGTCCATATTCCAATTCATCATACTCTCATTTTCGCATTTCTAATAGTGGTCGGCACTCAAATCTTTCGCAGGTCAAATAGGGGTTTTCCATTTGCTGTCTTGTGCTACAACAAAGCCTCGGAACTTATGCAACCGAGAAGAAAAAAGGCAAAGGCAGCGATGAAGATCCTTTCAAAGGCGATAAGACCAAAGACGACAACGAGGTCGGGAAATTGTACCATATGAAGCACCCCGTGGAGGACTCCAAGCAGAGAGAGCAGTGACGGCTATAACAATGCCATTGTCGTCGACGTTAGTTTAGGGTTTTATTATGGATAGAGATCCGCAGTCGTTGATACTCAGGGAGCTTGCGGTGGTTTACATGACTATCCCTTGATATGTCGTGAGTTTGAGTAACTGCAATTTATACCACTCGGAATGAATGTGGAAGCTACAAAACACATAGAGTGAGCGCCCAGTCGAACGGTTTCACGAAAAGAAAGAGAGCCACGCGTAGGGTTTCAAGGAGAGAGAGACACGTAAGAGGGTTTCACATAGTAAGAGCGCCCCGTCGAAGGGTTTCTATAGTGTGCAGAGAGAGAGGCGGGAAGGGAAGATTCAGAACTGTATGAGGGGATGAGGGAATCAGAGACGGGGCCAAAAGAGGCAAATAGATCTTAGAGATGTTGGAGATCTCATAAGCATTTCTGTAGGAGATAGAGTTGCAGGCAGAGGGACAAACTTGCAGGAAAAGGGACGTTTCTACACGCACTAGGGAAATGAAACGCCCAACAAAAATAATCATGGAGTTAACCTACTTTGGTACCATTGACAGGTCGGGTATGGGCAGAGAATGTAACTCAATACTTTAAATGTTTGTTTTGCATTAACATGAAATCTTCATAAATATGTATTTACTTGACCTTTCGTCTTCATCTTCTAAATAATTCTTCTTATCACCTACAATTCTTTACATTTATATTATTTACAAACTACCATAATTTAAGAATCAGGTATCCAACACCAACCAAGAATCATCATCAAACAACATTTCCATCAATTTTGGACCATGGGTAGGGGCATGAGGGTTAGGGGTGCATCATCAAACAACATTTCCATCAATTTTGGACCATCAGTAGGGGCAAGAGGGTTAGGGGTGAGAGGAGGGGGTAATGGGGTGGGAAAGGTAGGTCGAGGTGTGAGAAATGGGAAAAGGGTTAAGGAGGTGNGGGTTAGGGGTGCATCATCAAACAACATTTCCATCAATTTTGGACCATCAGTAGGGGCAAGAGGGTTAGGGGTGAGAGGAGGGGGTAATGGGGTGGGAAAGGTAGGTCGAGGTGTGAGAAATGGGAAAAGGGTTAAGGAGGTGTCAAGGGTGGGTAAGGTGGGAAAGTGGGGTAATGAATGGGGGGTTCATGGATGGGAAGGGAGAGGGGAAATGGGGTTTTACCTTTTTTCTTTTTGTGTGTTTTGTTTTGTTTTTTCAAATGTTGGGTTTTTTAACTTTAATTTTTTTTTATTTTGCTTTGTTTTGATGTTATGTTATAATAATAATAATAATAATAATTTATTTTTAAGGTCACGGTCAAGCCACACCAAATTGGTGTATAAGACTCTTTGTTTGTGGGACAAGGATCCTCCCTCCTTCGAACAATTTGACTGGTAAAGTCTACAGAGGTATACATACCCTACCCCTCTGGATTTGAACTTGTGATCTCTTAAAAAAAAACACATGTTAAAATTATTTACATTCTTTTTAACTTTGTTTTTAATTTCATTTTTATTTTTTTATTAAAAAGTGCAAGGATGAGGGCACCAAAAAAAAAACATAATGGTGGGAACAATGGCAAAGCTTGACAAGATCCCCTTGTCACTAGCTCCATTCCCATCATAAATGTAAAGGCTTGCTAATGTGATGGGGGTCGAGGTGGGGGTTGATTGTTTCATACCTACGCAAAGCTTAGCTGGCCTCTCCTTAGTAGGCATCAACAAGTCCATTCCCCTTGGAAAAATAAAGAGTCGTTGTCAAGGCGAGGGGCAGTGGTTTTCTAATGAGTCAAAGCTCAGCAGGAATCCCCTTAGCGTCACAATCACTTTTATTAGTTATTTTAATTTATTTCAATACGAATATATATTTTTATATTGTTTCAATAATTCTTTTATAAAAAAAAATATTCATGTAATTTTTATACAGTTGGTTACAATATTGTTATACATAAACGTCTTTTATTTTAAATGAAAAACTTTACATCTATTATTTTAATAAAAAATTAAAAACAAACTTTACATCTATTATTTTAATAAAAAATTAAAAACAACAATTTTTAACTTGTTTATATAAATAATTACTAAATAACATTTTTCACATTTTATAATTTTAGTGATTTTTCCTTTTTTTTAATTTGAAAATGCAATAACATATATATAATGGAGCATGTGATAGCTTTCTTAAAATCCTTATATAAAAAAAATACAAAATTTTATATTTTAAAGATTTGAAAATTTTGGTTATCAAAACATCAAATTTTAAAGTATTCATTTTAATATGTTATCACTAATAAGTCATTTAAAAGAGTAATTCATAAGAAAATGTTACAAAATAATCAATTTGAAAATAGGAAGATGTTTTAAAATAATTCATGATCATAAAATCGTTGATTTTGTTTATTTTTCGAAGATAATCTTCAGTAAATCTCTTTAAGACTCTAAAATGATTCATCTGCAAATTGACCCCAATAATCACAATTTAAAACTCTTAACAAGAGCCCAAGCTCAAGATCCTGCTAGTGAATATGTAAAGAGCAAAGAGACTTTGTAACTAATTTTTCCCAAGGCCCAAAGAGAGTGATCTGCATATATGTTCCTAGTGCAAGGCACAGAATGGTCATGAGGAACAAAAGAAGGGGCTATGAGCTTACACGAGGCAAAGTGGCGGCAAGACAACATGTGAGAGGGACACAACTTATCCTTTGTAAACAAAACATGAACCCATGGGAAATTAGTAATACATGCTATGAAGCCACCTAAGCCTTTTGCATGCTTTCATACATAAAAGATGAAAATTCCTCTGTAAACATCATTCTCCATATTAGTCATTTTCCTCCTATATCCATGAGCTCTACACTTTTGTGGGCTCCCTGTATAGTTGATATGGTGAGAACAAAGGGCCAAATTGCTTCCATGGAAGACATAGGAGCTTGGGTAGACTAGTAAAGAGAGATGGTCACGTAAGGCTTTTGTCTGCATATTTCTAACTGTGAGAAAGCAAATTTTGGGGATGATAATACTCTACAACATGTATTTCTTTGCTTCCAAGGAGGGAAGGCAAAGAAGCACAGAAGTGGGCAACCTGATGGGCATTCATGGCATCTCATTTTAACAAGTAGGCTAGTCAGATATGGGTTTTTTACCAACAAGGAGGGTAGCAAAGGAATGCTTATTTGCATGTAGGCTATTAAGCACCTAGCTAATTGTCTTGATTTGCTCCCACATATGCTTGAGTTGCAATACTCTCCCATGCTAACAAGTAGGTCAGTGAAAATATGATGAGATTTTTGTAGTAACATGGAGATTTCACCCAAGTGCGAGAGTCTTTTCTCCTGTTCCAAATAATAGCCTCATCTCCGGGGAGGCAGTGACAAACAATTGACTACGACTTGAAGGGGTTCATTCCCCATCAACCATTTGATTCCTTGCAAATGTCATTCATGTAAGTGGTGAGTTCCTTGTGTTCAAGTTTCAATTTCTGATGTGTTTACTTTATGTGAAGTCTACAATATGTTTGCCAAACTCTTGAAATTCTACAAGATAAATGTTGCTTGAAATCTTCACCAAGTGTTTATAAAAGAATGGATTAGTTTCGTTATATTTGCTGCTGAAATGCTCACCTAGAATTCAATTGATAGAAAGAATCAATTTAGGCATAGATGTTGAATTTTTTGAGTTCAATGTGTAGTCAACTTGTATTTCCCATAGCTGAGTCATGTGGAACACTACTTCAGTTTTGTTTA
Organism: Picea engelmannii; assembly: GCA_009831015.1. Taxonomy (NCBI): domain Eukaryota; kingdom Viridiplantae; phylum Streptophyta; class Pinopsida; order Pinales; family Pinaceae; genus Picea; species Picea engelmannii. The sequence continues at coordinate 285,574 of ML798625.1, read as the reverse complement.
TACTGTGTCATGGCAATTCATTATCATTAGCAGTTGGGGTAAATATTTGAATTGTAAGCACCGCATTCCCTGGATGAAGTTACAGAGGAGGCCGGGGGGAACACTACATGTCAGCAAGTAGAAGATATAATTGTTGATATTTTATCCAAATGAAATTCCTTTCAATATGGCACGGTCACCCCCACCCCATGGAAAGATAATGGTGAAAGCAATCATRGAAACTTCACAAGGTGAAATCCACCTCATCATAATAAGCTAAGAACCACCTTGTTGATATAGCTTTGAGCAGAGTGGAACAAAAAATCACCAGGTATAAACAGGTTTGGATTAAGTATGGTTGTTCAAACATAATTGATGGTTGAAAAGATAGGAGCTATTATCCATTGTTAAACATAATCATGAGCTCTCTCAAAGGTCCTTACTTCCTTGAGGGAATAAATCAGTCCTTTGCATGTGAGGAGTTGGAGGACATATGTCTTTATTCAGTCAACGAAGAGGAATAGTCTACTTGAAAATAAGGTGGAATTTTTTGTCTACATACAAAGCATATTATCCTACTAGACTGGAAGAAACCAATTTATTTGCAAGGTCTAGCAATTCATTGGAAAATCAATGTAGAGGATGCATACCTATCTGTTGACGAGGAGGAGGTTCCCTGTGATGAACCCAGCAGAGATGGACTGTTTGATATTGTTCATTTGTCAATAGAATTTTGCGAGTCACTGCCACTAGATGATAATAATGTTGATGGTGATGATCTTCATCTTTATGCACCACCTAAGAGCAACCATACACTTGAGGATTGGGGACATACCTATAGGTTCTAGCATTCAATATTTAAAATATTGTCATTTATAATTTATGATGTTGCCAGTAGGCATTTTGAGTTCACAGTGAAGAATGTCATTATCTATGCATTGTTATTCAAGTTATAGATTGTGTTTACTTTTTTGTCTCTAAATTAAACTATGGAGTTGAAAGTTCCCATATTCTTTCAGTAAAAGTCTACATGATAGGAAAATTTTGTTTGGATTTTTTCTTCCCATTTCCATAAAAAAACTATAGCTAGGGCAGAGTATGTGGAACATGTAACAGTAACAAAAGGCAAAAAGGACAGGTGGAGTACAAGAGTAGTGGTTTTAAAAAAAAGCACTAGCACTATAGCCCACAAACACTAGATAGTTTTCAAACCACCTCAATAACCCCATGACACAGTTCAGTGACGTAAAACTGGGACTATTCCAGCCAAAGAAACCTTTCCACTGTTCCACCCATAACATTATCCAAAACTTTCAAGAATGAAAAAGACAAATATGACATAATCCTTCCATTCTCATCTCGTTCCAAACTAAACACAGTCCATATTTGTTACACTAAATGCCATTCTCGAGAAAATTGAACTCTAATTGACATCAGCTGAGTGACAAAAAGATGGAAAATCCTACCTTCTTTGCAAGTAGTTGCAAGGCATAGAGTTATCGATTTAAGATGAACCATCCCTAAAAATTCTCGGATTATTTCATCTCATTTTACCTTCTAATACCAGAAACTAGTTGTCAGTACAAATAAAAAAACCCACCTAGCTTTAGTTAAAAACCCTGAGAAGCAGCCTGTCATACAAAACAGTATTGGACCATTGGTTACCTTCCAGAAATGATCCTAGTTTTCTCCAGATAACTTCAATAACAGAGTTGAGGACCCTCCGGGAATGATCTAACTTTCTCCAGATAAATGAGGCTTCTTTTTAAGCAATCTATAGGTGCCAAACACGTTCCTACTTTCCCACGCTCCTGGTATTGCAAATCCACGATAGAGGATAGGTGACTTGTCCTTGTCTAGGAATGGTAATTCAAAGATTATCTGCATCCAAAAATCATCTCATCATGAACAGAGATTAATGTAAATACACATTCTCTAAGACCTAACCTACGACATCACGGCAGAAATGTATTTCACTATTATCATATTACATACGTGCTAAAGAACATATCTAAAATGCAATACCTCCCACAATGACGAATCGGATCCACGAGAAATGTGATCCCTTTTCACATCAAGCTCCACAAGGAAACTACAAGTTCTTAGATCTGTGAGCTGTCATCAGCATGCCCACCAAGTAAGTAGTCTCAAAAAAGAAGATGCAGAAAATGTGTCCAGCTCTTCTAGAATCTCAAGCTAGATATGAAGTATTTGTTGTTCCTACCAATCAAGAGGTCCTGAATTAATATGGCCACTACATGCATGATTCCTCCTTAATACAACATGCTCCTGTTTAGAGAAAAAACAACTTGCGGAGGAAAGATGATTACATATTGTTTAACAGATGCCTTATTCCGATTGTTGAAATATGATGGAGCAGATGCAGTCCCACCCAAAGTTTCATTGAAGGGAATTGGGAGGAGTCCTCTAAATCCATCATCAATCCATTGAACTTCAGACACATTAGAATGCAGAAAGAAAGATGAAGGGAATCGGTGCCATTCACTCCCAACACACAGCACAGATTCTGCAAAATTATCAGTTGAACATCTACTCGTAAGTTATTGTTCATAGAATAAGCATATCAACACTTTCATAACAAATCATTTAATTCCTGTCCATGACGAATAAGTGTTGAGCATAGAAGATGAAACACCAACTTTCCATAGACATTTGATTAGTCCTCTTATACAGAACTGTAATGCCCATCTCTAACAGATATCTGAAGGAATCTGTCTTAAAGTTTAATGCTAATGAGTTGAGAAACATTAGAGTACAAGCCTGTTTCTTCTTACCATTGGGAACATTTCTCAAACCAGCCAGGTGTTTATACACGTCCATAGGAGCAGAATACCCATACAGCAATGCATTAGTCCTACTGTGGCAAAGAGCCAAGATAAGACCCAACGTGAGAGGCCTAAGAACTTTTGCAACCTGCTCCCATTTACCAGCCAAAAGATTAATTGTGATTTCTAACAAATGAAAGTGTAAACTCGCACTTAACAAATGCTACATATCAACATTTGAAAAAAGCTGACAATTATTAATCACAATAAGAAGATGACAGATATAGCAAGGAAGAACCAAAGTTTACCTGGACAAGAATCGATTCTTCATGCACTGCTTGAAACCTCTGGACTAAATCAGGAAATCTCTCTATCACAGCCGCTGCAGCAAGGCAGATGAGAGGATATATGGGATATAAAAATCTGTTTGCAAATCACAGATGAATAGAAGCCATCATATTACATCCAAGGCCGAGAAAACATATAGTCCATTAACCTTCTACCCTGAGTTTTCTGAAAGGAAATTCAATTTTAAAAGGATCTTATTCCAGTCTTGCATCTCACATTTTGAAAGGATGCCAAGGGTTCAAAAAGGGAGTGGGAAGTAAGGACCTTTGTTTGAAGTCCAACAACATGTTCCTCATATACATATTCAAGATCAGCATTGCTGGAAAATAAATGAGGAAATATGGACCTGTATTTATGGACCTTAGGCACAAATCATCTTCATGGAAACCACATATTTCCAGCTAGTCCAGGAGAGCAAAGGAAAAAAATAAGATACTCGTAATATTTAGTTAAACACTCGAACAAAAAACATAATCAATAGGAAAGCATGGAAGATCCACAGTCAATTAGTTCTTCCATATCCTGCAAAAAATATTAAAATTATGCAAACCAAGTATAAGATTTGAAAACTCGAACAGTTTTTACCACCCTTCTTACTAAATATGTTTGCACTTAGTGGACCAGGAGTCTCAAAAATCACTGTACAAAATTTTCTATCCATTGAAGAACCTCCTGGTCCTCTTCAAGAATGCTTTCTAAATTATGATTTTGTTCAACTTCTCTATACAGGATGATGTGTGCAACATTGTGCCAGGGTCGAAGGGAGAACCAGTTCTAGGTGGCTCTTCGAGAAGTACCTTCCTCGTTAAGTGGGAGTGTTGATGTTTGTAGCATCAGACAAATACTTCCACATTAATTTTGTGTCTAACATGTAGAAGTTGTCATTAATACCTCTCAAGACTTAGAAAATTCACTTTATTAAAGTGATTATTAAAGTGAATGCCTTTTTATAATTAAATGAGTTTAATTTAATTAAATGTGTTGGTGAGATCTAATCTCAGCCATTGATCACTTTGGAGATCTAGAGTTTTGGATTTAGGGTAAACTCAACATTATAAAAAGAAGCTAAGGTGAGAGGAGGAGACACAGACAGAGTGAGATAGTGAGATCTCATTGATTTGGTGGAGATGAACTTTCATCCAAGTGTGTGCTGGGGCAAGGTCCGAGGAAGGGAGCAAGGGGCAGCAAAGGAAGTGCGGCCAGCAAGATCGAAGGACGGATCTTGAGGTGTGATAGGCTATTCTTGTTGTTTTGTATTTTTCCTCAGGTGGGCCATTATCCCAGGACGGGAGACCAGATTTTATAATAATAAAATCATCACAGTACTGGTTTTCCCTTAGGGATTTTTCTAGGGGTATTTACCCAGAAAATTACATGTGCAAATATGTTTGGTTTGCTGATTTATTTCTGTAAATCGTTAAAACTCAGCCGTGCTTTTTTATTCAGTAAATATGCGTAATAAGTTTATCACAACAAGGTATTTGCTAGGAAATAAATTGTTGGGTGTTGGGTTGATGAAAATTTAACAAATATTTCACTTTCTAACAGCCCAAACTTCTAGGCAATCCAAGGAAAAAAGATACCAAACTATCTTGATAAGTTTCACCCTTCTAGGGCAACTTATTACACATAAACCAGATCTGAAAGTTCACTTTTACAGCAGTTATAACAACAGATATACAACAGGAAAACAGCCCTTAGATTCTTCAATGATTATGTCAAATCACTCAATAAATTGTCCTTTTACTTGTGTCAAATCACCAAGACATATATAGCTGTAAATAACAATAAATGAAGAACATATATAGGTGAAAATCAAATCTGGAAATGCACAAGTTTTGGACAACTGCAAACTTCATTAATATGCTAAGATGAATATCAAGTACATACCATAGCCATCTCTCGTGAAAGTAGCAAGTGCATTGGTGAGGACAAACTACATCACCAACCATTCATACAAGCCAAACTTAGTCTTGAAAGCAGTCATCCAAGTGTCACTGGAAATCATGTGAACCTGATGATAGCCTATTGTCAAGTCCATCTTGGTAGAGAATTTGTCAACCTTAGGGTGGTCCAACAAATCATCAATCCATGGAAGGGAATAGCAATTTTTGACAGTGTCTTATTGAGAGCACGATAATCTGTGACAAGGCACCACTCCTCTGCTTCTTTCTTAGGAAAAATGAAGGCAGGGGAGCCAAGGGAAAGAATTAAGATGGATATGGCTAGACTCAAGAAGGGACTAAATCTGTCGTTATACTTAAACAGCTTCAAAGGGAGATAACCGGTATGCAGGAGTGTTTGGAAGGGAGGTGCTAAGAATTAAATCAATGGAATGTTGAATAGAAAGAATAGGGGGAATCCCCTCGGGAAGTTGAAAGACATTTGAAAGTTCCTCAAGTAATCACTGCATAGTGGGTGGAGGGGTTGGGAATCATTATTGAGTTTAACAAGGTAGATCACACAAAGAGATATGCATTTGCTCAGACTTACTCGACGGACTACAGCATTGCCGAATAAGAATTGGGGGGGGGTGGGGGCGCAAAATAAGGAAGGTCATATGATTTACCAACTTTAAAGAGTTTATAAGTATTGTGACGAGCATCATAGAGGGTGTTACGCTAATTCTGATAAGGGATCCCCAACAGTGAATCAAAAGAATCAAGGGGGTCATGTCACATTCAACGATGTCATGAAAAGAGCCAATAGAAAGGTAATAGCATAGAGTTTGTCGACCAACAAGAAGGGTCCTTCCTTTTTGACCTAACCGAGGTGATAAGGGGAGGGATGGGATGGGCAGTGGTGGGAAGCTAGAGTTTGGCGACCAAAGCATGGGACATGAGATTCTTTTGACTACCATTATCAAGAATCATAGTGCCAATTTGATCTTTAACCTAGCAGTTATGGGTAAATAAAAGGTCATGAGCAAGGAGAATAATCTCAAGTCACTAAAAGCAACGTGAGGTCGAGAGAGGGAGGTTTTGAAAGAGATTTGACTTCATAATCAAGAGGAGATTAGAAGGAAAAGGTGGTTCTTGTTGTTGAGATTTGGGTACCTTGGAAAGTGGTCCCTTTGTGGTTTTGAGCTTCTAACCACAAGAGGGAGATGTTGGTACCTTTGTACCTTGTACTTTATGTCTAATTTCACTTTGACTTAGGAGTTTTAAGTCAAAAGTGAAATTAGTCACTTTTAGCCAAAAGTGACAATTAATTCACAAAGTGGGTGAATTAATAGAAATAAAGTGAACTTAGGGAATTTAACCCAAAGTGGGTTTTGGGTTGAGATACTTTTGGGATGATCTCAACCATTGATTAGGGATGGCATGGGGAGATCCTAGCCATCCACCATTTAGGTTTCCTTATGGAGGTTCAAGAGGGGCCCATAGGTGCCTTGGAGGCTCATCCACTTGTATGTTCACCAAGAGAATTGGGAAGGGCAAGAGGATGGGAATGGAAGCATTGAGAGAGGGAAGCTTGGGCACCTCCTTCCATGGAGGGCTCATGTAGTCTTAAGCCCTTATTATTTGTTGGTGTTGGTTATTGCAAGGAGGAGGGCGCACCCTTATCTGGCAGTAGGAGTACTTGTGCTATCTCAGATCTGTCTGGTTCATGGTGGACGAGGCACACAACAAGTTGTTTGTGTGCAAGGGATTCTTCATTGGGCCAAGGAGGAAGGAGGGTGCATCACTTCACTGGATAGAACAACAAGGAGGAAGGGCGCACTTTCCTAGGCACATTCTTCTTGGAACCTATGCTACAAGATTGAGAGAAGCTTGTTATCTTACCAAGTTCTATTGTATTGTATTCCTTGTTGTATTCACTACTTGAGATCATCATTATATATGTTGATGATTACAGTTGCGTGAGACATCCTCCAGGACACAAACTGAGTGAGTCGGCCTGAGAGAGAGCCCATGAGTTGGGTGTGCCCGTGAGATGGGTGTGTTTTTCCTCTCTGAGACAGAGAAGGAACGTTGTGTGCCCCTGTGTGGGGTGAAGAAGCCCATGAGTTGGGTGTGCCCATGAGATGGGTGTGTGGTTACTCTCTGAGACGGAGATGGAACATTGTGTGCCCCTGTGTGGGGTGAGGAAGCCCATGAGTTGGGTGTGTCATTCTCTCTTAGACGGAGATGAAACGATGTGTACACCTGTGAAGGGTGAAGGAGCCCATGTGATGGGTTTACTATTCTCCTCTGTGCAGAGAATTGAGATGATGTGATATTCCAAATGATTCTCTTGTGAGACGCAGTGAGATAGAGATCTGTTGAGTAGTACGTTCCTGTGGCTGAGCACAAGTGGACGTGATCCTAGTGGCTGAGCACTAGTGAGTGTGTATTCTAATGATTCTCTTGTGAGACGCAGTGAGATAAAGACTTGGACGTCCATGTGGCTAAGCACAGATGGACGTGCCCCTAGTGGCTGAGCACTAGTGGGTGTATGAGATCCCTTGCTATATTGTCCAAGAGTCGGACTTACATGTAACCCTATTTGTGATGTAAAGGGTACATGTCGACCCCACCATAAAGTGAAAGATAATTAATATGGTAATTATTAATTATATTTTGAGTTATTGAGGTCGGCCCTGTTGTGCCAATAGACACTACTTTTGATATGTCCAGTCCAATATAAATAAAGGTAATTTTCCCCATTGACAAAACACAACACAAGTGTGAGTTTGGAAATTTCAGCAAGTACTTGTTCTTGGGTTGAAGTGCGCACCTCTCTTGTGCGCCAGTCTTCTAGGTTTTGTGAGCACCCTTTTGTGTGCTAGGTTTATGGTGTGGGATGTCTTTCTCTTGAAGAATATAGCAAAGGATTGGCTGGGTTTTCTTCCCTTGTTGAGAAGGTTTTCTCATGATACTTCTTGTGTACTTGTGCATGGTATTTCTTCTTGTGATCTTGGTTGCTGCAACAAATTGTTTATGGTAAAACTACAATTGTCTATGGTTCAAGTAAAATGCTAAAATTGGAATGAACTTCATGCTTAAGCCTAACTTATTGAAAAATCAACATGGTATCAGAGCATAGATCTTCAAGAACCCATTGCGCAAACATTCAAAGCTAGTCGTCCGTTTCTTCTGCAATTCCGTACAGCCTCTAGGGTTTGCTACAATTATGTACGGCCCTCCTTTTCTAAGGTGATTTAGCCCCAAATACTTGGACATTGAGGCTAATTTTGGCATAGAAGAGTACGGCCTCCCCCAGCACACCTCCAAAGACTCTCAGAGTAAAATTCTAAGCATTTTGAATTTTTGGCCCTAGGGTCTCTAGGGTTTCGCATTTTTCTACAGACTTTTGGCTTTAGGGTTTCTGCAGCTCACTGAAGGAGCTCCTCAGCTCACCAGTATTCCTGTGACTCTCTTAAGGCTTATTGTTGGCAGTCATAAGCCTAGCAAAACCTAAGGTTGCTAGCCTAGCCTAGCCGTTAGGTTTTATAGCCTAGTTGACAAGGGTTTGTGAAGAAATCTGAAAACATGAAGAACAGAACCTTGGTGGAAGATAGGCTTGATGGATCAAGCAACTTCAGCTCCTGGAAGTCAAGACTTCAGATCACCCTTGAAGAGGATGACATGTTGAGTGTGATACAAAAGACTTTACCAGAGACAGCGACCGATGAAGAGAAGGAAGAAAGAAAGGAAGATGACGTCAAGGCAAGGAAAATAATCATCTACTCAGTAAGAGATCATCTCCTACCTCGTATTGCCAATCTGAAGACAACTTATGAAATGTATGAAGCATTGAAGAATATGTTTGAGAGTGACAACACCCTCAGAGCCCTTACCTTAAAGGGCCAGCTCCAAAGTATCAAGATGACAAAAGTTGATATCGTTGCTACCTTCTTTATGAAGATGTCAGAGATCAGAGATCGGCTAGGTGCCATTGGAGAAATCATATCTGACAAAGAACTTGTTTTGTCCACTCTCAATAATCTTCCAAAACGCTGGGAACCATTTCTTCAAAGAATCAGTGAAAGAGAAAAACTACCCACTTTTGATCGTCTGTGGGCAGACTGTACCCAAGAAGAACTTAGACTTAGAGCTAGAGGAGTGGAAGACTCCCCTGATGACAATCATGCTCCTACACTTCATACAAAGAAAGGAGGAAGATTTAAAAGAAACTCCAAGCAAACATTCAAAGATGAGAAGACTTCATCAGCTTCAGGTTATGATCAGAGGAGAGACATGACAGAGATCCAGTGCTTCAGATGTGACAAATATGGACACTATGCGAGAAATTGTCCTACGAGGAAGAAAGGAAGACAATATGCTTCCACTGCTGACATTGATCCAGACCCACCTCAAAAGGATGAAGACAAGAGAGATGAGGATTACTTCCTCTAAACCAAATGCAAGATTGAGCATGACTGCAAACTCGGGTGAATTGTTTGATTTAATCATTAAACCTATAGTTGATTGCATCCTTAATAGTGAAGGGTATTATCCCTAGTGTGGGAGCCCTCATGACTTGGACCATTATCCCTGGTACAGGAGTCCAACCTTTATTGATTGATTATTATGCTAGTACAAAGGTCATTAAAATACTGTAGAGTCAGTAGAGCACCTAAGAAGACATAAAATATCTATCAAACAAGAAAAAGAAGATATCTATCCTTCAGACTTCAGAGGGAGTCACTTGACTCGGAGGGAGTCAAACAAATTGAGAAGAAGGAAGAGACATTACCCTCTTCCCTTCAGCAGTTCAAAGGGAGACAACCATTATTCCAGTTGATCCAGCCGATATCCCCAGAGATATTGCAGTAGGACATAAAAGGACTGTTTAGGCTCGACAAACTATGCAAGAGGTAGAGGGACATGCAGCCCCTCAAGGCACATACCGAGAAAGCAAGAGACCAAAGAGATTTTTGAGCTACCCTTCAACCATGAGCCACATCATTGTTTTTGAGCCTTCTTGTCATGGAGAAGCTACAGGTGAGCAAGTATGGCAAGATGCCATGACAGAAGCACATCAATCTATCTTGAAGAATGATGTATGGGATATTGTTCTGAGACCAGAAGGTAAGTCAGTAGTGACTTCCAAATGGATCTGTAAGATTAAGCATGCAATTGATGGAAGTGTCGAGAAATACAACGCAAGATTTGTATCCAGAGAGATTCGTGATACACAACGAGAAATCTCATGTGTGCAGGTTGAAGAAAGCCATGTATGGACTAAAGCAAGCACCTCGTGCTTGGTATAAGAAAATGGATGGGTTCTTGATGAGTTTGGGCTTCAACAAGAGTGTTGCTGACCCAAACCTGTATTATCACATTGTTGGCAATGAATGCTTAATCTTGGTCCTATATGTGGACGATTTATTCCTTACCGGTTCAGAAAGACTTATTACTGAAATGCAAGCAAGCATTGACTTCTATTTTCGAGATGAAGGATCTGGGTATGATGCACTACTTCTTGAGACTAGAAGTATGGCAGAGAGCTGATGAGATAAGTGGAAATATTCGAGATGATGGATTGCAAATCCATGCCTACACCGATGATGATGAACTTGAAGAAGATGAATGAGGCTTCTTCCGATTCAGATGAGATTGATCCACTTGTGTACCGACAGCTAATTGGATCATTAATGTATCTGGTTAACACCAGACCTAATATATGCCGATGCAGATTGGGCAGGGAGCGCAGTGGACCAGAAGAGCACATCTGGTTGTTGTTTTACTTTGGGATCTACCAGGGTTTACTAGTACATTAGGAAATAGAGCTCTATGGTCTTGAGTACCGCAGAGACAAGAGTATATAGCATTGAGTGTGGCAGTCCGCGAAGCAGTGTGGCTTTGCAAGCTTCTAACAGATTTATTTGATCATGAGATGGATTCTACCACTATCCATTGTGATAACCAGAGTTGTGTAAAGCTCTCTAAAAACCATGTGTTTCATGATAGATCGAAACACATTGAGATAAATATCAGAGACATGGTGCAGAGGAAAACAGTACACGTGCAGTACCTTCCTACCCATGAGCAGAGTGCAGATATCTTCACCAAACCGCTTGTCAAGACAAAGTTCGAGTACTTTTGTGAGAGACTTGGCCTGGTGGAGAATCCCTCCCTAGCTGAGAGGGAGTGTTGATGATTGCAGCTGCGTGAGACATCCTCTAGGACACAGACTGAGTGACTCGGCCTAAGAGAGAGCCCATGAGTTGGGTGTTCCCATGAGATGGGTGTGTTGTTCCTCTTTGAGACGGAGAAGGAAAGTTGTGTGACCCTGTGTGGTGTGAGGAAGCCCATGAGTTGGGTGTGCCCATGAGATGGGTGTGTGGTTCCTCTCTGAGACAGAGATGGAACGTTGTGTGCCCCTGTGTGGGGTGAGGAAGCCCATGAGTTGGGTGTGTGATTCTCTCTGAGACGGAGATGAAACGATGTATACACCTGTGAAGGGTGAAGGAGCCCATGTGATGGGTTTACTATTCTCCTCTGTGCAAAGAGTTGAGATGATGTGATACTCCAGATGATTCTCCTGTGAGACGCAATGAGATAGAGATCTGTTGAGTAGGACGTTCATGTGGTTGAGCACAGGTAGACGTGATCCTAGTGGTTGAGCACTAGTGAGTGTGTATTCTAATGATTCTCCTGTGAGACACAGTGAGATAGAGACTTGGACGTCCCTGTGGCTGAGGACATATGGGCGTGCCCCTAGTGGTTGAGCACTAGTGGGTGTATGAGATCCCTTGCTATATTGTCCAAGAGTAAGACTTACCTTTAACCCTATTTGTGATGTAAAGGGTACAGGTCAGCCCCACCATAAAGTGAAAGATAATTAATGTAAAAGATAATTAATATGGTAATTATTAATTATATTTTGAGTTATTGAGGTCGGCTCTGTTGTGCCAATAGACACTACTTTTGATATGTCCAGTCCAATATAAATAAAGGTAATTTCCCCCATTGACAAAACACAACACAAGTGTGAGTTTGGAAATTTCAGCAAGTACTTGTTCTTGGGCTGAAGTGCGCACCTCTCTTGGGTGCCAATCTTCTAGGTTTTGTGAGCACCCTTTTGTGTGCTAGGTTTATGGTATGGGAGGTCTTTCTCTTGAAGAATATAGCAAAGGATTGGCTGTGTTTTCTTCCCTTGTTGAGAAGGGTTTCCTAGGATAGTTCTTGTGTACTTGTGCATGGTATTTCTTCTTGTGATCTTGGTTGCTGCAACAAATTGTTTATGGTAAAACTGCAATTGTCTATGGTTCAAGTAAAATGCTAAAATTGGAATGAACTTCATGCTTAAGCCTAGCTTATTGAAAAATCAACAATATATACTTTCATTCCAAATTGGTTTTCCCCGGGGGGGTTTTATCCAGGGTCATGTTGACCAAAACTACCCGTGTCCATTTTCATGCATGCTTAGATGTGTAGATCAACATTTTAGTATTGTAAAGATCTAGAGGAGTGTTACTTGTTTTGAGTTATATTGCATGTGCTAACATTGGGTTACGAAAACATTTGCAAGTGCACCTCAAAGAACACTTAACCATTAAAACTTATGAACAGAAAGTTACTTGATTGTTTGTTGCCATAAACAGCAGCAAAGGACAGTTTGGGAGCAAAACTTAGAGCCCAATTTCAAATCAAGGACAGACTTGTTTGGGCAGCCTCATAGGACCTCAGTTTTCTTCATGGTATCAGAGCCCTTGGTGGAAAACTTCAAAGACTTGCTTATTTCTAGAGTATTCAGTGAGCAATTTCTTGACAGCTTGTTGGCAGATTTTTGGGACAACTTGTTGAAAGTTTTGTTGGACAGCTTGTTGGCTGATTTGTTGGACAGGTGTAGGACTGTTTTGGACATTTGTGGACAACCTCTTATCACACCTGTGTGGACAAGAGTGAGGCTGAGTTGGACAACCTCTTTTCACACCTATGTTGTCAGGACTGAGGTTGTAGTTGGACTGCCTCTTTTCACACCTGTGTTGACAGAAGTGAGGCAGTACTCTTGTGCAGTTTTGGCATCAGTGTGAGTTTCAGTGGACAGCCATGTCGATGTCCTAGATGCGAGCAGAGGATAGGCTAGACGGAGCTAGCAATTGGTCCCCTTGGAAGATCATCTTTGTCATGGAGGATCTTGAACTATGGGATATAGTTCAGGCTCTCGTTGTTCTTCCTCCTGTCACTGCTCCCTTGTTGGTGGCAATGTTCAGAAAGAGGAACAACAAGGTGAAGAGGACTATTTGTGATGCGGTGAGGGACCACATCATACCCCATTTGACTGGGAAAGACTATGCCTTTGAGATATGGACCTCATTGTGCAAGCTTTACCAAAGTTCAAATCATAACTGGAAGATGGATCTACAGGACAAGCTCATGAGCATTCAGATGCTCAATTCTGAGTCGGTTACATCATACCTTGGCAGATTTACACAGACTCAAGATGAGTTGGTCGCAGTCGAGGAGATTGTGGATCCTGACTTCTTGGTGAGGACAGCTTTGAACAGTTTTTCCAAACCTTTGGGTTCATTTGTACGAGGCATTGTAGCCCGGGAGGTCATGCCTACCTGGGAGAGACTATGGGACGACTTTGTACAGGAGGAGCTGAGATGCAGCTCAAGATCTTTAGGACAGTAGCGTAATTCAGAGGGTGATGAGGCTCTTGCTCTGTGGACTAAGGGAAAGAAGAAGACCGGTATGGGTGCTAGACAGGGTCCCAAGGGAGGGGCCAAACCACAGCAAACTGGCAGTGGGAAAGAGAAAGACATGAGCACGGTGAGATGCTTTGCTTGTGGAGAGATGGGTCACTATGCAGGACAATGTCCCAAGAAGAAGAAGCAGGATGGTATTGCAGCAACAACAGAGGAGGAGTTCGTTGCTCAGTTTGCGAGGGAGTGTGCGTTCGTTAGTTGTTGTTTGTTAGTTGATGCACCATATCCAGCGGTAGGTGGGGAGACAAAGTTGAGGAGGACCCATTGACTCAGAGTATTGATTCATAGGGAGCTCAGACTCGGTTCTCGAGGACACCATCTTCAGGGGTGACTGGTCCACCCGAGACAGCTTTAGTTTCAGAGTTTCCAAGCAGACAGAGGGTTGGTGCAGGGGCTTCAGAGCATCAAAGATTGATGAGGAGGAGCAAGGCGCCATAGAGGTTTGAGCCTTGTTATCACACAACTTGTACTTTGATTAAAGGAAAGAAAATTGGCGTAACTTGAGGTTATCCTATCATTGTCACCTCAATAGGATTCCTCTTTCTCTTTAGGGTTGTAGGCCCAGGGGAGACGTCCCCGGTGACCTAGGGTTTGAGAAGGCAAGGTCAAGATGGCTATTAAAAGGTCCCCTCTCACAAGTCACCACTGATCAGAAAGTCCCAGGTTTATAACCAATGAAGTGATGATATATCAAGATGTACCTGCCCGGAACATAGCAACAAGAAAACTATATATTTTGTAAGTACAACTTGTCGTTAGCACTTCATAAAACCACAGACTTCCTTAATAAAAGCAATTTGTTGATAATGATGAAGTAAACAGAAATTTCTAACAGCAATATTTATGAGACAATACTTCACAATAAGTGCCTTGAAACAGCTTCAAAATGACCAAGAATAATCAATTATTAATACAATAATACTGGCATTTATCAGAAGCAAGCAAGGCAAAGCATTAATCAACCGTTTCAATTGCTTTTAGAAGCTTTTAATGCTGTTATGTCTGGTTGTAGCTTACTTTAGTAACAGCAGCAATATCGTTAGTAGATTAGGCTATTCTAATGTTAGAAGTAGTTAGTGGACAGCTTAAAGTGTAGGTTTTGATGGTTGCTTTGATCAATCACTTAATAAGAAGTCTTAGACTAGTGCCTTTGGGGTAAATGGAGTCAATTAGGTGGCAGCAAATGTTCAAGGGAAATGATAATAGGAGAGCCAAAGACAAGAGAGATTAGTAGTTGAAGTGTTGGTAAGCCAAGGCTTCAACTACCAAACCCTAGGGTAAAATTTCTACTAAGGTGTAGGTAACCCTAGGCCTTAGCAAATTTTCCTCCCTCTTTAACTCAATGATGAAGAAAAATGACGGCTAAGATGAAGCAATAAAGACTAGGGTGTTGCAATGGCAAGGCCCTAGCAAAGGCTTCAAGAAAATCGGCTTCTTGGCAAAATCTAGTAGGTGAAGGCTTTTAAAGCTAGGACAATAACATGTGCTAGACTTCCTAGGGTTTTAAACAAGCAATTTCATAATCTTAATATAAATGCAAGATAAACATAACCATAACCGTTCAATTAAGAAGAATTGCAGAAATTTTACTTACATAGATCAAGAATCATCAAGCAAAACCCTAGTTGAACACTTCCAACAAGAAAATTGCTAAAAATACTCCATGATTAGCCTCCTCCAACAAGTGTGCACTAAATTTCAGTCATAAAACCCTAAGTAGGGTTCAAATTTCAGACCTCACTAAGTGTGAGTGAAAGATAATGAAAACTAAGAGTGATTTTCCCCTTATTTATACAGTTTTAATGACCAGAATTAGGTCAAAAAGGTCGACAAGGCCAATTACATGTAATATCCAGTTTTTACATTAAATGTCATAATAAAAGCCTAAATCAAGCTGTAAAGATAACGTCATTCTCTTTGAGGGTGACGTTAGGCCTTCTTAGGGCAACGTTGGCCTCCAGGAGCAAAATGTTAGGCCTCCTTGGGCCTCTGGATCCTGCCACAACTACCTCCAAAGTGTCCAAAATGTTGGGTGACGTCATGGTCCTTCCAAGGCCTACATCATGGTGAGAAGGGTAAGACCCCCAGGGTCCAGGCCTGCCAGGCTGACCCTAGTGGAACGTCCTTCTGTCTCTCCGATGCAAACCCTTGATCTGTCTATGCCCCTGGTTGGGGTCTCAGCATCCATCTGGTGGGATTTTAGCCCTATGGAGGTCTGAACTAATCATCTCCCCATATGCACCTGTCCATCGGGTGTGGCCCTGCAACATCAACAAGTACGCCCTCCATGGGCTCATAAGTCACAGGGATCATAGCAATGTCAATCACATCTAATAATCAAGTTATTTAAACATGTGCACGAAACCCCCTTTCCCAGACAAGTGCTCAAAGACATTATGCTATTCTACAAGCTAGGTTTGGAGGGGACGCTATGATGTCCTATTGGGCTAGTGCTCATTGGATGTGGGATGTTTCCAGGTGAAGACAAATCCAAGCCATGTAAGTGGATGAGGTGGTAAGGGATGTATGGGCAATGGGTGAAGTGATAACAGGGAAATGTATGGCTTACCTGTGGGTGCCTCTGAAGAGGGTGAGTTGCACCTTGTCATGGATGCAAATGTTTCCAAGCCCATTCATGCCTTTTATTTTTTTTCTTATTGTTTTTTCTTTCAAGAGACTAGTTAGGGGGCATTGCCCTGGCATGGTGACAATGTTACCCACAAGCATTTCATGGAAATGAGAAGGTTGGCTCGTGATGAGACCCCCTTTCTCTTGGCTATGCCACCAAGAGCCACTACCCTGGCGTGGTGACCAATTGAATGGTAGTGTCATACTGCTACATGCCCATGGACCTAATAGGCTAGCTCGTGATGAGACCCCCTATCCTCCAACTAGGTCTTGATTTATTATTTTTACAGATCCCTTTGTTTCTTGCTGAGAAGCCTTTTATTGCTTTCTCGGGGATCCCTGGGCAAAGCATATAGAGGTTTCATTCTTTTGGATTTTATCTTTTTCCAACTACTTTTACCCTCTAGGCCTTTAGCCCCTTCTTCCCACAAGGTAAGGTACAACCCTTTGCTAGCTTGGAAAACCCAATGCTCGAACCAGTGTATGGGATGGATGAGAGGGAAAAAGATGAAAAGCGATAAGTATGGTGGGAACGGACGATGACCTTTCATCAACCCCCCCAGCGGCAACTCAAACCTTATGGGAACCACCTTACCAAGGCATCATGTCATTTCCCCCAGGTGTGGTCAAGTGGAAAGGCATAAGGTCCAAGCACACGTTAGAAGTAAAAGAATTAAATGCATATATTCAAATGTTTTGAGAATCAGAGTGACACATACCATGACCCGGACTCATTACCTCATGGAGCAAGACCCATTTTTGTTGAAGCACCAAGATGATGGGATGGATGTTGTTGTTGTTGACAAGGTGGAGGCGTTGAAGAAGAAAAGGATGGGCCCTCCAGGGCCAGGCTCAAGTCGATCTGGCTCTTAGTACTCCATGTCTAGGACTTGTGGGCCTCGAGACATAATCTCCTTAGTTATCCCTAGGCTAGGGGATAACAAGCCTCACTTGGCTATGGAGACGAGTAGAATCAGGTTCAAGTTCCACTTCAAGTGGAAGTCACTTGATGAGAGACCAAGTTGAGGATCTTGGTGAGATGTCAAGATCCAGATACTCTTGGTGAGATGCCAAGAGAGAGACTCTTGGTGAGATGCCAAGAGTAGTGACCATTGGTGAGATGCCAGGAGGTAGAAATCCTTTGTGAGAGACCAAGGTTGAGATCTTTGGTGTGATGCCAAGATCTAGGTGATCTTGGATAGGTGGAGATGAAATATCCATGATCCAACTGATCTGGATATCTACTGTTGAACTACTGTTTTATCACTGAGATCTGATACTTTGGGGGTTTCTGGATGCGTTTGAGTTAATGTGTGAACATGCTTGGTGATTTTCGCATGTGTGTTTCATTCATTTAGTGTTTTAGCAGTATATATATGATACATGCGAAAGGAAAGACAACAAAACTCACTGACATATATTATGAGGAAAAAGAAGGAAATACAAAAATATGTTGGAAGCAGATATACTAGTTCTCAGTTAGATCTCATGGATCGTCACTGGAATACAAAACAACTAACAAGAAATACCTGTGACCAAAAGATGAAGGTTGATCTGTGCATGCACGGATAGATAGACAAAACGCAATTCCGAAAGCTCACGACAACTGCTGCAAATACTGGAAAACTCGCCCTAATGGCGATACTCATTGGAACGGATTGGAAACTGTCTCGAAAGGATTGCCCTGGCCTCTATGTTGATCCTGGTAACTATCGGACTGAAGATCCAACCTTTGAAGCTCCAGATGTCAACCCCTGGGGGTTTGCGCACCTCCTGGACTGTGGGAGTGCACCCTAGTGATCCCACCGACGTAATCTAACAATATGTGTCTCGAAACAATCATCCTGGCCTCCTCTGTAATGAGTCAGAAGGGTTTCCTCGAATCTGCCCCGGAATACCCCCCTAGAACCCCAAATGTGCTTCCTCAAGAGTTGCGCACTTTCTGATTGTTTGCTGCGCTCTGGGAGATTCCACCGTCAAAAACTGATGATTGGTGGCTCAAAAGATGCACCCTGGTTAGCTCTCAAATGGGTCGAAAGGAATCTGCAAGATACTCCAATGTCTCGTGCGACCACACAAACCCTCTCTCTAACCCTTGCGCCCTCACTAGTTGAGTTGCGCAATCACTGTACTGGATCTCTTGAATAGCACAGTGAAATACCTGGATGGTATCTCTGATAGGCTAGGGTGTGTCTCTCAACACCAAAACCGATCAGTGGTGGTGGTTTCCTCCAGAAATCCACAAAACAACAAGGGGGTCGATCTCCTGCTCCTCACGAACTATCTCAACATCAAATCATAACATAATGAGGAATTAGGTCGAATTTCTCCCTTCATACTCTTTCCGATCTAATTCATCGTTGACATCACCTAAGCTAGGCGCTTTTCCTCCTAAGGTGAGTAATTAATTAATTAAGTCCCCCCTTAACACCTTTTCATTCTATTTCTCCGTTGACTTAGGCTTAAGTGACTTTTCCTATGCTTTTTGGCTTAATTCATCGTTTAGCCACTAAATCACCCTTATTTCTCCTCTTGTTCCCTGTTTGTGCATGACTATAGTCTACGGGAACAAATAGACTACTCGGTCACTCCTTGCTGGCCTACTATTGGGAACGGGACATCACAATCCTCCCTTCCCGAAATTACTTGTCCTCAAGCAACATCAATCCTGGGTGCTGCAAAATATGCTCTCCCTCCCATGTGACATCCTCCACTGGAAGTCCCCTCCATCTTACCAAGCACTCCCTGATGATCCTGCTCCTCAACCTGCGTTCTCTCTGCTCGAGCACCTCCTCTGGCACTAGCTCCAACTGGCCCTCCTCACCCAAGGGTGGCAACTCCTTTGAAATGTTGACCTGCTAACCTATTGTCCCACTGCCTTTTTAAGGCAAGAAACGTGAAAGACGTTATGAATCTTGCTACCCTCCGATAGCTCTAGCTCGTTTGCCACCTCGCCTATCCTCCTGATGACTCTGTATGGCCCATAAAATTTCGGCTTCAACTTCTTTGCTCCTCTCCTCTTCAAGGAGGACTGTCTGTATTGTTGTAACCGCAGAAAAACCAAGTTCCCTACCTCGAAACTGCGCTCTACCCTCTGCCTGTCTACATAGATCTTTTGTTGGTTCTGAGTTGTCTGCAAGTTTTCCTTCATTGCCCGCAGAATCCTCTGGCTCTCCTCCACCCAGTCTTTGGCCCCCGGGACCCTCTTATCCCTAAACACAGTCTCCACAAAAGAGGGTGCATCGTATCCATACAATGCTCTAAATGGTGACATTCTGATAGACATATGGTAAGTCATGTTGTAGCAATAGTCACCCATGTGCGTTGTTTCCCTCCTACATAGTTTCTCAGATATCCCTCCACCCATTTGTTGACAATCTCTCTCTGTCCATCTATCTGTGGGTGGTAGCTGGTACTCGTGGCCAGCTCTGTGCCTGCCAACCAAAAAAGCTCCTGCCAAAACGCATTGATGAAGCACCCATCTCTATCACTGACTATCTGCATGGGTAAGCCATGCAACCAGAATACCTCTCTGAAAAATAACTCTGCTACCTATATTGCCTTATAGTCCATGGATATGGCAAAGAAATGTGCAAATTTGGTCCCCCTGTCGACCACCACAAATATACAGTTCCTGCCCTGCACTCGAGGAAGGCTTGTAATGAAATCCATAGAAATGCTCTCCCATTTCTTCTCTGGAATGGGTAGAGGCTGAAGTAACCCCGCAAGGTGTGTCTGCTCATACTTGTTCTGCTGACAAGTCATGCACTCCCGGATGTGTTTCAGTACATCATCCTTGAGACCCTTCCATGAGAATCTCTCCATGATCTGCCTGTACGTTTTGAAGTACCCCTAATGCCCAGCTGCAGGCGAATCATGACACACCTTCAAAATCTTCCCCTTCAAGGTAGATTCTAGAACCAAGTAGATCTGGTCCTTGTAGAAAATGACATCATCTAGTACCCGGTATCTATCATCAACCACTTGTCCATCCATCACCTCACAAGCAAATTTGTTTTTGGAGTATTCTACCAACAAATGTGCTTTCCAATCTGTGCAAATGTCCATCATCGAACACCCTGGTGACCTCCTGGACAAGGCATTTGCTACGACGTTCCTCTTTCCCTTGACATACTCAATGTCAAAGTCAAAGGCTTGGATCTTCGAGACCCATTTCTGTTGTCTCTCACTGAGGTCTTTCTGATCCAGGAAATACTTGAGACTGTTGTGATCAGTCTTCACTACAAATCTGCTACCTACCAGATATTGCCTGAATTTGGTTAAGGCATGCATGATTGCTAGCATTTCCTTGTCGTAAATAGAGTAGAGTCTCTCTAACTCGTTGAGCTTCATGCTCTCGAACACAATTGGATGGCCTCCCTACATCAAAACTGCTCCAATCCCCACCCTTGATGCGTCGCACTCTACGACAAATGGCTGCGAGAAATCCGGAAGGGCTAGAACAGGGCATGTGCTCATAACCTCCTTCATTTTCTCAAATGTCTGTTGTGACTCCCCTGTCCAATGAAAGGCACCCTTCTTGGTCAAATCTATGAGTGGTGCTCCCAACTGTGAAAAGCCCTTGACGAACCGCCTGTAGTAACTACATAACCCAAAGAATCCCTTCAACTCCGTGAGGTTCTTGGGTGTTGGCCAATCCAAAATGGACCTAATCTTCTCCTGATGAACCTGTACTCCCTGCTCACTGATGATATGCCCCAAGTACAGTAGTTCTCTCATGCCAAACTCACATTTGGACTCCTTGGCATATAATGACTACAGCTGCATAATGCCCAAGACCTCCTCCAAATGTGCCAAATGCTCATCCCACGTCCTGTTGTAAATCAATATATCATCGAAGAATACCAAGAGGTATTTCCTCAACGACCCTCTGAAGATGTGGTTCATGCAAGACTGGAAAGTGGCAGGTGCGTTGGTCAATCCAAACGACATGACCAAGAACTCAAAATGTCTGAAATGGCATCTGAATGTTGTTTTCTCTATATCCTGCTCCCTGATGTTGATCTGATGATATCCTGACTGTAGATCAATCTTGGTGAAGAAAATTGCCCCATGTAGCTCGTCCATCAACTCGTCTATGCGCGGAATGGGGTACCTATTCTTGATCGTTTTCTTGTTGAGAGCTCTGTAATTAATGCACATCCGCAATGTGCCATCCTTCTTCAGTACCAGAACGACTGAAGAGGCAAAAGGACTCGTGTTGGGCCTAATGTGCCCCATCGCAAGCAATTCTTTGATTGCTTTCTCAATCTCGTCCTTGAATCTCTTGGGGTTCCTATAGGGCACGGTGATCACTGGTGTAGCCCCTGCCTCCAACTCAATCGTATGCTCAAATCCCCTTGTCTGGGGGTCTCCCTAGTGGTATCGGCCCAAACATTGGCTCATACTAACTCAGAAGCTCTCTTATCTGTGGATGGTAATGCTCTCTGCCCTCTGAATCCTTCCGCGTGGTGATCAAAGACTTTGTTGCATAGGCTACATCACTGTAACGGAATATCCGCTCCATCCTTTTTGTCAATACTGCTCGTGGTGCTCCTGTAGACATGCCTCTTAGTACCACTCTCGATCCACTGGCATCTCTGAAGCTCATGGTCAACGTCTGATAGTTGAACCCAATCTCCCCCAATGAATATAACCACTGTACCCCCCATATTGCATCAGTATCTGATAGGTCAACTACATAGAAAGTATCTGTCATGGTGTAGTTGCCTAGTTTGACCTTTAGGTCTGGGATCATGTCCAAACATGTCATCATGTATCCATCTGCCACTGCCACGTGGAATCCCTCAAACTCCTCAGTGCGTAACCCCCTCCTGGCTACCAAGGACGCATCTATGAAATTGTGGTTGGCCCCACCATCAATTAAAGCGGTCATGCGTTGCCCCTGTACAAGGCCCTTGAGCCTGAGAGTGTTGTACCTGGGTACTCCTGAAAGGGTTGCTATGGTTCCCCCTTTCACCTCTCTACGAGGTTTTGTCTCCTCCTTGGGTTGTGCCCTTGCCAATATCAGAGGTTTCTTCGGCTACTGCTCTGGCTCCTGTGTGGTCTCATCCTCTGAATCACTATCGACCTATGTCCCAGTATCCTCATCTTCCTCCTCATTGCCTGATTGCACTTCAATGTAGTGGATTTGTCCCTTTCCCATGCATTTATGCCCTAGGACCCAAGGGTCTCTGCAAGAGAAACAAAGCTTCTTCCTCATCAACTCGTGTCTCATGTCATCATCCAACTTGGGCTTACCCTTCCATTCCCTCTGAGGATTTTTCTGATCCATGTCTCTTTGTGGTACAAAGGGTTTGGTGAAGGTTTTGGGTTTCAGCGTCGAGTCCCCCATGTCTCTCGTGCGCACAATGGCCTCCTGCAAGGTGTGAGGCTTGAAATCCTTAACCCAACCCCTCAATGGCTCTGTCAATGCCTCTGTGAAGAGCATCACCAGTATGTGCTCTGATATATCTAATACGACCACTGGCTTCCGCTGGAACTCTGTGATGAAGGCCTCAAATAATCCAGTCTGTCTCAACTGTGTAAGGTCCCTGAAGTGGAGCTCTGGATCTCTCCTGTCAAACCTCTCCATCAACCTCTCAGTGAACTCCAAATATGAAGTAATTTGGTTGTG
Organism: Picea engelmannii; assembly: GCA_009831015.1. Classification (NCBI taxonomy): domain Eukaryota; kingdom Viridiplantae; phylum Streptophyta; class Pinopsida; order Pinales; family Pinaceae; genus Picea; species Picea engelmannii. The sequence continues at coordinate 262,551 of ML798625.1, read as the reverse complement.
ACCCAAGGTCTCTAGCCCATGGTACCACCACTCGTGGGCCTCCCCCTCCAAGTGCAAGGTGGCGAAGTTGATAGCTTCTGACTCTGTCATCGGGTTAAGCTTGAAATATGTGTCAAGCTTTTGTACCCATGCCTAAGCTGAGCAACATGATGATCCGTCGAAAGTAGGAATGTTCAACTTTCCCACTTTCTTGATGAAATCCATGTTGTGAGTTTGCCCATTACCTCTCTGTGCCTCCCAGGGTTTGTTTCGATATCTAATCGAACAGTAGTCCATCAAACTCATGTCTACATGGAACTCCGGTCCTAGTACCAAGTAGTCTCTCATGTACTCCCCGAACGGATCTTGCGACACTACTTGTCCCTGACCTGCATGTCCTCCTACATGTCCTGGTTGTCCCAAAGGTTGTCCCAATGGTTGTCCTCCCTGGAACTGTGGGTATAAAGGTCGAGGAATCCTCCCAAACGATGTGTAGGCTCGAACTAGTGAGGGGTTTGGACTAGCCTCGCCCTGAGATCCATTGGAGCCACTGGCCCCACCACCCCGATGTCCTCCTCAATCACTCAGCCCTCCTACGGCGTTGGCACCTATAGTGCGAATGCTATGGTGGAGCATCTGTGCACAGATAGCCATCTATTGTATGGCGTTCATCATGTCCCTCTGCCCTCTAGCTAGGTCATTCAACATGGCCTGCGTACTGTCAACATGTGTCTCGGGGCCTTTCCCCCTGCCCTCAGGTATCTCACGCCTGTCACCCATAGTCCTCTCTATCTCGGCCTCTGTGTCTGAACTGATATGCTCTCTATCCTCTAACTCTGGCTCTGTATCTGACTGAGTGTGGAAGGGAGTGTAATCCCTTTGGTTTCTATCTCTACTATCTCTGTTATGACCTATGTTGTACTAAATGTACTCGCCCCCACGGTGTCCTCGGCTGGGTATTCTTCACTTGTTCCTAGAATCATGGGGTCATGAGAAGCACTTCTTCATAGGTTGGTAGGAAGAAGGCTCTGATACCATTGAAATATCCCTGATCCAGTTGATTTGGATATCTACTGCTGAACTATTGTTTTGTCACTGAGATCTGATACTCTAGGGGTTTCTGGATGCGTTTGAATTAATGTGTGAACATGTTTGGTGATTTCCCCATGTGTGTTTCATTCATTTAGTGTTTTAGCAATATATATATATATATATATATATATATATATATATGATGCATGCGAAAGGAAAGACAACACAACTCACTGACATATATTATGAGGAAAAAGCAGGAAATACAATAATATGTTGGAAGCAGATATACTAGTTATCCATTAGATCTCATGGATCGTCACTGGAATACAAAACAACGAACAAGAAATACCCGTGACCAGAAGATGAAGGTTGATCTGTGCATGCACGGATAGATAGACAAAACACAGTTTCGGAAGCTCACGACAACTGCTACAGATACTGGAAAACTCGCCCTGATGGTGATACTCGTCAGAACATACTGGAAACTGTCTCAAAAGGAGCGCCCTGGCCTCTAGGTTGATCCTGGTAACTGTCGAACTGAAGAACCGACCTCTAAAGCTCTGAATGCCACCCCCTGGGGGTTTGCGCACCTCCTGGTTTGTGGGAGTGCGCCCTAGTGATCCCATCGGCAGAATCTGATGATATGTGTCTCGAAACAATCGTCCTGGCCTCCTTTGTAATGGGTCGGAAGGGTTTCCTCGAATCTGCCCCAGAATACCCCCTGGAACCCCAAATGTGTTTCCACAAGAGCTGCGCACTTTTTGATTGTTTGCTGCGCTCTGGGAGATCCCACCGTCAGAAACTGATGACTGGTGGCTCAAAAGATGCGCCTTAGTTAGCTCTCAAATGGGTTGGAAGGAATCTGCAAGATACTCCTCTGTCTCGTGCGGCCATACAATCCCTCTCTCTAACCCTTGCGCCCTCACTCGCTGAGCTACGCAATCATTGTATTGGATCTCCTGAATAGCATGGTGAAATACCTAGATGGTATCTCTAATAGGCTTGGCTGTGTCTCTCAACACCGAAACTGATCAATGGTGGTGGTTTCCTCCAGAAATTCGCAAAACAACAAGGGGGTCAATCTCCTCCTCTGGAATTATCTCAACATCAAATCATAACATAATGAGGAATTAGGTCGAATTCCTCCCTTTATACTTTTCCTGATCTAATTCATCGTTGACATCACTTAAGCTAGGCGCTCTTCCTCCTAAGGTGAATAATTAATTAATTAAGTCCCCACTTAACACCTTCTCATTCTATTTCTCCGTTGACTTAGGCTTAAGTGACTTTTCCTATGCTTTTTGGCTTAGTTCATCGTTTAGCCACCAAATCACCCTTATTTCTCCTCTTGTTCCCTGTTTGTGCCTGACTATAGTCTACGGGAACAAATAGACTACTTAGTCACTCTCTATTGGCCTACTCTTGGGAACGGGACATCACAGGAGATGCACTTCCATCTATAGATCACGCAGGTTGAGCAGATCTGTGTCAGAGACCACTTTTGATGATCAGGGTACAGCCATACTCACCGAGTATTTGCCAGCAAGAAACCATGTCCACTGCAAGGATGAGATTGGGGGTGAATGGCACTTTCCTCGGTAAGAGGGAGTGTTGAGATTTGGGTACCATGGAAAGTGGTCCCCATGTGGTTTTGTGCTTCTAACCACAAGAGGGAAATGTTGGGACTTTTGTACCTTGTACTTTATGTCTAATTTCACTTTGACTTAGGAGTTTTAAGTCAAAAGTGAAATTAGTCACTTTTAGCCAAAAGTGAATTAATTCACAAAGTGGGTGAATTAATAGAAATAAAGTGAACTTAGGGAATTTAACCCAAAGTGGGTTTTGGGTTGAGATACTTTTGGGATGATCTCAACCATTGATTAGGTATCGCATGGGGAGATCTTATCCATCCACCATTTAGGTTTCCTTATGGAGGTTCAAGAGGGGCACATAGGTGCCTTAGAGGCTCAAACACTTGTATGTTCACCAAGAGAGTTGGGAAACGAGCAAGAGGATGGGAGTGGAAGCATTGAGAGAGGGAAGCTTGGGCGTCTCCTTCCGTGGAGGGCTCATGGAGGTTTAGGCCCTTATTATTTGTTGGTGTTGGTTATTGCAAGGAGGAGGGTGCACTTGTGGAGGAGGGCGCACCCTTGTCTGGCAGTAGGAGTACTTGTGCTATCTCAGATTTGTCTGGATCATGGTGCAGGAGGCACACAACAGGTTGTTTGTGTGCAAGGGATTCTTCATTGGGCAAAGGAGGAAGGAGGGCGCATCACTTCAGTGGATAGAACAAAAAGGAGGAAGGGTGCACTTTCCTAGGTGCATTCTTCTTGGAACTTGTGTTACAAGCTAAAGAGAAGCTTGCTATCTTACCAGGTTCTATTGTATTGTATTCCTTGATGTATTCACTACTTGAGATCAACATTATATATACTTTCATTCCAAACTAATTTTCCCCGGGGGGATTTTATTCAGGGTCATGTTGACCAAAAATACATGTGTTCATTTTCATGCATGCTTAGATGTGTAGATCAGCATTTTAGTGTTGTAAAGATCTAGAGGAGTGTTACTTGTTTTGAGTTATATTGCATGTGCTAACATTGGGTTACGAAAACACTTGCAAGGGCACCTCAAAGAACAATTAACCATTAAAACTTATGAGCAGAAAGTTACTTGATTGTTTGCTGCCATAAACAGCAGCAAAGGACAGTTTGGGAGCAAAACTTAGAGCCCAATTTCAGGTCAAGGACAGACCTGTTTGGGCAGCCTCATAGTACCTCAGTTTTCTTCACTTGTTACTTTCTCAAGGGTAACTACTTTTGGATACCCTCACAAGGGTGTCATGTTGTTGTTTGCATGAGATATCATGCCCATCTTCGTCACATCCTGATAGATTCCTTCAGTTTTCTCCATTGGATACATGATTGTGTTAGCTCAGTTGTGGTGTAGCTCAGTTCATTCATGCCCCTCAAATGACAAATGCACTTTGATGGTATGGTATGGTCCAGTTTACTTCATTGACATTCCATGTATTAATACTTATTTGGACATGATGATATAACCTTTTGGCATGTCGTGAAGTTGTAAACACCTAACATACATAGTTTTATTACTTTCCTTGTAGTACTTTGGGGAACATGTTTTCTATTAGAAGTGTCATATCCTGGGTTAACTTGTACCACTGGGTGTTTAGACTAGATAGTGTCATCCATGTCCTAACCATGCTAACCACTTTCCACCTCCCTAGTATCATTCATTCCATTCACATAAAAAATAATTGCATCATGTCATGTATGATTTCTCAAAGGTTAAAAGGAAAGGTCAAAGTCAAAGCCTGAATCAAATAAATCCATTAAGGCTAAGAGGTGAAGTGCAAAAGGTTTTAAAAAAACAAAAAATAAAACTTGAGCAATGCCCCTCACTATAAGGCCAATGCCCCTCGTCCCTGTTGTCTAAAGAATATCTAAAGAATAGGAACTTGTTCAATAAAATGAACAAATAAAGAAAAAGGCTAAAAGTGGTAGTAAAAATCAAGTCGATGATGGTAACTCAATGATAAGCTCCCTATAGAAGACTATTATAAAAAATGAAGACTATTATAAAAAATGCCTAGCCAAAATGAAGCTAGATGAATGAAAAATGAAAAAATATGGGTTGTGCATGTCTAAGACTTTCAAGGTCATTACATGGAATCATTCCCCTTCTTTTCGTCAATATTACACATTAATTCCCTATCTTTCACCTAAATACTTAGGAAATATGGGTTTTTCTTAGGATTTGATTCATGTATAATGGTTAATAAGGTTCCCCTAGGTAAGAATTAGGTAAGTATTAAAATTAACCCATTTGTTATGTTTTGCTAAGAGATTGTCACCAAGTGCAACCAATTAATGACTAGCTAGGAGACTAGACCCATCATTTCGAATGGGTATTGTGCCTTGGAATACGTATATCATGCATCGAGATCTATGACATTGTTTTGGGATCTATGACATTTGCCTTGGGATCTGTGACATTTGCCTTGGGATCCATGTACCACATTGAGATATGTGACATTACTTTGGGATCCGTGACAATGCACCAGGCTATGACAAGGATACCATGTCATCACACATGCCACTTGAACCATTTTTATGCATCCTCCCTACTCAGTTGGACACTACACTACACATTCATGCATTATGTATTCCCCTTTGGGTCACACATGGGGGGTATTAGAGCCATTTCAAGGTTGATTACACATGTTGAGGATGATGACTTGGACACTTTGGATGATGTGGCACACTTCTAGACACTTACTAGTTGAGCTCTTGCTTCCTTGGGCCTAACTAGTTATCATTTTTTGATGGTATGGCTCACACATGGCATATGACGTCATCTTGTACGTTTGGCTCCTTTCTTTGGATAGAGGTGGACGTTGGAGCTATTTTGACCATTGACTTGACCATTTGACCACCTTCTAGAAGGGGCGCACATCCTTGAGCTACATTATGTTGTATTGTTGAACCTTTCTACAGGGATATTGTATTTCATGAGAAAATATCCATGTATTTTTTTATTATTTTATCTTTGCTCATGGTTTTATTAAAGAAAATGGTTTGAGCTGGCACTTGGTATTGTAAAGTTGTTTTAAGGCACCTCTTCTCTTATAAAAGGAGTTGCTCTCTTCATTTTCACTCATTGGAGAATAAAGGCAAGTCTTCTTGGCAAATTTGGTGTGAGTGTATTTTGTCTTTGGTGAATTTTTCTTCCATGTATAAATCGATGGCAAGAGTATGAGAGGATTCTTGATGAGCTGAAGGTTTGCTAGAAGAAAAAATTTAATAAAGTATAGTTATGATCCTATCTTGTTACTTGTGTATGGTTATTTCAATTTTATGTTCTTGAAGATTGATGTCTAGCCTTCTAGGGCTTGGTCTTCTCACATAGAATAAAATTAATCTCTCTTGCATTTCCTTTATGGTTTGATTCATTTGTATATAGTATGATCTTTCCCTCCTTGAGAATTTATTAGACCTTTTTCCATAGTTTGAACCTCCCCCGTGCTCATTCACTGGTGTGGGAGACTTCAGCAATTTCAGAAAGGAAAAGGATCTTCATCAAGGCCCAAGATCAACCCCATCACCCAATGGTAGGCAAATCTTTCATTACAATTTCAGAAAGGAAAAGGATCCTCATGAAGGCCCAAGATCAACCCCATCACCCAATGGTAGGCAAATCTTTCATTGATTTCTTCAGTCAGATTTAAATCTCAATCCACCTTTCTTTCATTTTTGAGCCTCATTGCAAAATCTTTCTAAGATTCTTCAGCTGGCCAATCCATTACTTTATATTTTTTTTTACCATCTGCATAAGAGTTTGAAATAATTTATTTAATTGTAATCAAACCCTATGATCATCCTTGTTGTATTGACGCCCAAAACTATCTCATTTGCAACCCTGTCCTCGTGCCATATAGCCGATCTGCAATCTGGGCCTAGACTTCAAGGGTTTCAAATTTAAATTTCAACTATATCCTCTGGGATTTATTGCAAAGTGTTCTTATCTAAAATCGTCCTTGCAACTATCCCAAAGACTTGTATTTCCCTGGATCGTATCCTCACATTGCTGCCTTATCACCTATGTTCCCAACCGCTAAACTACAGAGTATTTAGTTTTTCAGATCTTAAAGCAATACAGTTCATCAAAGGGGTCGATTGCAATTTGTTTTTTTCGTGCAAATCCTTTCCAGATGCCAGGATATTTCCAGATCTGCCTGAACACTCTTCATTAGATCTCAATCGTTTCTTATTCTAAATGTCACGCCTCTGTACATATCTCCTAAACTGCAGACTACAAAGAAGTGTTTGAGTGCTGGTCATAGCCACTATATGAGACAACGTTCCTCGTTCACATTGCTTGGTTGATTAACTACACTATATTTCTACCATAAGTACCCTCAATGACTTCACCATTTGGCTTATTGTTCCATCATTGACTGAGTGAATGATGTTAAATTTGGCAGCATCGGTAGACATTCTCCAATGAGAGGCCATATGGGCCACCCTGAGGCTAGCCAGGGATATTTGGAGAATCAACCATTCTTGTGAGGTATTGACAAAAGCCAGGGGGAACGTACAAACTCTGTGAGTCAAACCAAAATTCGGGACGAACGAGATGCTATATGATCTTGTCAATCAAGATGTAAGTCTAATGCAAAAGTCAGGGGGAACGTACAACCTCTGTGAGCATAGACAGTCTAGTGCAAACGTCAGCGGGAAAGTACAACCTCTGTGAACATAGACAGACTAGTGCAAAATTCAGGGAGAACATACAACCTCTGTGAGCCTAGTCAAGCCTTGTGAGCCATGAGCAAAAGTCAAGGCATATAGCAAAAGTTAGGTTGGACGTAAAATTCCTATGAGCTAGAAACAAACAATCTTCCTTATATTGCAAAATATATAAATGTATTGATCCAGTGCATTGGCATGTGTAACATTATCCATCATGAAGAAATTTGAATTGCCTTGTAATAAGTCGAGTTGTAAAGGGTCGAGTTGCATGTCAAGGCTGAGTTGTCAAACTCAAGTTGTAAAAGTCAAAGTTGCATGTCTAGGTCAAACCCAAAGTTGTCATGCATGTTGCATGTTGAGTTGCATGTTGCATGCATGATGACGAGTTGCATGCATGGCAATTTGCATGTATGCATGTCAAGTTGCATGCATGCATGTCAAGTGCATGTTGAGTTAGTTCGCATGC
>ML798625.1:226812-247578 GCA_009831015.1 Picea engelmannii | reverse complement strand
TGAGATCTGATTTTTGCGCCCTACTTGGGTATTTGTTCTCTTTGAGTGAGGCGCACTTGTTGAAGGAAGGCATTTCTTAGCATTTTTGGCATTTCTCTTGAAGGAAGGTTTACAACTAGGATTTGCAATGCTATTTCATCATGATATGTAAGTGTTTTTTTCTGCAAAACTTCTTAATTGAATGGTTGTAGTCTTATATTCTTGCATTTATTATAAACTTTGCTGATTTTAAAACCCTAGGGGACAAACACACAAGTAGGTCGTTGTCTCATGTCCCCTAAAAGAGAAATTTTCAGCCATTGAAGAAGGAAGGAAGAGCCTAGCCACTGCTACACTCTTCTTGCTTCTTCCCCTGTGCTAGTCGTACCTTTAAAAGTCAAGAAGGAGGAGACGTCCCAGGCCTAGGTTATCTACACCTAGGGTCGTCCTGCTTCTAGGGTTTGGTGATAGGGCCTTGCCTTGGCAACACTCTCCCTCACCACACTCTCGTGTCTTGATTTATCCTTTATGCTAGCCGTTTTGCCAAGTTAAACCTAAGGAAGGAGGAAAGAGCACGAGGCCTTGCTTAAGCAACATCGGAGTGAGCCTCTCTCCCCTATGGTTTTGTTTCTGGGGCCCTGCCATTGCAGCACTTCAGAACCCTTCCCTCTAGTCCTTAGCCTTTTTCCTTCAAACTTTGTATACTCCCTTGATTTGACTCCATCTACCCTTGAGGCACTGATCTTAGGTCTCCAACGTTGAAGTGATAGTGGTCAAACAAACTTTCAAACTCTTATAAATTGAAACCCTAACTAACTACTAACCCTAATAAGGTTGGCGTCATCCTTGGTTATTCCATCTTGATGCAGCAAGTTTTCTTCATAGGCAATTAGATGATGGTTTAAAAGCATTTATTGAATAAAGGATTGCTTTGACACACTGATTGCTACATCATCTTGGTATTTATTGATGAATTGATATTATTTCACTGTTGCATTAATAAACATTGATCTCATCAATATCTATTGCTTATATATTGATATTAGATAGTTATATGAAGTACTAACCCTTTGAATCATAGCCTGCATATATTAGTCTGTTGTTGCTTTGTTCCGAGCAGGTGTTCTCATTTGGGCCTACACTTCATTATTGGTTGTTTAGCCCGACTATCTGCTCTTGGTAGTGACCTGTGAAGAGGGAATTTCACTTTGACCTTTATACCTTAGCCACTTCAAAACTCCAGGTTACCGAGGACGTCTCCCCTGGGCCTAACCCCCCTAAATAGAAAGAATCTCCCCATTTTGGTGACATTGGGTGGGGTAGGTCCCTGTTATGCCAGTTTGGCCTCTATCTTCTAGCCTTTTGACCTAGCTACAAACTGTGCGATAACAGTACCAAATACTGGTAGATGATGCTCTAGAGGAAAGACACACCAACAATGAATACTTTTTCTCGAGCCTGTAGGAAAACTCCTCCACATCTGTTGAAGTTGCAGTCTGCTTCTTCTTCTTATTAGGACACTGTCCAGCATAGTGCCCAAACTTGTGACATGCAAAGCACTTGACTTTGCTCATGTCCTTCTTCCCTTCACCCTTCTACTTGTTCCCACCCTTGGAACCCTTCTTGGACTTCTTCTTGCCTTTAGCTACAAGTGCCACATTCTCTTCTTCATTACCATTAGATGAACTCCCATGCCCATATCCTCTTCGAGTTTCCTCTTGTATGAAGTCATCCCAAAGACGATCCCACTTGGACAGATCTTCCCTTGCAAAAATGCCCTCAACAAAGACAGCCCATTGTTTGGTCACCCCATTCAAAGCAATCCTCACAAGTTCATTGTCAACGACAACCTCCCAAACAGCAGCTAGCTCATCCCTTACTTGAGTTATCTTGGTAAGATAGGTGACAACATTTTCAGTCTTGGTCATTTTAATGCTCTTCAGTTTTTCCCTCAATACCATTTTCCGATTTTCATTGGAACTTTGGTAAAGTTTGGTTAAGGAATCCCACATCTCATAGGCATTGGATTTCCTGGTCACATGTGGAATCACATGGTCCTTAATGGCATCAAGGATGATTCTCTTAGCCTTGATATTCGTCTTAGTGTACGTGGCCAACAGAGTAGCATTTGTAGGCACCGTCACAGGATTCGTTTGTGTGTTGTTCACAATATCCCATAACTCACTCTCCTGCAGAAGAAATACAATCCTCTCCTTCCATGGGCTGAAATTTGCAGCCCCATCCAATCTGTCCTCAACCCTTAAACCAATGGCCATTGACCTTAACAACTAAAACACAAGTCCAAAAATTTCTACTTGGTGAAGTACCTCTCTCCCTGAACAAATTCTTTGTTCTCTGTAGCTGATATATTTATACTCTTTCCCACTTTGTAGCTCCGATACCATGTAAAAATCTGAACCCCAACCCGGTTTCAAGTCTCAATGAGTTTACTAATAGTTTAATGCCCAACCCACATTGCATATTCAAATGCAAATTAATTAGCATGAACATAAACTCATAACAGGAAATTTACAGCAATTAAGAACAAAAATAAACTCACACCCAAAAAATTTGACACAAGGATTTTTCAGTGTTCCATGGGGATGCATCCCCCAGGGTTGGGTGCACGCACCCCACGTTTCCCATGCGCTGGGGACGGGGGGACTCTTGGGGAGTCTCGAGGAGACTTGACTCTCCAAGATGGGGGATGCAACTCCCCAAAAAGGGTGTGTGGGCATCCCCCTTGAAAAAGGGGACTTCTGGACGCCCCCCCTCGAAAGGGGGAGTCCTGGGCATCCCCCCTGAAGTTTTTCCTAATAAGACTAAAAATTAAAAATTAAAAATTAAAAATTAAATAATAAAAAATTTAAATTTTAAATTTAAAAAAAAATATAAAAAAAAACAATTCATGAAATAAGTCTAAACTTAAGGCTAATTTGCTAAGTCCCTAACTCACTTAAGCAACCGCCATTATTCCCCCGGAGCAATTGCTGAGAGACACGGTGTGAGGGAGTGAGGGAATTTGGCAAGTGAGGGAGACAGTCGTGAGGCAAGTGAGGGAGACAGCGGACGGGTGAGGTAGAGCCCAGAGAAGTCGACACGTGAGGAAGACAGCCGGCAAGTGAGGGAAAGAAGTCGATGCGTGAGGGAAAGAAGTCGACGGGTGAGAGGGAGAGAAGTCGGGTGAGGGAGGGAAGCGGGTCGGTGAGAGGGAAGTTGACAGGTGAGGAGAGGAGCTGGTGGGTGAGGGAAATTGCACAGAGGACGAGTGAGGGAGACACAGCCAGGGGAAATAAAATTAAAAAAATTGCAGCGAGTGGATTTCTTCTTCAAATTTCTTCTTCAGCAGATTTCCTTCTTCTAGCAGTGGGCAAGTAGGGTTTTTTAATTTCTTGCTTGTTTTTTAATTTCTAAGCGGTTTTATTTTAGTTTTTATCATAAATTTTCGTTTTTACCCTTCAAACTCGGCATTTGGGTATGTAGTTAACCATATAATTAAATAATTTTATAAAATAAAAAAATTAATGAAGAACCCTTGCTACAGGTTGCCGAAAACTAAAAACTTGCACAGAAAATTTATAAAACAGCAACATCAGTGATCACAGTGACAGTGTGCCAGTGACACTGATAGTGATTACAATACCCAAAAAGAGAGTCATGTTGGTAGTGGGACACAGGTTGAAAGTGGGACTGGAAACACCTCATCATCATTGAATAAAACCAAGGCCATGATCTATCCCCACCAAAGATACTGGCAAGTTATGCAAAGGGGACATTAGATCCAAGAAAAACACTTTTGCTATATGCCACCAAAGTAGTTGGATCCTCAACCACAAGAAAACCAGGAGGCAAAAGAGGTGGGACACGCAAATGGACATACAATATTTGTGGCCATCCTTGGACTGGGAGTTATAGTCGAGTTAAGATGCACCTTTTGGGCATAGGTGGAAAAGGGGTTATTGTATGTGCAAAATTATGCATGCTCGAAAGATCTAAGCTTTTGAGGATACAAATGGCAGCAGATGCAAGAGGCACCTTCGCTAGCCAAAATTAGAATGTGGAAGCAACTACAAGCTCCAAAAGAAAATCAAAAGGAAAGAAATCATCCATGGGCCATATGCCTCCACCATCTCCTATTGATAGTGGGATATCAATATCTTCATCCAAACATAAGGGTTCTCATTCATGTGCAATGGGACCAACTATTGCAAGGATGTACAGTAAGTTGAACCGTGATGATATAGATGATGTCATTCATGTCGCCCTCCTTTTTATAAGAAGATGGTCAGGGCAATTGCAATAGCAGGACCCTCATATGTGCCCCCGAGGGAACATAAGTTGAGGACTGTCATCTTAGACAGACAAGTGTCCAATATCACCGTGCACAAAGAGTAGATGAGACAGACATGGGTGAGGGAAGATTGTTCTATTGTCATGGATGGGTGGACAGACATTGCCAAACATCCACTCATCAACATCATAGTTACATGCAGAGAGGGGCCTTTCTTTCTTAAAGCTATTGATTGTTCTAGAAAGCACAAAGACGCAACTTTCCAATTTGAGCTTCTTCAAGATGCTATAGAGGAGGTTGGGCCCATCAATGTTGTACAGGTTGTGATAGATGCAGCAGCAGTGTGCAAATCAGTTGGGTTGCTGATTCAAAGTAAATACAGGCATATTTTATGGACCCCTTGTTGTGTGCATGCACTCAACAATGCATTGAAAGACATTGGCAAAATTGAGTGGGTATCCAGCTTGGTGACAGCTGTGAGAAATGTGCAAATGTTTATCTGTAACCACCACACCTCCTTAGCCACATACAAGTCTCACTCCAAGAAGGAATTCCTCAAGCCCACAGAGACTAGATATGCTAGCTATTTTCTCTTATTGGAGAGGATGTTGGAGGTGCAACCGGCATTGCAAGCCACGGTTGTGACACCGAAATGGAGTAGGTGGGCAGAATCCAAGATAGATGAGGGCAAGAAAATTAGGGTTTAGATATTGGATAATGATTGGTGGACAGATTGTGGTTATTTGGTGTCACTCTTATGCCCTATAGTTGAGGTCATTCGCTACACTGACACAGATTCTCCTAGTTTTGGAGAGATCTATGAGACTTTTGATAGCATGTTGGGTCAAGTGAAGGTAGCCATTCGTGAGAAAGATCCCTCCTTATAGTTCTATATGACCCAGATTCAACCCACTATTCAGCGTAGGTGGGATCGAATGAACACACCTTTGCACATGGCAGCGTATGCACTCAACCCAAAATGGTATGTGGCAAGGCCTAGTAGAATTCTTCCCATTGAGGATCCAGAGGTCAAGAAGGGATTTCGAGTTGCCATTACAAAGATGTACAATGCAAAAGAGGGGAGAATACTTAGGAGACAGTGGATGTAGTTGAAAAGTCTGAATGTTCCCTTCAACAAGCCTGATGAGAGGGAAGATCGCAATAGCTTAGGCCAGGATGACCCCATTGGTTGATGGACCATGCATGGGGATGACGATCCAGAGATCCAACATCTTGCTATTCGCTTGTTGTCTCAGATTGCTAGTTCCTCCGTAGGAAAGAGGAATTGGTCCACATATAGCTTCATCCACTCTATCAAGAGGAATAGACTTGCCTCTCGAAGAGCAGAGAAGCTATTTGCAGTGCATAGTTCCCTACATCTTGCACATAGGAAGACACCAAAGTATCAGAGAGGACCGACGACACGTTGGGATGTGGATCTAGGGGATGGTGCACAGATAGATGAGGAGGATGAATCAGATGAGTTGCAGCATGGTTTGGTTGGTGTGCCATTGGACACTCATGAGAGTGACTCTCACTCAGAGACAGATAGTGACATTCCCTTTGATGGTACTCATGACTTCATGCAGCAGATGGATGTAGAGGACCAGTCAATGAGATTGACTCCATGATGCTCATTTTATCTTCAATGTTTAAACTTTAATGTCCATTGTTAATTCTCAGTTTAAACTTTTGAGTCTTGACTCTAGATACTAATAACCTCAGACCGAGTATTTGACTCGTAACCCTTTACTATTTTTGAGTTTGAGTAATTCCAATTTACTATTTCAAACTTTAGTATCTACTATTTTGCTTAGTACTAATTAGATTCTAGAATGATGAATGATGAGTATCAATATTTTTATTTTACTATTTTTGTTTCATTTATGATTTATGAATCAATGTATTTCATTACTGAATTTGAATTTGAATCATGCTTATATCATTTACAAATTTGAATTTTCAATTTAGTAGTATTTAGTATTTTCAATTTTGATTTATCATTTTACTGATGAATTTGCATGGAATGAATTTTTATTGTTGAGATTTTATCATTATTATTTTTATTTTAAAAATTATATATATATATGACGTCCACCCGTCCCCCATTTCCCTAAATCCCTAAAATTTGGAGGTGCTTCCACACGTCCCCCCTATGCGTCTCCCCGAACCTGCGTCGCCCCGTCCCTGAGTCTTGGTGGAACATTGGGATTTTGGTCCAACTAGACTCTGGAAAAACCCGCAAGGGGAAAACCAATGAGAGAGGGCTTTTTATTATTTCAAAGCTCAGAGAAATATTGTCTTTTACATGAGAATGAATCAGCAACAAACTTGGACTTATCTCACTTTCCGTGCACTCCAGAGTCCACAAACAACCTTGAAAAGTGTGCCAATCAGCTCCTCGATTTTTGTGCTCGAAAATTCATATAGGGTACGAATGTCACAAAATTAAATGTTATACGATATGCCTCAAAATTCGTGCCTACTTGCTGAAGAATTTTTCCATAAATTTGTAACTGTTGTGTTCCTCGATTTTTGTGCCAAACACACCAAGAAATTTGTGCAGTTTGGCTCCTCAATTTCTGTGCCAAGTAACAATCGTACGATATGCTCAAAATCAATACAGTACGACCTTCATTCTCTAGTGTACCTTCTCCTTGATTTGTGTGCCAAGATTCTACCTTGGAATGTGTTCCCTTGGCTGCAAATGCGCCTCTCTTTCTTTGCTAGACTTCTCTCTCTCTTGCACTCTCAAATGCTCATGAAGAATGCACAATGAGGGCGCCTCAATTCCTAGATAGACTCTTTGAGGGGAATATGAAAAGTCACATGATCCAAGGGCTGAGATTAGATCTTGAGCCTTTTAGATCAATGGTGGTGATTTAGTGTCTTTTAAGTCACCCACTTTATGAAATATTTCAAAAGTCACTTTTAACTTTATTTCTCATAAAGTTAATGTGCTCGGGACCACATTGGACACTTTCTCACACCTAGGTGCCAAAGTTGTGAGAAAAATTTGTCCTTGGTACAATATTTAACAAACACCACTGTGGCACTGCTGGCCCCTAGGTAACAAAACATTTGCGTAACTTGAACCCTAAAGGTATGCCAGATCTATTGTTTTATTCATTTGCTACAACTATCATTGCTCCATCCATGACATGATTACTGCAAATCTGAAACTTGAATTGTGCCATCTCTTGACTCCATGACATACATAAGTTAATGTGGATGCAAATTTGGTTATTTAGAAATTTCTTATAAAATCACTGATGTTCATGGATAATCGTTCAATAATTGATGATCTTTGATGTTACTTGCATTATATTTCTCATAAGAATATTTCTGAACTATACATGTGCCATTGCACACTCTATATGACTCATCATTGATTATTATTGGTTAGATATGATAAGTGATTTACTGGAACATTCTTATTGAATATTGCAATAGTTGTATCTTGGACGTCATATTTTATTTGTTATTGGTTAATGGTTCTTTCAATAATTTCCTTGTACCTAGCAAGTTTTACTTTGAACATTTTACATAAAATGGTGCATTGAATAAAGTAGCTTTGGCCTTTCAAGCATTTATCAAGCATCGTATTATCTAGCACACCTAAGAAATTGCCCTTTCTGAGTAATCAACAGCCCTAAAACAAGCTTTAAATCTAAAATTAATTAGACATTTTTCATTTATAGCAAACCAACATCTAGAATAGAATTTAGGGCCTTCGCGTAGGGTGGAGAGTAAATTCTCCACGGCCACAAAACTAAACTAGAAGTCACTAAAGAGTGAAAAATCCAATAGTAGTAGGAGTCGTTCATCGAGAAAGCTCCTCTAGCATAAGAGTCAAGCACGAGGTTGCACTTAGAGCAAGTGGGGAAGATATCCTCTCTTTGCTTGTTCTAGTGTTAACTGACTACTACAAGTACAGGATTTCGGAAGTGGAAGGCCCCCTGGGTGGAATCACTTCTCAGAATTTCGAGCTTAATTTCCCAGCCCATACGTGTGGTCCAAAGCTACAACTGTTTCGCCCGGTCATTGAATCTGAAGTGGTAACCGTAATGGCCATTCCTAGGATACCTATAGAGGTGACTATCGGGGGGGGAATACCCACAGTACTTGAGGCAAACACATAATCATTGTTTCGACTCCTAGGGAGGGTGCTCTTCATCGTGGGGGTACTTGCACCTTAGGGGAATGTTGCAAGCATGTTACCGTAATTGTCTCTCATACCTTCGCTAGCCAAGCTTTGGGGACTTGGCATCCCCTAAGGTTTTTGGCTCTCGAAAGGCCCCTTTATCCACTGGTTTGCCTGTTGATTACTTAGATTTGATAGGAGTGTGCTTTGTGGTATCGTGTCTAGTCCTTTGTCGCACTTACCTCTGAAACTATAACAATAGGACTTAATTCGATCACGTGGGATCCCTCCCTTGGCTCAGTCCTTCTTCACCCAATCAATGAGATCTCACTATTTGTGTCTCCTCTTCTCACCTTAGTTGCCTTTTATAATGTTGAGTTTACCATAAATCCAAAACCCTAGATATCCAAAGTGATCAATGGTTGATATTAGATCCCACCAACACTTGAGATCAATGGCTAAGATTTAATTTAATTCAATAATGCAAAAAACTTAGGCATTTTATTAAATTAAACTCAATTAATTATAAAAAGGCATTCACTTTAATAATTACTTAATTAAAGTGAAAGTCCTAAGTCTTGAGTGGTATTAATGACGACCTCCACATGTTAGACACAAAACCAATGTGGAAGTACCTGCTCGATGCTACAAAAATCAACACTCCCTCTTAGCAAGGAAGGTACTTCTCGAAGAGCCACCTGGAACTGGTTCTCCCTCCAATCTTGGCACAATGTCATACACATCATCCTGCTGCACCTACTAGACTGCCACCTCCTCAATGATGTAACATATCAGTGCCATGAAGTTCAGAAACTTCTTCAAATGCCTTCTCTCCCTCGATGTGCTCCTAGGAACTTGCTCTTGAGCACCATCAATATTAGCTCATACCAATTGGGTCTTCTGACAAAACTGGAAGGAGCCAACTCCTCCTTCCCACCTGAAGATTCACTCCCTGAATGGGAAGTCTTTGAACTATGTTCTCCCTTCGGAGCCTCATGCTCCTCGTCCTTTGTCACTGACATCGATCCATGATCCAAGATCCCCTTGGACCCATGAACAGGCTTGTCCAGCAGCCTGTATAACCTGCCCTCTCTGATTCCAATGCTCATTGTTGTGTCAAGGCTAGCTCCCTCTAGACATATGAGTACTTTCACTTTCTTGATCATGACGGCAAAATCACTGTCCTCCATAACTGAGATTAAGAGAAAATTCTTCTTTAGTTCTAGTACATAAAGCACATCCTAGGCCTCTAACAAACCCCTTGAATCAAGTTGAAACATGATAGTTCCCTTCCCTTCACTGCATACTTGGTATCATCACCAAGCTCCACATGGGTCCCTAAGTCCTCCGTCAAACTGTTGAACAACTCCCACACTTCAATCATATGATGAGATGCACCACTGAATGTGTCTTCCCCTCTCACCTTAGCTACCTTTTATAATCTTGAGTTATACCCTAATCTCCAAAGTGATTAACGGTTAAGATGGTGGAGTCCATGTTTTGACACTTTTGGAAGTACCTAAGGACCCCATTTTTGGCCATTATCTCTACAATACCTCATCCTATCGCCTTAGTAAACCTATCATTTCATGTTTTTGCTCAAAAAGAACATCTCGAGCATAAAGGTATCAATCTTTGCCCATAATCATGATTTCTTCATTTATTTTGAATAAATTGAATACTAAATTGTCGTGGTCTATGAAGTTACAGGATCGAATCTTCTTGCAGCAGTTACAGTCTTGCAGCGGCTTCGTTGATCCAACCACCTCCGAGCTTCATGGACTAAAAAGGGAATGTGGGTTCTATAAGAGAATGCAATGAGATGGTATCTTGTTGTCCAACTCGGACCAAAACCGTATTATTGACCACCAGCTCGGAAATAGATCTGGTCAAAGCAACTCTACAACGGGGGTTTTTTGGAAGCGATTTCATGCCTTCAATCATGAAACCGCTTGATAACGATGTACCATCCTTTTACTATAATTACTATTATGTAACTTCTTGTCCTAAGTTAGCCAAGGCAGCTCCCATATTGTAATCTCGTAACGAGATCCTTGTAACTAGTTCTGCAGCGCAGTATCATAGGATTATTCAATGTAATCTCTATAAGTATCGGCAGGTCATAGAGGGAAAGGGGTTGGGAAGACAAAAGAGTAGGAGCTCAGACATTTGATGTACATTTTATTGAATTAATTAAAGGTCGGTTTCTTATGCATTGCGAGTTCTTGTGCCTATGAGTTTCCTGTAGGTTTACAGGCATGTTTTTGAGAGAAGGAAGGGCCCCCTTCATCAAAGAAACATTGCCCTTTGTGTGTGTGATCATAAGTAATGTGTGTGTGTTGATTTATGCTTATATGTGTGATGAATTTATTGTAAGTTGTTTTTACAATAATGTTGCTCGATCTTGCAAACATTGGATTCTTGTAGCTTAGTTCTTGCAACGCCTATAGCTTATGGTTCCTGCAGCATGTTATTTTAGTGGTGTGATCTAAGTTTTATTTTTAGCAGTTGCAGAACTCGTATTTGAATTGGTGTGACGAATTAAATAGGTTTTATTTCATGCATGCCTGAGTCAATATCAGCTAACGAGGAGACTTGCAGAGTATTGTTAGCCACATGTGTTAACCTGTGGTTTTACTTATCAGTCCATAACTGGATAGTATTGGTTTCAAGGGACCATGATCACAGTTGCTTCTTGTTTTTAGATTTAGTTCATAAAGATGCACTTCTGAGTATTGATTAGATCTGTTAAAAGTGGGACTCTTAGAGTATTGTCAGTCATAATTAGGATTACATACAATTGACCTGCATTTCCACCTTAGGAGCTCACAATAGATCTTAATCAATCTTGAATGACTTCTCGGATTCAACTAGATTACTTTCTATTTATGAATTGCTTTCCACAGGTGTGTGATGATTGGTGAGCTGATTTCATAGTTTAGAAGCACTTTAGGGCTTATTTCTGCATATATTTTACCTTGCACCTCATAAGCTTACAAACTCGGATTGATGATAGAATGTATTGGAATTATAAATGTATAATTCAACTGACAAAGATTAGATCTCATCTCACTTGAGATCAATGGCTAAGATTCATTTAATTCACTAATGCTAATAACTTTAGCATTTCATTAAACTAAATTCACTTTAATTATAAAAGCACTTTACTTTAATAATTCCTTTAATTAAAGTAAATTACTAAGGTTGAAGGCTTTGGATGACTTCCACACGTCTAGACACTTAGACCTGTGTGGAAGTACTTGTCTGATGCTACAAACATCAATACTCCCTCTTAGCGAGGAAGGTACTTTTGGAAGAGCCACCTGGTACTGGTTGTCCCTCTGGTTCTAGCACAATGTCACACACATCATCCTGCACCAAGGCATCTCGTTGTACCAGCTGGTCTGGTGCCTCTTCAATGACATTACTCATCGGTGCCATGAAGTTTAAAAATTTCTTTGGAGGCCTGCTTTCCCTGAATGTGCTCTTATGAGCCTCAACTTGCTCTTGAGCATCCCTTAATGTCAGTTCCAACCAACCAAGTCTTCTAATAGAGATGGAAGGGGCTAACTCCTCCTCCCCACCTAAAGGTTGACTCCCTGAACTGGAAATCTCTGAACTCTTATCTCCCTTTAGAGCCTTCTGCTCCTCGTCCTCTACCACTGACATCGATCCATTCACATGTAAATGGATAAGATCCAGGATGACATTGGGCCTACAAACAAGCTTACCCTACAACCTGTATAACTCGCCCTCTCTAACCCCAACGCTCACTATTGTGTCAGGGATAGCTCCCTCTAGATGTATGAGTACTTGCCCTTTCTTGAACATGATGGAGAAACCCATGTCCTCCAAAATTGAGACTGAGAGCAAATTCTTCTTCAGTTCTGGTACATAAAACACATCCTAGGCCTCAAACAAACCACCTGACTCAAGCCGGAACCAAATAGTTCCCTCCCACTTCACTGCATACTTGGCATCGTCACCAAGCTCCACATTGGTCCCAGAATCCTTCTCCGTCAAACTATTGAATAACTCTCGTATTTCTGTCATATGATGAGATGTACCGTTGTCCAAGTACCAAGCACTCCTTGTGTTGGTGTTGGTAGAGAGGCAGGAGACCAATGAGAAGTCCTTCTCAAAATTCATTGCAAACTCATTCAATCTGCATCTATGTTGATGTTGTTGTCTGCATCTTCCCTTATCCCTTCTTCTCTGGACACTATGATGCAAAATGCCCAATCTTGTGGCATGCGAAGCACTTGATTTTACTCAAGACCTTCTTCCCCGATTGTGAGGTTTCCCTCTCACTATTACCCTTGCAACCCTTTCCTTTGCCCTTCTTGGCCTAAGGGACCAGGTCCAGGTTCTCCTCTCCATCTTTCTTGTTGGCTCTAGACAGACTCTTCCTGGATGTAATCATCCCAAAGCCTCTACCAATCTAGAAGATTCTCTCGAGCACAAACTCCCTTGAAAAATGGTTCCCATGACTTGGTGAAACCATTCAATGCCACATTCACAAATTCTACGTCATCCACTTTCTCCCCAATGGCTGCAAGTTGATCACGTGTTTGGGTGATCCTCATGAAGTAACTGGTAACATTGTCAGATCTTGACATCTGGATGGATCTGAGCTTGTTTCTTAAGATCATCTTCCTGTTCAAGTTATCTCTCTAGCCAACTACTTCTCTGCCACGTGAGGGATCAAATGATCCTTCATCGCATCCAAGATCACTCTCTAGGCTTTGATGTCCTTCTCGAAAGAAGCCTTCTTTGTAGCATCTGTCAGTGTAGGAACAACCTTCTCTATAATCTCACAAAGGTCATGTTCCTTCAAAAGCAAGGTTACCCTCGCCCTCCAAGACAAAAAGTTAGATGCTCCATCCAACCAGTCTTCAAACCTAAGACTCACTGCTACCATTACTAGATCTGAACAAAAACAAATGCCATGTGCTTATTCTTTCAAGCACCCACAAGAACTTCACAGCTGAAATTATCGCTGTACACGCCCTATAAGCCTGTATCTTGCGTATGTACGTGCTCTGGTCTTCTATAGCGCACGTATGTACGCGCCTACAACTACAGTATCCCGCGTATGTACGTGCTATAGCTTACTTATCTTTGCGTACGATCTGCAAAACAAATTTTGTTGTTGTACGGCTGCTTCCCAAAAATCCGTCCTTTGATTTCTGACTGTTGGTTATAGATCTACTGAGATCTCTTTGTAGATCTGACAGATCTGTTGTAAATTGTTGTGGATCTATGTTTGGTCCTTTAAACACCCACTTTTTAAATCGTATCTAGTAGATCTACTGTCATAAACTGTTGTGCAACCTAAAATTTGTCTCCCTCTCAAAGTGCAAGCTCTGATACCATGTTGAAAAACTCAATTTTCAACACCTAGATAAGTTATTTCCTAGTGATTTTCTTGCTGAAAAATAAATTATAGCTCACTGAATAAATTATACTCACTAGAAATAATTAAAACAATGGAAGCAATCTAGAAAACAAATCTCACACAGCACACAGAAATGTATGCCCTTCATATCAATTTTCATTAATAATGAATCCAAGCTTACAAGGGCTTCCTTACTGGAAAACTGGCCCACTAAGGAAAAATACAAATACAACGAACCTGGCAAAACACTCTACTACAGACTGTCCTTGTACAGCCTTGTACCTATGGCCTGTACGAATTTGTCCTTCACTACCTGCTCAATGCATATGTACGCGCCCTGAGCACTTGTCTCTCACGTATGTGCGTGCTTGAGATAACTGTCTCGCGTGTATGTATGCGCCTAATATGCTTGGCTCACAAGTATGTATGCACCTGAGCTAACTGGCTCGCACGTACGTACACGCCTGAGCTAAGTGGCTTGCACATACGACGTTGTCCGTGATCCTGTACGCTCCATACCTACGGATGTCCCTGTTGCCTGCTGCCCAGATCTGTCCTGCTGCCCAAATCTATCTCTTGGTGCCCTCTTTCCCCCTTTCATCATTTGGCCTTGATCTCTAGATGAAAATCCTTCTTCACCTATGCTGAGATCTCCTTGAATCACGGTCCTTCGTGATTCAATCTTGAGCAAAGTCCTTCTTTGCTCTCTCTATGAGTCATTGACTCCAATAGATGTCCAATGAATGTGTTTTCCCCTCTCACCTTGGTTGCCTTTTATAATATTGAGTTATACCCTAACCCTAATCTCCAAAGTGATTAACGGTTGAGATTAGATCTCGCCTCACTTGAGATCAATGGCTAAGATTCATTATATTCACTAATGCTAATAACTTTAGCATTTCATTAAATTAAACTCACTTTAATTATAAAAGCACTTTACTTTAATAATTCCTTTAATTAAAGTAAATTACTAAGGTTGAAGGCTTTGGACGACTCCCACACGTCTAAACACTTGGAGTTGTGCAGATGTACCTATTCGATGCTACAAACATCAACACCTCTTGACTCCATCACCCTATTTGATATTGGCACTAATCTTCATGTCCCTCCATCGCCATTCTTTTTCTCTCCCAAACTAAACTCAATTACTGGGGTTAATTGTGATGTCACCTTTTTCCTTATTGCTTAGCCCTAGTGATTCTTAGGGAAGCCCCCCTTGAGCCGGAGGAAAGCCGGCCTAAAGTGCAGAGGTAGGTCGTTGAGGTGACAGTGGGTGACCTTCCTAGGTTCCACTTGGATTGTACGGTGTGGGTTAGAGCTTTTATCATTATAATGTACAATTTGAGCGGTAACAGCCCATTGACCTATTTTGGTCACTCCTATACATTAATAAAATTATTGGTCTTATCTTACTGCAAGATGAACACTCCCATGCCATCAAATTCTGATCTGGTTACTTGACTTTCTGTTGCTCGTATGGATGTTTTTGATAGGTAAGTTTTTTGTGAGGATGTGTAGTATTGCCTAGCGGCAACTTATGTGATGTAATTTTGGATGTAAGCCTTAATGGCACTTTTGGAGAGTCGTGAGTAATAAAACAACTCCCATGAGACCACTTAAGACAACCACGATAGGGTAACAATTACACAGGTAACTCCCCAAAGGTGCCATTAAAGCTTGCATCCAGAATTACATCACATAAGTTTCCACTAGGCAATATTACATATCCTAACATTCCCCCTTAATATTAACTAGGGACATGATACAAAATACATCAAGAAGTATTAAGAAGAAGAGGAGGAAGGTGACATTACATCACCTTTTTAACTAGGGATTTAAAACGCAACCGAAGAAAATTCAACTAATTCTATGCAAATGTCCCTAGTGATCTTTGATTTTAGTAAAGTAATCAAATTTAAAACCCCTACTACATGAATGATGAACCTTGTTAGAGTTTGTAAAATCTTCAGTCGTAACCACCATACTAAAGCATTTGAACACATTTTCAGAATACTTTCAACCAATGTCAACTGGAATTTTTCCTAGAACCAATGAGACAATTACCTTTCTTCTTTGTGAGGCTGTAGAGACATGAATGTCAACCACAAGTAGACTGGTAAAACCACAACTGTTAAAGGTAAAGAGTTCTTTTTCTTTGTAATCAGCATTGTTGGGAAGAACAGCAATGCAAATACAAGTGCAAAGTTGAAATTGTTGAATCCATTCCTCAAATAGAACAATGGTCCTTCTACCCCATACAAATGGCTTCCACCTCCTCCGGCAACATTATATACTAGCAGATTGAGCACTGATGATGTCCACCTTCCATAATAGTAATAATCCGTCAATATTGACAGCACCTGTAATAGCATAGTTCAAATTTGATAACATAAGAATATGGATACTCACATGCATGCAATCCACCTAATTTAATAGTACAGAAATGTTGCAGGAACAAAAAGAACTAAAATCCATGAAATACCATACAAATTTGAATCAGCGATGGAATCCTCTCAAGAGATGCATCATGCTTACCATCACACATATTGAAGTTGTTGCTCCAGACCAAAAAACCCTCTTGAAATTCCCAGCAGTTAAAGCATAGATAACCAGTGGCACCGCTGTGAGAATAGAGAATGGCCAACCAAGAAGAACACCAACAGCAGCCACTGAAACAGATATGGCAGGCCTCTCAAGAAGAAGTGCAGCTGATGCCAGGGTAACTGCATACATGGAGAACGTGCTGGGCAAGAAGCCTAGCCAAAAGAAAAGAATTAGGAGTTCAATACAAAATACAGATATGTAATGAAAGTTCAGAACAGCCATTTGCATTTTATGTTATACTCTATCCTGACATAGTTGAGAAGAATCTCAGTACAAATCCTGCAAATGAGTTAAGCTGCACTATTATCATGGATCGGCTTTAACTTAAGCAAGTCTTGGAATCCATGCTAATTTGCTACAATCAATGAATGTTGGGAAACAGTAATTAAAAATAATGCTTACTTGTACTAGCAATAAAGCAACCACTCGTAAATGCAAGAAGAAGCATGGTGGAAATCGCCAGTCTTCTACCATATTTGAATGATACAGCTACAACAAGAGCTGTCTCTGATATTGTTGATGCAAGACCAAGGATCAACCTCACAAGATAGAAAACCCGAACCTACCAAACAAGCTAAAGGTCAAATTCCAACATTCTCAAGTGAAATTAATGAAGCCAATGTGTGTCATTTGTTCTCTCACTACTGAAAAGCCCAAGAGAATCACCTTTTGTTCTGCACCAAACCACCAGGAAGCTGGAGCAGCTGCCAATGCATGCAAAAGAACGTACAAATATGAACGAAGAGCAAATTCAGAGCTGCAAGCATGTATCAAAATTCATCCATCTTTAGTAGTACATTCAATTACAGAGATGGAGCTTAATTTTATTGATCCTTATGATTAAAGAACACAATTCCCTGTAGGAGTCAATTTTCCAAAGACATAGATACAATATTCATAAATAAATTACCACCAACTAGGGACCCAGATCTCGGTTACAGTTGCCCTTGATATTTCAGATATCTTGTAAATGAGTTAAACAATATAGAAGCTCAGGATCTATTGCTGCACATATTCACGTTTGATGTTATAGCCTGATGCCAGGAAGTAAACAGACACCACGGCATTTGATACTGTGACCAATAATTGGGATTTACAATGCATTCAACCATGCAATCAAATCCACTTCCCCATATGTACAATTGAATAAGCATTTCTTTGGTTCTTGCTGATTTTTAATGACAAACCATTCTGCATATGTAAGATTTCTCTTTACTTTAAATTCAGTGAAAGACGAAAGGATAAAACATGCTGTTATCCTGTTATCTGAAAGCTGATGAAAGACAGTTAGTGGTATCTAGATGAAACTTTAGACACTGAAATGGGCTTAAGTAAAGCAGAGTGATGGCTGATAGACCTTCAACCTCACCTAAGGAGGGAAGAGAAGATGCTTGTGCACTAAAGAAGATCAAACGACACGTGTCTGTACATTCTAAAAATTTAACAACCAATTCCTTATAGGATCAACATAAGGCCTGCAACTAGGTGAACGAAATTGTATCTCTTGTATTCCCCCTTTCCTCATTCTCCATTAGGCATTCTGATCTATCTAAATAGGTTATACTTGTATGAATTAGTTTTGAGACCTCATCAATCACCTTAGGTAGTGAACCTATGGAAAACCAAAACACTCACAAGACTAGTAGGACTGACTGTAGTGTTGCAGCTTACGTAGATTCATACTGTAGTTTTTGCAGACCTCGGTCTCTGCTTTCTCTCCTTTTGGCACTTCTGATATATCTAAATAAGCTATGCTTCTAGGATGTTTTCCAAGTTGATAAAGTACCTTATTTAAAAGCCTGTGGAAAGTCAAAACACTCACAAGGCTAGTAGGAATCCGAATGACTCTACTCGCAAGGCTAGTAGGAATGACTTAGTGTTGTAGCTTAGGTAGATTCATCTTGTATTTAGACCAAGGGGTTAGCTCAACTGGTTGTTACCAATGTTGCTGGGAATTTGGCTAGTTCTGTGCCAGCAGATTCCTGGTTCAAATCCCCTTGGGTGAGGCACTAATCTACGCTGATGGTTTTACTACGGATGCCATCCACAAATGTGAGGAAGCATCCCTTGGGTTTCTGGTTTTCCTAGGAAAAGAAAAAAGATTTATCTTGTATTTCTTGCAGCCCCCTTTCTCTTCCATCTCTCTTTTAGGCATTCTAATTTCTGTAAATAAGCTATGCTTCTAGGACATTTTGCTTTGTTGCAAATATCGGCGATTTATCGCAAATATCAGCAATTTATCACAAATATCACGATAAATGCAACAAATTCAAGGCAAACCATAAATCGTGGGGAAAATTTCAAGGGGAAGCAATAAATTAGAATTTATCATGATAAACTGAAAATATCACAATAAATTCAAATTTAACACCATAATAAAAATTATCGATGTGATGAAAAAACCATCTATATGAGGTGAAAATCATATTTTATTTGTGTTTTTGTGCGCGGTTGTTGAGGATTTTGAGCAAACGAGCTTTGTGAGAGTCTTCTGGAGATTTGAGAGGGGCAAAGAAGGATTTTCATCGCCATAAACAAATCTTTTGTGGCGTGGTGATCAATTTCCATCTGCTGTTTCAGATTTCCAAGTATGTGGTAAATTTCCAGCATGTAATTAGTTTTCTTTTCAAGATGTAAGAAAAAGCTTGCAATGTCCATAGTGTTTGACCCTTGTTGCCAATTTTTGCTTAGAGATTGAACAATTTTCTAGGTCTGATTTTTTTACAAACATTCTTTAGTGTTGATTGGTTTTTGTTTGCCTAACTTCGTGAGAAGTCAAATTGCCAAAGCCTGCACTGTAAGCTTTCTGGAAAGGAGACAAAACGAAGGGATTAACCATTTGAAATACCACCCAGCAAAAATCCCAGACCAAGAGGTTGGAGTTTGTAGCAAATCAACACCAAAAATCATGTGAAGAGCGCGTCAAGCTATTAATGAAATGAATAAGGAGGAAAACAAAGAAGCTATGCGGTTTGAACTTGCAGCCAGATGAATAGCAAGAACCAAAAGCATATCAGGGACGGGAGGAGTGAGAAGGACTCCATAGATTCACCTTCAACAAGAACATCATTTTTCTTCATTCCCGGAATCTGAGCTAGGGCACAACCTTCCATCAAATTAGTTGTTAAAAACAAGAGAAGAAAGAAGCAGAAGGGGTTGTGGGCATAATGTTTCCTTTGGAGCAACATACTGTTTATGCCTAACAATCCGTTCAACCAGGCAAGGTTTGATGCTGTCTTTCTTGTTGGCCCAGGATATAATGCCCCTACTTATGACAAGTTGAGGGGATAATCTCTTCGAAAGGATACTGTTTTCAATGGTGATCAATGAAGCACTTAATAATATATTATTGATGAATTATGCATATCGGGATTGCTTTAGTTAGTAGTGTTATCGCACAGTTTGTAGCAAGGATAAAAGGCTTGAGGTTTTAAGGTCAAACTGGCGTAACAGGAACCAATCCCACCCAATGTCACCACAATGGGATGGTTCTTTCTCTTTAGGGTGGTAAGGCCCAGGGGAGACGTCCCCGGTGACCTGGGGTTTTGAGAAGGCAAAGGATTACAGGATAAAGTAGTTATTTCCCCCTCACAAGTCACCACCGAGCATACAGTCCGGCCAAAAGGCCAAATAATAAAGTAAAACCCCCCAAAGAGATATACTTGCCTAAGACAAAGCAACAACAAACTGATATGTGCAAGCTAGCTCAATGGGTTAGTACTTCATATAAATCAGCGATTATCTGATAAACATATAAGCAATTTGACAATAAATATTGACGAAGTCAATGTTTATAAAATAGCAATGAAAGTTATTGTTGACAATAAATATTGACGAAGTCAATGTTTATAAAATAGCAATGAAAGTTATATCACTTCTTCAATAAATGTTGGAATAATGTGGCATTCAATGCAATAGATCAATACTTCATTCAGTTAATGCCTTCAACACCATTCAATTGCTTATTAACAAAACGTTCAGCTACATTGAGGTGTTAATATCAAGAGATGACAGCAGTACTTAGTCAATAGGGTTAGTTTATAAGGTAGGGTTAGTGAAGTTTGGGTTTGATTCAAGATTTTGAAGTGTTTATGATCAACTTCACTTCAATGCATGAGGTCTTTAGATCAATGCCTTAGGGTTAATGGAGTCAAATAGTAAGGATGCAAGAGCTAAAGGAGGCAAAGGTATAAACTGTTGAGATTTAGATACCTTGGAAAGTGGTCCCCATGTGCTTATGAGTCTCTAAGCACAAAGGGGGAAGACTTTTACCCTCATACTTTACTTTATGATTCTAATTTCACTTTGACTTAGCAGTTTTAAGTCAAAAGTGAAATATGTCACTTAAGT
>ML798625.1:118216-151735 GCA_009831015.1 Picea engelmannii | reverse complement strand
AGATTGTTCTAACTCGGTCCGATTTGTTGCAGTTTGCAGGATAGTGTTAAACAGATTCAATGCAATACTAGTTTGATCTTGTAGACCGGGTTCTATGTTCGGTTGTCTTCCGTTTGGGACTGTCATAGGTAATTAATTTTTATTTTTGGTTGTCAACCCTCATTGGGCATTTGCTTATTGCCACGTGGCAACCCATGACTAGGCCACCTGGTGGCCATCCATTGGCCCACCTGTCTAGTTGCCAAGTCATCTACCTGCATGTTAGCCACGTGTCATCTAGTGAATGGCACCATGTGTCAGTGTGTGAGAGGACCGCGTGGTGGCTTCTGGGTGGTGCCACGTGGCACAACCTGGGGGTTCCATAGGGCACATTTTCATTGGCCCATTTGGCGGCCCAAAATGTGAAATTAGCATGCCACGTGGCATGTTGTCATTGGGCCACATCAACATGTTGACGTCACTGCCACTGTGCCTTCCAAGTCACGTATGACCTGCCACGTGGATGTACGAATGCCACATCACCTACCACGTCCTGTATGACCTGCCACATGGCACTTTCTCATTGGTTCACATGTCCACCCAAAAATGCCAAAAAAGCGTGACACGTGGTAGTCTCTAGTGATGCCACATCGACATGTTGATGTCATCAGGACATGTGTCTCTCTCTGACTATGCCACGTACTCTGTACAGATACTGACATCATTAGTATGATTGTTGATGTCAACAGTACGGATGTTGACTCATCCCTGCTGACTGGGCTAGGTTGACCAAAATTTTGACTACGAATATCTTTCGATCCGTAACTCCGTTTGACAAACCGTTTGCGTCGTTGGAAAGCTTGCAACACGATTTTCACAATGGTCCCAATTTTTTCGAGCTTTGAGGATTCTAAATTTTTTCCCTTTTCCATTTGACGAGGCCATTTTGAGCCTCCTCGGACACTTCTAAGACTTTTGGGATGTTCCCTAGATCCTCCCGGATCACGCCTCCCAGCTGAAAGGACTTTTGGTCCCCAAAAGTATTTACATTATGAGTTCTCAGATTCATGTCCATTGGACTTACAAAAGAAAACCCACACCCAAACTACCTCACAAGGCCTAAAATATCAACACGTGCAAAAAAGAAGAAGTGATATCAAACAATTATCACTCTTACATAATGCCCTTCTATGGGGTCTGAAACACAACATGTGATTTACAAAGATGGCCACTCTTGACTAACTCAATGATTTTCCCCATCCATTTAGTCATTACACCGAACATGTCCTCTTTACCAAGTTATCCTTTCTCCAATAGTTGGTTTCCTTCCGGTGGTGGATTTTCTTGCAACACTTCCTAATTGGTTGTCTCCCTCAGAGGTGCCTACCTAGTCTTCTTGTTCCTCTTTGGACATAGATTTGGATGCAAGACCCAACATGTGGTCTCATGATGTCCATCTTTGCTACAGTGGCTGTAGTAGCCTTTCTCCTCCAGAGGTGTATTTCCCCTGCTATTTTTTGTGTGTGGAGAGTGATCTTGTATCCTCGTCTTTTTCCTGGTTTCCATAACCTTCTTGTACAAGGATTTTCTCTTCAAACACTGGGACACTGCATGGTTATTCAATCCACAAAAAGTGCATGGTCTTTGATTCCATAAGCTCTGTTATACATTAGTAACATGCTTATAATCAAATGGAATTTTAGAGTTTTGAGATTTCTTATACCTCGATGAATTGTCTCTGGAGTCAGGCTAGGAAGAAGATTTGGCCTAAGCTCTTTCATTGTGATGCTCATCTCTCCCTGGAGATGTCTCGAATCCTCGATCATGAGAAGATGTGCTCTTAGCCTGCATTGAATCAATTCCATCACCTGATGATCTGTTCACTTCTGGAGTCTCAGTGATTGTCCTGGGGTTTTCTTCCCTTATGGTTTTGGAGCTTTCTCCAACATCCTTTGGGACATAACCTATATCGGCATATCGAGGCAAAACCACTGCCTCGATGGGATCCACAATACCTTTGCCATTGGCTCCAAGTCATCCTCCTTCATATCCCATCATTCTCATCAAATTTAAGCTGATGCATGACGTATGTTGTTCAAGGAATTCAAAAGAGTCATCAACATTAATCAAGAAAGGGACTAAACATGGTTTATTTACCTCCATCCCAAGCTGGGATTCTTGGTCTGCTTCCTGAGATGTGTCTAGTTGTTCCTAGTGAGAAGGATCAATGGACGATGCTTCTAGGAATCCTCCTTGGTTTCTGGATTCCTGGATGTCATCTTCATTTGCTTGACAAAGTGTGCATACATTTGCACTGTCATGCTCGAATCCATAATTGGTGAAGTTGCCATGGTCACAAAATGGTCTTATCATTGTCTCATTCGTAGAGCCTTCTCCTGTCTGCACCTTCATGGATTGTCGTTTCTCTTGCAACCTTTGGTTATGCTTCTCTACAACATGCAACAATGTCTTCAATCCAACATTCTCTGCTTGAAGGATTTGGTTGAGCTCTCGAAGCTCATCGAACCATAATTGTTTTGGCGATCTCACCATCCTCAGTTTCAACACCTGCAACCGGTATCAAGCCTGCTTCGATACCACTTGATCTAAACCTGGGGGTGATTAGTTTCTAATGATGGTTTGATCCTAACACTCCTCAAAAGGGTCAGTTATAGATCGTTTTACTTGAGTGGATTGCATTAAGAGGTATAGTTGAAGTCTTAATATGTTCACATTTACATTGAATTTGATCTCTGTTTTAAATTCTTTATGTGTTACAGATTATGCTTGCATTCAACAATCTAAGTGTGGAACTTCATGAAATCAACATAAGAACATAAACACATAAGAGAGATGACACTTCCCTTGATAACGAAGTTCACCCAATATGTGCTACGTCTCTGGGTATTGCTCCAAAGCTTGACCGCTTTATTCTCCTCATTGTAATGATGTCTCTCCTTTACAAGTTGTAAGGCCAAAGTCCCTTTTCGGTGACAGCAACAAGAGAATGTAATGTGATCAAGAATTTTTACAAGCTTCACAAGTTCTCATGCTCATGAGGCATCCATGATGATGACATGGACATCATTCCCACATACTCAATACAAAAAAAGAGGAAGAATAAGAAATGACCCCCATCATCATGGAGTCATAGAATGTATTAGATCTGCTGCCCAGATCCAAGCATGTATGCAACCCATATACAAATCCCGACAACCACTAGATTCCTGACTGCTTCATTGGCCACTTATCATCCAAGTGCCACAATTTCTCTTTCACATGTAGTTGATTTGTTTATGTGTAAGAAGAGAAGAAAGAAAGATATAGAAGGAATAAGTTGGCCTTGCTACAGTTTCTCCATTCTCCTTCAAACCTGTATCAAGCATACTATGCTACAACATTCAATGAGAAAACAACATATTGAAAAAATGCTTACATTGGCTCTTCCAGAATTTAGCCTGTTGATAGGAGTCTCTACTGTCGAAACATACATCGCCATCAGATTCACGTCGCCGAGTATCATAAATTTGACTGTCAAATCATCTCCATTGGACATTGTCACCTTTAGGCCTCCTCTGAACCTCTGCCTTGATCTACGTGCAAGCCTTTGTAATTAATTCATTAAACTTTGCATCGAAAACCGTGCCTGGTACGGATTGGGTGGACTGGGCGCGCTCCTCCCTCGTGCATTGGTAAAATTCACCTTTTATTGATTTATTTGGGCGAAGTTTACCAAATGGGTGGTTAGCCCACTTGGTTGGCGAAGGCTAATTTAGAATTGTGGTTGGGGAGGTCCCGAGGTCAAGCCCGTAGGCCTCCCCCTTTTGGATATCTGTTATAACCATTAAATGATTTTGGGTCCGCCGGATTTGGTGGGGACTTGGACCGGATATGGTGGGAGTACGCCACCAAGTTTGGTGGAGCTGCCGCTAACTCTGGAAGATCGAAGTTGGCCGTTGGCCAACCCCTATTTTAATTTGATTTTTGGTTATAAACCCTCATTGGGAATTTGCTTGCTGCCACGTGGAAACCCACCACTAGGCCACGTGGCGACCATCCATTGGCCCACCTGTCTAGCTACCAAGTCATATGCCTGCGTGTCAGCCACATGTCATCCAGTGAATGGCACAATGTGTCAGTCTGCGAGAGGACCATGTGGTGACTCCTGGGTGGTGCCACATGGCACAACCTAGGGGTGCCACATGGCACATTTTCATTGGCCCATTTGGCAGCCCAAAGTTCCAAATCAACATGCCACATGGCACGTTGTCATTGGGCCACATCAACATGTTGACATCATTGCCATTGTACCTGCAATGCCACGTACAAACTGCCATGTGGATGTATGGATACCACGTCACCTGCCACATCCTGTATGACCTGCCATGTGGCTGTATAGATTGTTACATGGCACTTTCTCATTGGTTCACATGTCCACCCAAAAATGTGTGACACATGGCAACCTATGGTGCTACCACGTCAGCATATTGACATCACCAAGATACATGTCACTCTCTGACTATGCCACGTACTCAATACGAATGCTGACATCATTAGTACGGTTGTTGACATCAACATTACATATTTTGACTCATCTGTGTTGACTGGGCTAGGTTGACAAAACTTTGATTGCGAATATCTTTCGATCTGTAACTCCGTTTGACGAACCATTTGCGTCGTTGGAAAGCTTGCGACGTGCTTTTCATAATGGTGCCAATTTTTCTGAGCTTTGATCATTTTGAATTTTTTCCCTTTTCCATTTGTCGAGGCCATTCTGAGCCTCCTGTGACACTTCTGAGACTTTTGGGATGTTCCCTAGATCCTCCTGGATCACCCACTCTAGGGGAGTTTACTTAGCCATTTGATCATGCTTTATGTGCATCAACCCCTTCTCCACGAACAACATTTTTATCCAAAGAAGAATTTCTTCCAGCATTCATCTTCTTGATCCTTCTACAAAATTTCTTTCCACCTCGCTGAAAGAATTGGTGTATTCCACAATGAATTCAACAATGTAGCCTTCTTTTTTTCCAGCAAACTAGAAGTTGACATCCCAAGTCCACTTATCATCCAACAATTTCAATTCTTCAATATTGGCTTGATCCCAAACCATTGGCTCCAAGGGAAACAATGAATAATCGGTAGCAGCTTGCCTCTTTAGCCATTCATGCATTAGAGAAGGAAATTCAATAAAGAAGAGCTCATGCATATCCGAGTAAAGATACATGTTTTTCCATTGGTTTGCATTCATGTTCAATCCTTGAGTCTCTCATAGGGAAAAATCAGTTTCTTTTTCCTCGACCTAATATTGAATTTCCTCCTTTGATGGATGCCACCTCATTTCATGCCTTCATCATTCCTAACAAGACTTTTAGGTCTCGACAATGGAATGATTATCGCAAAAACTATAGGTTGGGAAAATCCCGATCCAATCCATGAGATGGTGATAACTGAGGGAGAGTATACCCACTGTCACCTTAGATAAACCCTCCCCTCGCTTTAGTGAAGGAGAAATCCTACACAAGGGGGGAATCCCAGGTGACCCTGGGGGGAAATGAGATGGAAAGTGGTGTAGTTGGATTATGTCTGTGCAAGTGGACACTATCAACCATCTGTCTCTCAGTACTCCATGTCTACAACCTGAGGGTCTCAAGACATCATCTCCTTAGTTATCCCTTAGAAATGGGGATAACATCTAGCTCCTACTCGGGGGCATGTACTCGTCATAGAGTTCATGAGAACCACGACATCTCCTGGTCGTACCCGTGTCTACATTGAAACATAAAACCGTAAAATATAGGGTGTCTCTACTCACACTTTGTCCATACAATAAAAAATCGAAATTCCAAAATTGGCAACTAATCTAGAAAATAAAATTTTGCATATTTTTTCAAAAATTGCTAAACTAAACATGTATTATGATGAAAGCAATATGGAAGTAGAGAAAAATGAAACATGAAATGTGGCTAAGCTACTATGATAAATCAAGATGTAAATGCATGAATGCAAGATGAACTACCTACTTACCGAGGGCCTGGGCTCTGAAGAAGTCAAGTGCCTTAAATGCAGGGTGGGAGAAGAGACCCATGTACTGGTAATGGCATCTTTATCCTTTCCAAGGTTGTCAAGTAGTATTTTTCTTTCTCGGACTTCTTGATGATGTAAGGGCCAAGACAAGAGCTATCATCCTTCTGATCATATTTAGGCTTTCCCTTCCTCTTATCCCACATGAATGCAGTACTTCCTTCACTATAGTTGATGTAAGGTATATCCTCGATGTAAGGATAGGAAGGAGGTTTTGTGTTGACTACATCTTTAATATATTTCTCTCGTTCTTGATCTTCTTTCTTGAATATCTTAATATATCTTGCCTCTTTCCCTTGGAACTTCCCAAATTTCTCCTTGTATTCATTTCCATCCTTGGGAGTATTGTATCTATGCAATCTTCCTGGGCAAAAGGTAGGTCCCATGGATGAGACTCAATGATTCGGCAAGGTACATCAAAGTCACACTCACTAGTGTAATCAAGATTGTTGGGATCCATCACATGCTTCTCAACCCTCTCCCGACTATATATGATCTCAAAAGTACCATTCCCCATGGGAATATGTGTGTGGGTGATATCCATACTAATAAAACACCCAAGACAAGCAGACCAACTTCTTCAAAGAAGCATTCCCCAAACGTCTAGAATATCAATCACCACTATGTTCATAATGAGGTTGGCATGAGAAAAATCCAACAAATAAACTTCAATGTCTTCCACAAGCCCATAAACCTTGACTTTATTTGAATCAATACCACAAACATTCCCATATGGTCGGGTTGTCTTCAAGTTGAGCTATTCCAACGCCTTTAAGGACATTACATTTGTTGAGGCCCCATAATCCAACTTACAGTTGTCCAGGGAGATATTGTTTACCCCCAAAGAGATATAGAAGGGAGGGTTACTATCCCTTTGCCGGTCAAGATATATGGTATTCAAAATGATGGGAGGATCCTCCTTCTCGATTGATACTTTTAATAACTTCAAAACTTCTTTCGTCACTGAGGGAATCATGAACATCTATGTCAGAGGGACTGTCATATTTAGTTTTCCAAACATGGTCAACACATCTATGTTTGATTGAATCTCCTCTTCTACTGAAGTTGGTTTTGGAAGCAATTCATAGACTGGAGGTGGAGGTGGTGGGACCACCTTCTCTGTAGATGGAAGAAGAAATTCCATATCTAGATGAAGTGGAGTGGAAGGTTGCAGTTGAGGAAATGAAGACTTGTTTTTTCTTGTGTACGTCAAAATTTCCTTTTTCCTCAATTCCTTTCTCTAATTCTCTGTTAACTGATTTAACACTTGGAGTCATCCTTCTCTAGCTCCTCTTTTTTTGACTTCATCAATTTGTTCCTGAGTAATATCTTCTTCTTGGAAGTTACAGATCATGTCCATGAAGTTCATATTATCATAAGAGTCTTCATCACATCGGGGACATTCATCCTCTCGATGAGGTTCTTGACATGGAGAACACCATGTTGTTTCTTCTATGTTGACTATTCCAACTGGGTTCAATGTGTCATGAGCCTTTCCCTCTTGTTGAGGCTTCGGCCTCCAACCTATGGCATCCCTCTATTGTCTAGTAAATTGAGGTCTGAGGGCAGACTAATTTCTTTCCACATTGGTCAATCAACACATGATATGATTCTGAGCTTGGACAAACTGAGTACTCATCTGGTAGATCTTCTGAGTCAAGAGAGCAATTGATCCAGTGTTTAGCTACTGGAAGCTTTGGTCTTTGCTTCTGTCTTGGCACAAGGATACTAAAAAAGGATCAACCTTTGATCAATAATATTCTCTTCAATATCTGTGCTATACTCTTTGGCTTGTTCCAAACTGGTGGGCTTCTTACCCTTCAAGATGAAACAAAATTACCCATCAAAATCATTCATATAAAGGAGACGAACAACTACTTATGGTGAACACAAATCCTTTAGGATTTGGCTGTACAATCTGTCACACTTATTGTCAAATTCACTTACTGTCTCATTCTCCTTCTTCTTTATTTGATTGAACTAAGCCACAAGCATCCCGCTGTCCTTCTTTATTGCCCATATGTTCTTGAAAGACTTAGTGAAATCTTCATAGGATGCTACATGGTTATCAGGAAGGCCCCTAAACCATCTTTGGGCATCTTCAATGAGTGATGAAGCTAGTAGCCTCATTGCTACGTCTTCATGTTCCACTTCTCCATTCTCCATATCTCAACCCATGGCATAGAGATGATCATCAATTGTGATCACATTATTCCCCAAGAACTTTGGCAAACATTTGTGAGACTCTTTTGGCATGGCATTGGGATATCCAGGAATAGTGGCCATGTTTAAGGGTTTGTTGAGGTCTTTTTCCCAATGGTAAGCCATTGGAACAAGGGGAATATTACATTGGAATAGATTTTTGACGATGGGAGGTTTGAGAGGAGGCCTTCTCTAGTAAACCTTAGAAGGATTGAATCTTCCCAGGGGAAATGTCTTATGGGAAGGTGGATTATGGGATGGTGGAGTCACCATATGAGCTTCAAGAAGGGCTCATCAAGGGAGGAAGGGGAACATCCTTCAAGTGGAGTCGCCAAGCAAGCTAGGGATAAAGGATTTGGGATAGAAGCTTTCTAGAGTGTCTTTAGGGCACGAAAGAGGATTCAAAATCCTCCCCGACAACGACACCAAATTTTTATCACACAAACTATAGGTTGGGAAAAGATCGACCCAATCCACGAGATGGCAATAATTGTGGGAGATTCTACCCATTGTCACCTTAGATAAATCATTCCCTCGATTTAGTGAAGGAGAAATCCTACACAAGGGGGGAATCCTAGGTGACCCTAGGGGGAAATGAGATGGAAAGTGGTGTAGTGGGCTTATGTCTATGCAAGTGGACACTATCATCCATTTGTCTCTCGGTACTCCGTGTCTACAACCTGAGGACCTTGAGGCATCATCTCCTTAGTTATCCCTGGGAAATGGGGATAAAAGGAACCATTTGTTTCACGTTTTGATCCATGCTTGCACACGTCAGTCTTAACGCTGGGGAGTTTAGACCTAAGGTTCATCCATAGTTATCTAAAAAAACATTGGAGCATCGACATATCAATCCTTGACCAAGGATGAGGAAGGTCTCACCTGAGATGCAAAGAGGATCATAGAGACCATAAGGTCTTGTGATAAGGATGAAGGCTAAACACACGAAGAATCACTAGGATTGGCATCCATGCAGCTCATATCTGACAGATTACTTAGGACTAAGAATTAAAACAATACACACACATATTCATTTCATACATGATAGACACATAATGGGTAAGAACTGTTGGTTCTTTATTACTAGAAGCATTTCATCACAACAGAGATATACATTGCGCATGACAGATACATATGACAACAATATAACTTCATATCTTCTCTACATAAGTCCTTAGAATTACATCATGATGTTCAATGCATGTTTTCTTAACACTAAAACATACATAGACACATAAATATACTCAAAACATTGTAGTATTACAACAAGCTCAAAACGAGCTCGATACTAAAGACTCGATGAATCTCTTTACTCAATATCTAACCAATCTAACTAGTTAACCAACTAACAAAATACTTCTATTTCTTATAATAGAGCTTCCTTTTATAGCTTTCTCTACTGGGGAGTGTCGTCTCTTTCTACTCTACTCCACTCATTTGTCTAACAAAACTGCCTCTCACACTTTTGGTGTCTTCCAACACTCCATGTAGACTTCTTGTATCAATGGCGATCTTAAATTCTTGGCCAACTTGTACTCTGGTCGTCCCACGTCCTCATATGGTGCTGGAATTAATCATTTGGGGAGATTTTTCGATGATTCCTTTCTTGATTTTGGAGGGAATCTTCTTGGATTTCAGTGCAATTGACAAAACTGAGACCGACGTGCACTTGGTTGTCTTTAAGCTTGGCATACAACTGAAAAAAATTGGTCCGACGTGCACTCTATGTCATTCCTTGTGCATTTCCTTAGGCACACACAAAACTATGGAATGAGCGCGAACAACTTCGTTTGTGTGCATGCGCAAAACTGAACCCAAAACTTTGGGTGCCAATAGAGGGTGACCTGGAAAAATGTGCAAAGTGCAAAGTAGGTGGAGCACTTCATATGCCTGATAGGTCAAAGGTCTTGGGACCTTTAGAAACTTCCCAAAAATAGAAAATTGCTCCCTTCAATGTGCAATAAACCCATTAAGTTTGAAGAAATCAACTCCAAATATTAATAGAATATGCTCCAAAGTGGTTAAGAACTCCTCAAAACCTATGCTAGTGGATAGATCCAATGAATATAAATCCTCTCCACCACATCCTATTAAGTTTGACCAAATCAACCTAACAAATTCCAAGACCAAGGGAATGGCCCTTCTATTTAAGAAAATAATGTGATCTATGCATCAAGGTGAGTGCTGCATGTAGGGGTTAATATTCATGTTTTACATCATAATGCACCCATCCAAGTGTGAACACAACCCACATCACAATAATAACTAAAATGTCTGAAATCATGTGAAAAGGGATAATTATGACAAGGACTTCACGAAAGAGTAATGTCAACCATTCAAAGGTCCAAACCATAGTAAAATACCTATTTAACCTAATGATCATACGAAGGAGTAAATTATTAACACTTGAAACTTAGGGAGACTCTAAGTTGATGGGTTCCAACTCCATGAAATGTATTGAGTGTCAAACAATTGTTGATCCAAAACAACCCACACATGCCAACACTACCAAAGAATGAGGGTGCACCACATCATCAAGAGTTTTAAAAATTAGGCACATGCTAACTCATCAATTAGACCACCATCAACACACTAGAACATCTCATCCCACACTTACTAGCAACCATCAAACCCACCCCTTGTCCATCAAAACATCTAGTAATGTGATCCTACAAGCTCGATCCTTGTGACAAAAATCACAAGTGCGAGCCTAATGCAACATGAGGGGTAACAAGGCCCTCAATAAGCCCCAAGTCCTAAGAATTGGGGTCCCCCTAAATATATTTATAAAGCCTCATGGATTAAGTTTGATTATCTGTACGTCTCATTCTTTGTATGTTTTCCATGCTCTTAAATGATTCTAATCCATGACTATCTCCTTGACTTAAAGAGTGCTTGAATGTTAATTACTTTATTTTTCGGAGTGATAACTTTTGGTATGCTCTTGATTATGGATTGTTTAATGTTTTGTGTCAAATGAAATTGACAATTGATTTAGAATCTCATTTGATAAATAAGTTAAGCATGTTTTCTTCTTGCTTGGTGAAATTCTAACAATCTTTGCACTTGCTTATGTTCGATGATTTTTGGGTTGTAGCTTATAGATAGAGTTAATCTAATATGTTTTAATGATATGAGTGCACAAGATATCCAAGAATCACTAACAAGAGATTGGAGAAGCAAAGAGTAAGCTTATTACCTTGAAGCTAATGTTCATCTAATACAGTCATAAAAGGCAAGGTGAAAACCAAGGAAGTTAGAAGTGAGGAAAGATGCTTGATGGAAAGACACAAGTTGGATGGTGATCATCATTCACAAGGACATGCAAGTGTCAAAGTGATTTTGTATGCAAAGAGAAATTGTAATGACTACAAGTAATGCATGAGAGGGTTTGACAAATGACATTATGGTACATAGAAAAGGAAAGATCACATATAGGAGTTTTGTGGGTTTATTTTTTAAGATCATCCACTTCTTAGCTCCAAAGGATTAATTTTGGGTATAGGAGGGATCGTATCTGAAAGAGAAAGGCATAAGATATTCTAATTGTGACCATGAATAACACACCTCAATCTTCATTGATGATTATTTAGATTACTTTTTATGGCCAACAATCACTTGCTTGAGTTTCGAGGCATGCCAATTAACTTTAGAGGAATTTCTCTTTTGGCGTAATTGATTCTTATGCAATGAATGGGAGCATGTTTAACAAGGTGAATAAAATAATATATACCATAGATGAGGTCAACATGTAGAATAGTAAAAAAAAATTGAAGTTACACTCTGTGCAAAGACCAAACTTTACCTTGCAAAGCTTGTTTTAGCATATTTTTGTGGTCCCACCAAATTGGGTATGGGAACTTTGGTAGAGGATAAATTTAGGTTTTGGGGGTATCTGATCAATGTTGATGCCCAAAAGTGCATCGTAATACCCATGCCTTCAAATGGGTTGCAATGCCTTATTATATATAATAATAATAATAATATACTAGATAGGTGGGAGCCCTTGTTTAAATCATGGTGAAAAATAAACACTTCTCTGAATTGCGCACATAACAACCTTACGAAGCATATTACAGTTTGAGAAAAACACGGGAATTCAAACACATTTTCACATGCAATCAATGATGATAAGGGCTGGAAATTTAAAAGTCGAAGGCAAGTTTTGAAGTGACAAGCACTTTGGTTATAACTGTTATACATATATGATTAAAATTGGAACTCCAACTCTCACACACATTGGTTATGACATATTGCATTCATGGCATATTGTGTTATGATATTGGTTATGTTTGGTGGACAATAATTATGGTTTATGGAATTGTTTTGAGGTCAATCGATCCTTGCAAATTGGAACTTGTTAGAAATATGGGACATATTATATTATGGTGCTGGTATAAAACTATGGTATAGGAGGGTTTTCGTTTCAATTTGGAAAAGTAGAAGTGACATGTTGGATTTGAATATGGTTGATTAATGCAAATGATGAAATTTGGATGCACTCCACTCTAGCTATGGTTGATGGCAATTAATGAGAGGGTGGATAATCGACGTGCATTTACTGCACGTCGTTCTTACCCCACCTCGAGCTCACCACCCTCACCTTGTTGCACATTTTTGGTTGCTCTGGTTAGTTTGCCTTTGTTTCGCTCTGCCGTTGGGAGAATAACGGTAGTCTTTGTGTTTTTCGGTGCTTTCCTCACATTTATGATGACTCTCGCCCTTCCATTCATCATTGTAACCTCGCTCTAGATAGAATCTCTGTGTTGGCTCTTAGAATTCATATGCAAAGTGATTGCATTCTGAAAGATATGGTGGTTGAATGTATACTCTCTCTGTGAAAATAATATTGGTTGGCATTTCGAATGTTGCAAGTTGGAATTTGTTTAATGCTCCTTCATGTTGAAGTTATTCAGTTATGGTTGCATCGGGGTGGATGATTGGTTGTTCTTGCTCCTTGCTATTGATAGAATTATGGCAATTTTGTTTTGTTATCACCCACGTCCCATGATAGAATCCTGGAGGGTTTTTATGGTAAATAAAAGAGATAGTCAGTTCTGGGTTCTTTTAATGTAGTTATTATTACCTCCTTCTCTATTCATGAGAGGCTTGTTTCCCTGTCGAGTTGCCATTTCACAGTTTGAATGTATGCAAAGTTAGGTTCTTACCTGATGGCCACCTTGGAAGTGACTGTGTCAAACCTTGTTGTAAAATTGTTGGAGGTTTTGGTTTCATGTTACAAACCCCACTTGCAAAATTGTCTCACCCACCTGGTTGTTCAGACCTCGTTCTCCCTTGTCGTGATTGTTGCGGACTTGAACTTGGGTTTTGAAATGGCTATGTGTTGACCCGACAGTAGAGATATTTGTTACTTGCACAACTCCTTGGTTCATCAGTTGACTACCTACAAGAGTCTTGGTCGTTTTTGAAGGTTGTATAGTGAACAAAAAATAAAAAAAGAACACCAGGGTTTCGATCCCAGCCTGTCACATAACAATTGCTGAAAGTATATACCAGCCTCGTATGTTGAAAATTTGTTGGCTTATGTTACACTCCATTGCGCGCTTGATGTGGTCTATTTTAATTGATGGAATGATTATGTTGATATTCCATCATAAGAAAAGAGCTCTGCAAATAAAAAGAAATAAATTGTACAGTGGGAAGAAATTGATTATAATTGTTTTGACTTGGCGTTGCTTGAAGTTGTTTGATTGTTATAAGGAGAAAGGGTGAGCAACTAATAGAATAGAGCGTCTCGAACCTAGTCCATTGCACAACAATTAATTTTGGTTGATGTAAATGATTTAGTTCGATGGCATGTTCTTTTCCTCGGCCTCCGCATGTCTTCTCTAAGTAATCGGAGCATGGTTGTTGTTAGTTTGAATTATGGATAGTCTATATATAAATTGTGTTGTTGTTCGATCAAACATGAATGAAGAAAAGATAGAAATTAAATGGCCGAGTTTGACAGTCCTGGACTTCTGCTTTGGGTTTGATATGGAAGTTGTTGTGTCTTGAACCTTGAGATTGCCTACAGTTAAAAATGTTTTTTTTTGGGCAATTAAGGGTATGTCATTTTAAAGAGAAAATGTTATTTTATTTAATGGAACAATGTCCATCTCATTTTATTTAATGGAACAATGTCCACCATCTTCCCAAATTCACTATAATTCCCCGTTCTGTTATTTTAAATTGCATTTTAAAAGAAGGAAAAAGGAAGGGACTGGATTTTGAAATTTGGAAATGGAAATAGTGTTTTTATGGAAGTTACACCTGTGTTTGCTTGAACAGTATATGTTGGTGGTCCCCATCCATGCTACCACTTTTTGCTCATTATAAACCCCTCACCTTCCAAATAACCCTATCATTCCCTATTCAATAACAATTAATTATTGATTTGAGTAGTATGATGAATGGATTGATTGCATGTGATTTTGTTGAGAATGATAGAGCCAACCTTTGATTTTATTTAGGCAGGGTTGAAGCATGGATTGTCAAGAGTTTTCATAACTAATTGGAACATTCTT
The DNA here is from genome assembly GCA_009831015.1 of Picea engelmannii. NCBI lineage: Eukaryota > Viridiplantae > Streptophyta > Pinopsida > Pinales > Pinaceae > Picea > Picea engelmannii. The sequence goes on along the minus strand of ML798625.1, from coordinate 136,943 downwards.
CAGGATGATTTTCTTCAGCAGAGGCAGTAACGATAGAGGAAATAGAGGCAGAGGAAATTGGCAAAGAGGTCATAGAAGACCTCGGTTTTCCATACATTTTGATGTCGATCCACAAGAATTGAATCATATTTTCAAGTTGGGTTCTTCAACCTAGTAGGCCAAGGGATCCTCTAGCCCTGACCTGAAAGACCTCCCTTCCAAGCACATAAAAAAAATTTCGGTATCCGAGTCCCTCCTCATGTATCAATGTGACCATAACTGCTTGCCAATGATGGTTGGCAAGAGATTGTCCACCAACCTGTTGTTCATCACCATGGTTGGCCTACTGCTTCTTTGCCATCAACCCATCCACCACCACCAAAGAATCAAATTGCCCAAGCTGATCATGTTGTCTCACTCGTGAAATCATCTCATGCTAATAAGAGATTAAAAATCGATGTCCCCGAGCCTGTGGAGGACAAGGGAAAAGGAGTATCCACTCCCTCCAGCTCATCCAAAGAGTCTTCCAAATCTGTGTCCTCCTGCCTTCTTCTTAAGAATGATTGTTCTCATGTTATCAACACAATTCAGCCTCAAGGTTCTAATCAACCTAAGGCTGCCACAAAAAAAACAAAAGGGGACAATGGTGAAAAGAGGCCAAATGCCTCTCACAGTAAATATGGTTTTTGATGATGATTGAAGAAGAAGACAATATTTTTACTTTGATAGAGTTTTGGACAACACGCATATATTTAGGCAGTTTTTGGACAACAAGCATATATTTAGCCTATGGTTTTTTATGTAGAAGACAATATTTTTACTTTGATAGAGTTTTGGACAACAAGCATATATTTAGGCAGTTTTTTCTTGGACAGTACGAATATAATGCTATTTTGGATATGATCATATTATATTTTGTTGATATTTAGATATTTGATTATAAAAATGAGCACGGGAGTTACAAGGAGGATGTTTGAATCAAATGATTGAGGTTATATTTCATGTTTGATGACTATTAAAAGGAAATAATTGGGAGTCACAAGGGGTCCCACCTATTTAGTTATTATTAATTAGACCCTTATTTATATATACTATTATTATTTGTCTCAACTAATTAGTTAAGCTAATTTGTATTAACTAAAGAAAGGTAGTTGAACTGCCATAACTTATTGAGAAAGAATAAAATCTCAATGAGATGAAAAGACAAAAGAGGAGAGAATAGAAGGAGAACTACAACAATAAGGTTTTCTCTATACTAGTGAGATACTTTCAACTTTCACTCATTCTGAGTTTACTAGAAGGTTTAACCCTCTTGATGACAGTAAGGTCTTATTGAAGGCAACATGATTCAAAAAACTGAATCACATATTTCAGTAGCTTGTTTTAAAGGTGTATGGTTTATCTTTGGTAGTCTGTGTATTCTTGTTTGTTTATGAATTGAATTTCGTGACTGATAAAGAATATATTGCAGAGTCGAGTGACAATATTTTGTGGCAAGTTGATCCAGATCTTTAGCATCAATTTTCTTCTTGTTGGCAGAGTATTTTTGTATGGTTCCCATCTGACTTTAGTCCCTACCCTCGCAAGGGTTTGTAAAGAGAACTCAATTTTGTATCTCAGAATGAAATAAATAAAAAAAATCAGATTACTGTTTCGGTCTCACACATGTGTTTTAGTGATCTGGTTCATTCTTTTTCTTTTATCTCCATGTACACATTTGTGTAATTTCTGTACACACTCATGTAACTTTGCTTAAGTTTATTTCTTTTGCACTGTTATATATAACGCATAAAAACCAACCTTGATCATTTGTACTTAATACTTATGGATTAAGCGATTGTTTTTTAGGCTATAAACCCCTGGTGACATTCCCAACTATCTTGTCTTATCCCGACAAGATCTGAAAATGCTTGAGTAAGGTTTTCCATACCTTTTCCTCAACATTTATTTGGTGACCATACTAGGGAGATCTTCCATATCTCTTTGGTTGATTGTATTCATGATTATCTTCAAATTTTTCTTTTTTTGTCTAAGTACTCTTTGACTGATTTTTTCCATGACAGTACTTGTTACAAGACAACCCATTATTGGAAACAATCTTGATGACCAAACTAGCATTGCTTTGACCTTATTCAACACTATTTTAGAAACTGCTAGTACTCGTGCTGAAATTGAACGCTATTGGGAAGTAATTGAAAGAGATATAAGTATTCGTGAATGCTAGGAAGCCAGGAAAAGGAAGCCCATAAATCAACAGTAACCTCTCTTTTCTTAAATCCTTGGTTTTCTTTTTCATGTCCCCAAATCCTCGCATCTCTCGAAGGATAAGAGGATTGTCCCCTGAAGCTACTCCTATTTTTGAAATAAGAAGGAGGAAAATTGTTTTATCAACACAAGAAAGTGCTCTAAGGAGAACTTTATCTGATTATGCTAGTTCACCTCCATCACCTATACTTATTACCTTCAACATGACATCTGTGGGTAGTGGTAGTGGAACCAAAGGTGCCTCCTCCTGCCAACCTTATGCTTCGTCAGTAATTGGAAGTATACACATTCATCATGTCTATGTTCAATCCACTACCAATCCTACTAAAGTGATAAAGAAATATGGGCTTTTCTAGTTCGAAGAAGATGTTATGAATACCCCATGGCACATGTCTTCTCCTTTAAATCTAGCACCTGCTACTCACCCATTACCGAAGTTTAAGGAGCATCTACTTAAGTTTTCATGAAATAATACTATGACTACAAATCAACACCTAGTAGCATTTTCTAATGCTTGTCATAATATCAGGGATAACGATAATGACACTTGCATGCATCTATTTTTCAACTCCCTCGAAGGGAAAACTGCAATACATTTTTTTGATCTCTCTCCCAAAATTCTTTCTACATGGGAATAATTGGTTTATTGGTTCAAGTCCACTTATGGACAGTCCAAGAGTTCAGGTGAGTAGTTAAGGGAATACAACAATATTTCCTATAAAGATGGTGAAACCATTAAGTGTTTTAACCTTCGCTTCACCAAATTATACAATCAAATCCCTGAACTAATCCACCCCCAAAATGAGGCTGCTTTCATGCATTATTATAATGTGCTACCTTCCTCTTATCATCATAGACTCGAAGAAAAGGCTATTGACAATCTTGGTTCTGCTCTTCATACTTGTCTAGAATATGAGGAGCAACTCGAAAGAACGGGTCTCCCTAAAGGGGACTGAATCAAGCAAACATATATGTCTTCCCTCCTACAACTCGTGCAAGATATGAACAATAGAATGATAGCCTACGATCAAAAGGAAAGTGTTTCTTCACCCACCCCCAAGGCATCTTCTTCTTCCTCAGTGCCTTTTAGGAATACTAATGAAAATACTTTTCATCCAAAGGCCATTATGTCTCGCAGTTGGTGTAAATTCTGTGAAGAAAATCATGAAGAAAGTACTTGCGAAGTTAAGAAAAATGCCAGAGATAAGATCTTTGGAAAAAGGCCTGATACCACAATCGCAGTTCTAAATTGGGTTGAACCAGAGGATGTTATGGTAATTAATACCAGGAACAAAACTTATAGAACCAAGGGTAAATATGATCCTCCTCATACTTATTCCACACCAAACTCATCTTCTCAAAGTATTAATACACAAGCTGTCAGAGTTTCGGGAAATCAAGGAGTGCCTTCCCCTCTTCCCTCTTCTAAATATAACATCCTTAACCAATTGGCTAATATCAAGGCTGATGCTACTCTTTTGGACATGGTTGTCATCCCATAACAACAAAAGAATCTCAAGAATTTTATGGAAGGTAAAGTTTCTACCATAGCCAATCTTTTTGAAGAGTCAAAATAAGAGGATTCAACTGTAAATAAGATAGGTGTAAATAGTTTTAGGAACCCTATAAAAAATCCCCCTTTTTACATATCGGTAAAAATTATGGATAAAATAGCTCATTTTTTCCTAATTGATAGTGAGTCTGGTCCGAGTGTAATGTCAAAAATTATCATGGAAGAGCTTGGCTCATCCTGCACTAATGAAAATTCTAGAAACATGCTCTCTTATAATAGTTTGCAACAATCGACTATAGGTGAAATCAAGGATGTCACCTGAGTTATCTGTGCACATCCCGAGATAAGAGAAACCCTCATCATCCAAGTAATTGATATGCTAGTAAGCAACTATTCAATTATTTTAGGAAGAGATTGACAAGCCTTAATGGGTGGATATCTTTCGCTTGATGGAACACATATGTATGTCCCTTGGAATAGAAAGAATAATATAGTCCTTAGGGAAGGAATAATTTCACCATATATAGAGAGTGTTCCCACACCTAACGTAAATTATCTTGAGGAAGATTTGGGAGTATACTCTATCTTTGCTGATGAGGGTGACACTATCCTTGAATCAATTGATTTTGACGATGTCATGTGGCACATGCATTTCGATGGTTCGTGCTCAAACGAAATTAATGGAGCCGACATCATCCTATATTCTCATATAGATAAAATCCACAATTTTTCTTATAGGTTAGAATTTGCTTGCACAAACAATGTTATCGAGTTTGAGGCCTTACTGTTAAGCATCGGAAATGCATATAACCTTGGTTGTGGCCACCTTACATTTTTTGGTGATTCTGAACTTGTGGTGAACTTTGTATGTAAGATTTATTCGCCAAGCAACAAGTTGCTTAAACACTATACCCAAGTTGTTTGGATGCTCATTTCAAATCTGTTATCATTTAACATCAGTCATGTTAAGATGGAACTCAATTCAATGGTTGATATGATAACTGTGTTTGCAGCATCTCCTACTTGAATTTTTTTACCTCAACCACCTGATTGTACTTTCCAATCTCTATATCATCCTCACATCCCTGATAACTTAGAGACATGGCAAGTTTTTCCGAATGATGAAGGCATTTGTGCTTTCATACAAAATGAATTGTTTAAGCCTAAATAAATCATATCTATTGAAGATGACAAATTTCCTAAAAGCTTGACTCCTATCGAAATTTCATTTTTGTCGAGTGATGTAGGCAACAAAGAGACACACAAGGAAGAGGATTTGAAAACGAAAGTGGGTGATACCATTTCGTTGAACCTTGGGACACCCGAATCTCCAAATATTGTTAAACTAGGTGCCCAATGTTCTGATGAAGAAAAAGCAAAATTCACTGAGCTACTCCGTGAATTTCAAGATGTTTTTGCATGGTCATACAAGGATCTTCATGGTTTTGATCCTGCTCTCATACAACATGCCATTCCTATCAAGGAAGGGGTAAAAATAGTTAGGAAAAAACAAAGACTTATTAACCCTACACTCGAAGCTACTATTAGGAAAGAGTTGGAAAAATGATTGAAAGCTAGTATAATCTTTCTAGTTAAGTATTTCGAGTGGGTTTCAAATCTGGTCCCTGTTCGGAAGACTACTGGTCATATCAGATTATGTGTCGATTTCCGTGCATTGAACATAGTGAGTGTCAAAGATCATTTTACTCTACCTAATATGGAAAATATTTTACAACAGGTTGAAGGGTCACACATGATGTCCTTACTTGATGGTTTTTCTGGGTATAATCAAATCAAGGTAAAAAGGAATGATAGGTATAAACCCACATTTACTACACGCTGGGGCAAATTTTCTTACGAACGCATGCCTTTTGGCTTGTCTAATGCAGGTGCCAGTTTTCAAAGAGCTATGCAGATATATTTTGATGATCTGATCGGTAAAATTATCCAAGTTTATCTTGACGATTTGACTGTCTATTCAAAGAATCGGTTAGATCATTTTGGTCATCTTAGAAAATTTCTCATGCGTTGCATGCAATTTGGAATTTCCTTAAATCCTTCCACATCCATTTTTGGTGTCACAAAGGGAAAAATCCTTGGTCATATTGTTTCTGATTCAGGAATAAGCATTGATCCCGAAATAATTACTGCGATTCTAAACCTTCCTGCCCCCACCTCCAAGAAAGAAGTTCAAGCTTTCATGGGCATTATCAATTTTGTCCATAGGTTTGTTCCTGATTTTGCTGTCATGGTTAAACCAATTCATAATCTTCTGAAACAAGATTGTTCTTTTTCTTGGATAGATGACGTCGAAAATGATTTCCTTAGGATTAAGAAAGCAATTAGTTCCACAACGGTTTTGGCGAAAGCGAATTTTGAGAGAGATTTTATCATGTATACCAACTCCACCGAGGAAGCAATTTCTGATATCCTCTTACAAAGTGATGACCAAAACAATGAAAAACATGTAGCATACATGAGCCAGAGTTTATCATATGATGAAATCAAGTAATATTATATTGAAAAACATGTTTTTTCTCTTGTTTAGGCTATAGAAAAATTTCACCACTTTAGTTTAGGCAAACATACACAGGTAAGAGTCACTTTTCCTGCTGTCAAGTTTCTTCTCTCACAAACTTATCTTTTAGGAAAACTTGCACATTCGCTTGCCAAAATTCAGAAGCATGATTTAACCATCATGACTTCAAAAATGATCAAGGTATGGGACTTAGCCCTTCATTTAGCTCAACACCCTAAACCAAGTGAAGAACTTGATGATCAGGATAATCCTCTTTCAGCTCTATTCTATATTGAAAATCAAAATCTTTCTATAGTTGAGCATCCTTGGTATTACTTGTAGCATAAAAAATGCGCAGATAACTTAGATCCTCACTAGAGAAGGAGACTCTACCTCTAATCTTCCAGGTATATCATTTTAGGAGACTTTTTGTTTAGAAGGTTTGCTGATGGTTTATTACTTCGATGTGTGAATGATGAAGAAGCACAAAAATTGTTACATGAAATTCATGGATCATCAGTTTCTGTCATTTACATTGGTGGCCGCCATTTTTCTGCTTAAGCTACTGCCTTTAAAATCATAAGAAATGGTTACTATTGGCCTTCAATATTTCAATATTCCTATAAATTCGCAAGATCTTGTGATAAGTGCCAAAAATTTGCTGGGAAGGAACTTCTTTTTTCCATGCCTTTACAACCTATCCTCCCAGATTTCCCTTTTTCTAAATGGGGATTAGACTTTATTGGTCCTATAAATCCTCTGTCTTTTGTAGGGAATATTTTTATTTTGACAACAAATGATTACTTTACTAAATGGACCAAGGTTGTCCCTCTTAGACACGCACATGATGAGCAAGTAATTTCTTTCCTAGAAACTAATATCTTTTCCAGATTTGGCATTCCCTTAGAGATCATTACAGACAATGGCTCGACATTCATTTATGCAAAGTTGACTCAATTTCTGGTTAAATTAGGAGTCAAACATTTCACTTCATCTGCTTATTACCCCCAAGGAAATGGGAAAGCCGAGTCCACTAACAAGAATTTGGTTAGGATCATAAAGAGGATCATAGAAGATAAACCTCGCCAGTGGCATACACTTCTCACTTACGCTCTCTAGGAAGATCACACAACCACCAAGGCAAGCACAAGATACACTCCCTTTCAGCTCATATATGGTCAAGAGGTTATTCCGCCTACAGAGTTGGAGCTTTCCTCTTTACGACTGGTGTTACAGATTGAAGAATTAAATTCTTCCAATGTTCCCCAAAGGATAAATGCACTGTTAGCCCTGGAAGAACAAAGGAATTTTTCCTTAGAGAACATAAAGAGAAGACATCAAACTGTGAAAAAGTATTTTAACAGACGAGTGAAAGCTGCTGAATTCAAGATTTATGAGAAAGTCCTACTATAGGACTCAACACATGCTAAGAGAGGAATACACTCTAAGTTCCAAAAACTATGGCTAGGTCCTTTCAAAATCGCTTTTATCCTAGGTACAAACTCATATCTCCTAAAGGATTTGGAAGATCGATTGTTCTCATACAATACTAATGGTTCCCACTTGAAACTTTATGTGGAACCAACTTGATCGTTAAACGCTTGTAAAAAAAATGACTAATGTATATAGTCTTTTGTTTTAATGTTTTCTTTTTACTTTGGTTTATTGAATTTTCAATTTTTGTTGTTTTGTTTTCGTGATTATCAAAAATAAAGTCTGGATTAGTTTTTCCATAATAATGTCATTCTGTAAATATTGTTGATCAACGAAAAATAAGATACACACAGCTGTCACGATGTCCTCCTTTCAGACATCATTGAAATTGCTTTTTGCTTTCAACACTGTTGTAGGATAGTTGATTTTGTCTTCTTCCCTGTTTCTGCTATCCCTCTCTTCCCTCCATCCCGAGATCCAAAGAGAATATCAGAAACATTATCCTTGAAACTTTAAGAAGTATTATATATATTGTGTTGGCATTTTTACAGACATAAGATGCAGGCAACATGTTTGTCATTGATGGAGAGATAAGCGCGAACAATAACACAACAAATCGATGGCGAGATCAACACGATCAACATCATAATGATGATGGCATGGCAAGATTAACAGTGAAGATCAACAATTATCGTTGGATCCCATTCAAAATTCTCGATGACTGTCAGATCTAAATTCAGATAGGAGGAGCGCACATTAGAAGAGAACAGATCTCAGGCGTCGGATCTGAGCCCGAAGACCGACCATCGTTGGATCCAGAAGAAGGAGCACGATCTTTAAGTACAAGATGAAGCGGGCTTACAAAGTCCCAAAAGCAGGAGGACCTTCCATCTTCAAGAAGGACACGTTGTGAGCGACTAGAATTTCGCTGACTTACACATTGAAGGAGTCAACAGAGCATGGTGTAGGAACTCGCGATATGCGATATCCCAAAATGATCTGGGCCCTCGGATCGATGATTGATATGAATTCTTGGATCGAGGGTCGTGGACCGTTGGATGCAAACTACACGTGGTGAGAGGTCAACTTTTCGCTGGCTGGAAAGTCAAAGGAAGGAGGAGCTCTATCCTTTGAAAGCGCAAAACACGAAACCACGATTCACTCTGAGTCGTTGATCAAGGGAGAGTGTGGACCGTTGATCTGGCTCCATTTTCGAGTTTCGGATACCGGGTGTTGGGAGAGTCAAGAAACCTCACACCAAGATCCCCAAAGTCCCGAATTGCGAAAGAACTTTCGGGATAAGCGCTTGGTTACAACTATTGGTCATATGTGAGGAAAGAGCTAGCTTAGCTCAGCTCCATTTCAGAGATCGTGACATGGGAGAGTCAAGACGTATCATCACAAGATTTCCGAAACGCAAAATTGCATAGTGAATATTTGTGTAGCCTTTGGTCACCACCAGTGGTCACAAAAAGGGAAGGAGCTTGCAATATTTCTAGGCTCTATCCTTTGAAAGCGCAAAACATGAAACCACGATTCACTCTGAGTCGTTGATCAAGGGAGAGTGTGGACCGTTGATCTGGCTCCATTTTCGAGTTTCAGATATCGGGTGTTGGGAGAGTCAAGAAACCTCACACCAAGATCCCCAAAGTCCCGAATTGCGAAAGAACTTTCGGGATAAGCGCTTGGTTACAACTATTGGTCATATGTGAGGAAAGAGCTAGCTTAGCTCAGCTCCATTTCAGAGATCGTGACATGGGAGAGTCAAGACGTATCATCACAAGATTTCCGAAATGCAAAATTGCATAGTGAATATTTGTGTAGCCTTTGGTCACCACCAGTGGTCACGAAAAGGGAAGGAGATTGCAAGATTTCTAGGCTCCATTTTGTGGTCGGGAGTTGGAAGAGTCAGAGTGACTCACAACAAATCTCGTGAAATGCGAAATTGCGAAGTGCTCTTTAAATTAGGCCTTGGTCAGAACCATTGGTCATGAGAAGGGAAGGAGCTATTTGCTAAGCTCTATTTCAGAGATCGCAATATGAAGAGTCAAGATATCTCACCACAAGTTTTCCGAAATGCGAAACCACGAAATCAATTTCTGTTTAGCCCTTGGTCACAACTAGTGGGCACATGGGATAAAATGCGAGACACTGTGGATTTAATTCAACGGTGCTGGTAATTTGGGAATCTGATCGAAGGGCTACTGTTTCACCTCATGTTTAGTTGTTCAATTATGATTCAATTGGCAGAACTGAATCATGGTTCTTGGACGTTTGGCGATTTAGTTGATGAGGCGTTTTCCTGTGAGATTTGAGGTGTAATTGAATTGGTGGCAGCATATAAAATAGATATGCAGTGATTGTGGAAGGTTGGTTGTTCGAACTGGAAAAATGAGTTGAACTATAGGAAATGTAAAATTACAGTATGCATAGTGTGAGATAAAACTCAGAGATGCTGAACAAACAAAAGAAAGAGCAGAATTGCAGAACAATTTGAAGCAGAGTAGAACTGCATAACAGATAGAAGCATATCATAATTGAAGAACAGATAAAAGTAGAGAAGAATTGCAGAACAAAGAAGAAGTGGTAAGAATTGGAACACCTGTATTGTTGGTTATTCAATCATTTATTCTTAATCAGGGAGGTAGGGTGGTGCTAGGGAGGACCGTGGTCCTCTGATATTCAAGTTGGTGCTTGAATATTGGAAATTGTATCTTCCATCTAGTTGTGGCTAGAAAACAGGGTGGCAGGGTGGTGCTCGGGAAAACACATAGTTTTTTGTATGCAAGTTGGTGCTTGTATAAGTCCAGTTGGTGCTGGAACATTTAGGGAGTTGTTGCTTCCTTCTAGTGGGTGCTAGAGAAACCAGAGAGTTGGTGCTCTCAACAATTTGGTGCTTGTATAAGTCTAGTTGGCGCTGGAACATTTAGGGAGTTGATGCTTCTTTCTAGTGGGTGCTAGAGAAACCAGACAGTTGGTGATATCAACAAGTTGGAGCTTGTAAAACAGAGGTAGTAGCCTCACTTTGAGTTGGTTCTCAAACAAAGATGATGTACAAAACTTAAAAGACTGCCTATCATTCAAAGAAGAAGAGGTTTTCTCCCTTTATGGGTTTCCTCGTGAAAATGTCTTTGTGTATATATTATGTGTGACTGATGTTCATTACTCATGTTGTTCATATGTTGTATAATATTGATGGTCACTTGGAAGATATTAAAAATTGTTTGAATAGTCATAAATTGTTTAAGCACAGTAACAACTGATTCAACCCCCCCCCNCTTAGTATTTTCAACAATTGGTATCAAAGCCGATTCCTTTATTTAAAGGTAGATCTATAATCTTAAACATGACAATTCATGAAGGGACTTCAACCACTAAGCCTCCTCTCTTTGATGGAACAAATTTTTCCTTCTGGAAGACTAGAATGAGAACATAGTTAATGGCCTTAGATGTTGATGTTTGGGATGTAGTAGAGACTGGATACATAAAGCTTGTTGTGCTAGCTTCCAAGGATGATAAGTTAGAATTTAGCTTTAATGATAAGGGAATGAATGCTATCTTGAATGGACTTGCAGAAGCTGAGTTTGTAAAGGTGATGCATCTTCAAACTGCCAAAGAAATGTGGGATAAACTTATTAACAATTATGAAGGAAATGAGAAAGTAAAAGATGCAAAACTTGAAACATATAGATTGAAATTTGAGCAACTAAAGATGAATGAAGATGAAACAGTCAGCAAGTATTTTTTAAGAGTTGAAGATCTTGTGAATGCCATGAAGGGTCTTGGTGAGAAAATTGAAGAATCTTTTTTAGTTCAGAAAATTTTAAGATCTTTGTTTGATAAATTTAATCCAAAAGTCTCTACAATAGAAGAACTAAATAACTCTGTCCATTGATCAACTCCTAGGAACTCTAACTGCATATGAAATGAGAATTAGCAAAGATAAATCCATTACTAGAAAAACATCTTTTAAAGCAGACAAGAATATTGATTCAGAATTAGATGATATTGAGGCAAAATTTGTGAGAAGGTTAAAGAAATGATCAAGAAAATATCAAGGCAAGCTCCCTTTAAAATTTTTTAACTGTGGTAAGATAGGTCATTTTTCATCTAAGTGTCCTCACCCGAAAAAGGATTAGAACTCTGATGATGAAAAGAAATACAAATTTAAGAAATATACTAAAAAGAAAAGTTTGTGTGCAAACAATGACAACTCCTTAGAAGACATAGATAGTGATTCATCCTGTGAAGACAAAGTGAATGATTTTATGCTTATGGCTATGGGAGATCTTGGTGATGAACAGTCAGAAGGTGAAATGGATGATGAAGAAGTTGTGGTGGATATGGAAGGTGAATTAATCAGTGCTTTGGAAGAAATTGACAGACTCAGATGTAAGAAGAGAAAACAAAAACGGTTGTTGATGCAGTTTAAAATGAATGATAAAAAACATGATGAAATTTTTTCTCTACTAAAAGTGGAGTTAGAAGATGCAAAGAAAATAGAAGACATTCTGAAACAATAGTTATCAGAGAAGAAAGCGAGGTGTGAAGCCTTAGAAGAAGAGATAGTAAAAACTAGAAAAGAAATGGAGAAGTTTAAGGCATTGTATCACCAAAATCTGTCAAGTATTAAAGCCTCAGAAGAATTAACTTCCATTCTAAATCAACAAAGGAATCCAAAGTTGAAAGCTGGCTTGGGCTATGAAGAAGGATCAAATAGTGATCATCTAAGTAATACATAACCCATCAAGTTTGTCAAATCTACAATCATTGACAACAACCACTCTGCAGAAACAAAGAAAGAAAATCAGCCACCAAGAAGGAATGAAAGAAAAAGTACCAGAACTGAATCTGTAGATCAAAGAAACTATCAACATGGAAGAAATCAACCCACTCAAAGAAGACAGTCTTTTTCCAGGTACAAAGGATTTTTCTATGGATATTGTTTTTTATGTTCTAACTTTGGTCACAAAGCTATAACTTGTTCTTTAAGATTTAGATATGAGTAATCAAGTTATTCAAGGAATAATTATCTGCCACCACAAAGATTGAGACAACCAAGCAACATACAATCACAGACTATAAATCATGTGATGACTGGGAGAAGGACGCAGGTGAAACATAACAACAGTTATGAGCATAAAAATCGTTATGATATGTTATTCAATGAACCAGAATGTTACAACTGCCATAATTATGGACATAAAGCTGCAGGCTGTCACTTAAGGAACTATAAGTCAGATCTGAATCCTGCTGCTGAAAATTTCAAGGTTTGGAAGAAGAAAGAAGATGACCAGTGTGGATTAGTGTTATCATCCCAAAGACAAAAGAATCCCTGGTATATTGACAGTGGATGTTCCAAACATATGATTGGAGACAAAAGTAAGTTTCTAACTCTAAGTGAAAACAAATAAGGAAATGTAACTTTTGGAAACGATGCACCAGGAAAAATAAAAGGTAAAGGAATGGTAAGTCTGAGCAATGGAAAAGGAAAAGCTCAAGATGTGTTATTTGTAGATGGTCTGAAACATAATCTACTTAGTGTCAGTCAAGTCTGTGACCGAGGATGTGAAGTTGTTTTTACTTCTAAAGATTGTAAAATAAAGTCTGTGAATTTAGGACAGTTGGTTGCAAAAGGGATAAGAATAGAAAACAATGTCTATGTGTTAAAAGAAGAAAAATAACAATGCCACTTAAGCAAGTATGATGAAAGTTGGATATGGCATAGGAGACTTGGACACTTAAATTTTGATCATATAATCAAACTTAGAAACAATGGGGCAATAAAGGATATTCCAAAGATATCTAAGCCATTTGACTCTGTTTGTAAACCTTGCCAGATAGGAAAGCTTACTCGGACACAATTCAAATCAAAAAACTTTCCTTCAACATAAAAACCTCTCCAATTAGTACATATGGATTTATGTGGACCATCAAGAAAAGAAGGTACAAGAAAATAAAACTATTTTATGTTGATTACTGATGATTATTCTAGACTAACATGGGTTGCCTTTTTGAAGGAAAAATCTGAAGCATTTGAAAAATTCAAAGTGTTTAAGGCTCTAACTGAAAATCAAACAGGAAAAAGATTGAAGGCAATAAGGTCTGATAGAGGAGGAGAGTTTAGTTCATGGAACTTCAAAGAGTTCTGTGATAAACATGGAATCAAACGAGAATACACTATTCCAAGGACTCCACAACAAAATGGAGTAGTTGAGAAGCAGAATAGATCAGTTCAGCAGATGGCAAGATCAATGATGAATGAAAAGAATATTGCTCAGACATATTGGGTGGAAGAAATTCATACAACTATTCATATCCTTAACAAAGCTCATCTCAGGCCACACAGTGACAAGACTCCTTATGAACTATGGTTTGGAAGACCTGCTTCAATCAAACATTTTAAAGTCTTTGGGTGTAAATGTTATATCAAGAATAATGATGAAAATATTGGCAAATATGATGATAGGGTTGATGAAGGTATGTTCTTAGGTTATGCTACAAACAATAAAGGATGAAGATGCTACAATAAGAGGCTGCATAAATTGGTTGATTGTATCGACATAAAAGTTGATGAAGAAGTCCCAGTAAAAAATGTAAGCAGTGTTGAACCAAGCACAAAAGATATAGTTGAAGATGAAGATGAACAAGTCCAAGGATCAGAAAGGGAAGAATATGAATTAGATGAAGATACGAATACTCAGGATGACACAAATCAACAGACAAAAACAAAATCACCTCTCAGAATTGTTAGAAAGAATCATCCTGAAAATCGGATAATTGGAGATATAAACAAAGGAGTTCAGACAAGAAGAAAATTAGTTAAAGACACATAACAATTCATATTGCTTTTTTATCTATGATTGAACCTAAAATTTTTGATGAAACCAACAACCATGATGATTGGATTAGAGCTATGAATGAAGAGCTTGATCAGATTGAAAAGAACAATACTTGGGAGCTTGTTCCTATACCTGAAGATAAGAATGTAATAGGTTCCAAAAGGGCGTTCAAGAATAAAATGAATGAAAAAGGACAAGTTATTAGAAATAAACCCAGATTGGTCTGTAAAGGGTATGCACAAGTTGAAGGTCAGGATTTTGATGAAACTTTTGCACCAGTGGCAAGATTGAAAACCATCAGAACGTTTCTTGCATATTCATGTCATAAGAACTTTAAAATTTTATCAGATGGATGTTAAGTCAACATTTCTTAATGGAGATCTAGAGGAAGAAGTATATATGGAGCAACCTGAAGGATTCTCATTGACAGATAATCCTAATTATGTTTGCAAGATGAAGAAGGATTTATATGGACTGAAACAAGCACCACGAGCTTGGTATTATAGACTGGACAAATTTTTACAAGACAAAGGGTTCAAGAAAGGTATTGTTGACAACAATCTCTACATCAAGTCTGAAGGTGATGATTTACTAGTTGTTTTGGTTTATGTAGATGACATAATTTTTGGCTGTACTAATGATTCCTCTGTTCAGTGGTTTTCTAACTCTATGCAAACAGAGTTTGAGATGTCCATGATAGTTGAACTGTCATACTTTATTGGTTTACAAGTAAATCAAAGTTCTGCATGAATATTTATCTCTCAAGAAAAATATTTGAAAGAGATGTTGAAGAAATTTCAGATGGAAGATTCTTCCCCTATTAGTACACCTATTGTGGTTGGTTGCAAGCTCAGTAAAGATGATATTTCACCTGATGTTGATCAAAAGACACATCGATCAATGATAGGCAGTCTTCTGTACATCACAACATCTCGTCCTGATATAATGCAAGCTGTTGGAATGGTAGGTCATTATCAGTCTGCTCCTAAACAGAGTCATTTAGTAGTTGTGAAAAGGATATTCAAATACTTGAAGGGCACAATGACTTATGGTTTGTGGTATCCTAGAAATTAGAATATTTAGCTAACTGCTTATTCAGATGTTGATTGGGCAAATTGTGTGGATGAGAGAAAGAGCACTAGTGGAGGTGCATTCTTCCTGGGTGACTCGTTGGTAGCATGGATTAGTAAGAAGCATGGATCTATTTCCTTATCAACTACAGAGGCATAGTACATTGCTGCTGCTAGTTGCTGCACTCAGATTTTATGGATGATCCAAACTCTTGCAGACTTGAAGGTAGATTATACTGATTCGATTCCAATTCACTGTGGTAACACTAGTGCCATTATTGTCTCCAAGAATGTTGTTCTTCATTCCAAGACTAAGCATATTCCAATCAAATATCATTTTGTCAGAGAGCACGTTACAAACAAATTTTTTTAGCTGAATTATATTCCTTCAACAAAACAGATAGTTGATATCTTTACTAAACCATTAGCAACAACACCTTTTGCATATCTTCGTCAGAAGTTGGGGGTTATATCTTTTTTTGTCTAATATGTTCACCTTGTCAGGGGGAGTATGTGATTGCCACATATATGATACTTCAAGATGTATTGCAACAGTTCAGGGGGAGCGTGTTTCTTCTTTGACATTGATGTCAAAGGGGGAGAAAAAATGTGGTAAGCAATCCAGGCAGAGTAGCAGTGCTTCAAGGTCAAGGTTTCCATCAATGCCAAAGGGGGAGATTGTTGGCATTTTTACAGATAGAAGATGCAGGTCGCGTGTTTGTCATTGATGGCGAGATAAGAACGATCAACAACACAGTGAATTGATGGTGAGATCAACACGATCAACAACGCAGCGATGATGGCATGGAAAGATTAACAGTGAAGATCAATAATGATCGTTGGATCCCATTCAAAATTCCTGATGACCGTCAGATCTGAATTCAGATAGGAGGAGTGCGCAGTAGAAGAGAACAAATCTCAAGTGTCAGATCTGAGCTCGAAGATCGACCGTCATTGGATCCAAAAGAAGGAGCACGATCTTTAAGTACAAGATGAAGCGGGCTTACAAAGTCCCGAAAGTAGGAGGACCATCCATCTTCAAGAAGGACATGTGGTGAGCGACTAGAATTTCGCTGACTTACACATTGAAGGAGTCAATAGAGCATGGTGCGGGAACTCGCGATATGCGATATTCCGAAATGATCTGGGCCGTTGGATCGAGGATTGATCTGAATCCTTGGGTCGAGGGTCGTGGACCGTTGGATGCAGACTACACGTGGCGAGAGGTCAAATTTTCACTGACTAGAAAGTCAAAGGAAGGAGGAGCTCTATCCTTTGAAATCGCTAAATGCGAAACAATGATTCAATCTGAGTCGTTGATCAAGGGAGAGTGTGGACCGTTGATCTGGTTCCATTTCGTAGTTTCAGATACCAGGTGTTGGGAGAGTCAAGAAACCTCACACCAAGATCCCCAAAGTCTCGAATCGCAAAAGCACTTTCGGGATAAGCGCTTGGTTACAACTAGCGGTCATATGTGAGGAAAGAGATAGCTTAGCTCAGCTCCATTTTGAAGATCGTGACATGGGAGAGTCAAGATGTATCATCACAAGATTTCTGAAACGTGAAATTGCATAGCGCCTATTTGTGTAGCCTTTGGTCACCACCGATGGTCATGAAAAGGGAAGGAGCTTGCAAGATTTCTAGGCTCCATTTCGTGATTGGGAGTTGGAAGAGTGAGAGCGACTCGCAACAAATCTCACGAAACGAGAAACTGTGAAGTGCTCTTTAAATTAGGCCTTGGTCAGAACCATTGGTCACGAGAAGGGAAGGAGCCATTTGCTAAGCTCTATTTCGGAGATCGCAATATGAAGAGTTGAGATCTCTCACCACAAGTTTTCCGAAATGTGAAAACACAAAATCACTTTCTGCTTATCCCTTGGTCACAACCAGTGGGCACATGGGATAAACCACAAGACACTACGGATTTAATCCAACGGTGCTAGTAATTTGGGAATCTGATTGAAGGGATACTATTTCACCTCATGGTTAGTTGTTCAGTTACGATTCAGTTGGCAAGAACCGAATCATGGTTCTTGGATGTTTGGCGATTCAGTTGTTGAGGCGTTTTCCTTTGATATTTGAGGTGTAACTGAATTGGTGGCAGTGTATAAAAGAGATATGGAGTGATTGTGGAAGGTTGGCTGTTCGAACTGGAAAAATGAGTTGAACTGTAAGAAAGGTAAAATTACAGTATGCATAGTGTGAGATAAAACTCAGATATGTTGAACAGACAGAAGCAAGAGCAGAATTGCAGAATAGTTTGAAGCAGAGCAGAATTGTAGAACAGATAGAAGCAGTGTAGAATTGAAGAACAGATAAAAGCATAGAAGAATTGTAGAACATAGAATAAGTGGTAAGAATTGAAACACTTGTATTGTTGGTTATTCAATCATTTATTCTTAATCAAGGAGGTAGGGTGGTGCTAGGGAGGATTGTGGTCCTTTGATATTCAAGTTGGTGCTTGAATATTGGAAGTTGTGGCTAGAAAACAGGGTGGCAAGGTGGTTCTCAGGAAAACATAGAGTTTACTGTATGCAAGTTGGTGCTTGTATAAGTCCAATTGGTGCTGGAACATTTAGGGAGTTGATGCTTCCTTCTAGTGGGTGCTAGAGAAACTAGAGAGTTTGTGCTCTCAACAAGTTGGAGCTTGTAAAACAGAGGTAGTAGCCTCACTTTGAGTTGGTGCTTAAACATAGATGATGTACAGAACTTAAAAGACTGCCTATCATTCAAAGAAGAAGAGGTTTTCTCCCTTTATGGGTTTCCTCATGAAAATATGTCTCTGTGTATATCTTATGTGTGACTGATGTTCATTACTCATGTTGTTCATACGTTGTATAATATTGAGTGTCACTTGGAAGAGATTAAAAATTGTTTGAATAGTCATAAATTGTTTAAGCACAGTAACAACTGATTCACCCCCCTCTCAGTTGTATTAGTATTTTCAACATATTGTTCGAATTTTATGCATACAGGACCAAACCCCCTCATACGTACCACTTTCCATAAGTTATTCCCAAAATCCCGTCTCATTATTTCCCTTTGGCCATCTTTTCCCCCCTGTTGCATAACTATTATTCTCAACAGTTTTTCTATCATCTACTTC
>ML798625.1:58474-118116 GCA_009831015.1 Picea engelmannii | reverse complement strand
AGAATAAGAGATTCTCAAGATGCTTACGAAACATAGTCCTAGAATATATTTACAAAATAACTAAAAACTAAACTTCTAGAATCTAACCTACTGAGCAGGTGACATCTCTTAACCAAAATAGTAATTCAATAACCAACTTTATGCTCAAAACATAATCATGCACTTAAGACAATCCATCTTATCATTCATAGGTTCCACAGCAGTAGGATGGAGTCACAGTTATGTAGCAACATATATGTAGCAAAGGTATTGCATAGATCTACATCAATAAATGAACACATGGAAACAAGGAATATAATAGCTGGAATTTGTGGATCCATAGCAGTAGTTTCGTAGCAATGGAGTCACATAATGGAGTATATGGAACTCCATGGATCTAGAGTGATGGTTTCGGAGCTATGGGAACCAATAAGTTGAAACCTAGATATGCAACATTTATGTTTTGTAGTATGATCTGTAGCAATTCTCAAACCTGTAAGTTAGATACAAAGGATACACAAATATTCTTAATACATTAACAAAACTCAATGAAATACCAAGTTATGAATGGAAGATTACCTTTGGGAAAATGTACCATCTTTGGTTAGAAAAGGATCAATAATCATGGAAAAAGAATGTAAAGAGAAAGGGAAAACAAGATAAAAGGATGTCAAAACAGGGTCTCATTAGCTAGAAGAGCTAGCTTATACACAACTTGTCGTATTCGTTGGATGATCTTATAGGGTCCATTGATCTTTGGTGCTAGTTTATGGTGGATTTTATATTTGAGGGATTTTTTTATAGGGTTGAGGTGAAGAAATCATTGATCCCCTTCTACAAAAGAATGCTCCAAGCAATGTCGGTCATCTTGTTGTCTCATCCTATTTTGAGCCTAAAACAAATTATCCTCAAGCGTGTGGATAATGATTTCTCTTGTGTGAAGTGTCTGATCCACTGCATGAACCTAGGAGGTTTTTGGTAACTAAGAAGCCACTAACAAGGGTTTGGGCCATAGACAACTTCATACGATGTCATTTTGTTTAGCACCATGGTAAGTGGTAATGTACCACCATTCTGCAAGGGGTAGCCATTATGCCAATTGGTGTGACATTTCTAAATTGAAGCATCACAATTAGGTTTGTAAGCACTTGTTGACCACTTATGTTTTATTATCGGTTTGGGATGATACACAATGCTCATTTTAAATTGGGTACCCGAAGTTTAAACAAATCCTACTATAATTTTCTAGTGAATGTGGGATCCCTATCGAAAATAATGGAAATGAGCATGCCATGTAACTTAAAAATCATATCCATGAAGATTTGGGGAACTTAGGAAGGTTTAAATGGATGTGATAAGGCACAAAAATGAGCATATTTGGAAACACATACAACTACCACCATGATGACCAATTTGTTACCCAATTTTGGAAGACCCACTATAAAATCCATAGAGATGTTAGTCTAGATGGTTGTTGTAATCAACAATGGTTGCACTACCCTAGGAATCTTAACCATATCACCTTTGTTTCATTGTCAAGTGTCACATGCTGCTATAAAATCCTCAATGGTTGTTTCCTTGCCTTCCCACAAGAAGGAACACTTAAAGCTCATTCACAGGCTTTATGAAAGCCAAAGTGACTTGTGATAGGTGATGAATGCAACTCCTCTAAGACCCTTCATTTTAAGATATAAATTTTTACCATAAAAATGTGTCCTTTATACTTCAAGGTATCATGCTACCATTTATAACCTTTAGGAGGGTTTTGATCTTCCTAAATCCTTTAGATAAGTTGAACCATGATGTTGTTTGACATTCATTCTTAACAATCTTCATTGAGCCGATTAGGAATGGGTAAGGGTAAAGTAAAGAGGGATACTTGATCCTATTGCCTTAATAAAGCATAAACTACCAAATTTTCTTCACCTTTCTTACATATAATCACATAATCATATTGAAGCATCTTAGTGACCCACTTATGTTACTCTAGTGATGATAACATTTTCTCTAGAAAACACTTCAAAGTATGATTATCATTCTTGATCTGGAAATTCCTCTTGATGAGATATGGGCTCCAATCCTCAACAACATGAAGGATGAACATCATATCTTTCTCATAGGTGGATATTCCCAAATTAATGCCACACAACTATTTACTGTTGAAATCCAAGGGATACCTTTCTTGCATCAAGACCATATTGAGATATGTGTCTGAGGCATGATCTTAGTGAAATTGGGCACTACTAGAGCAGTACACATGAAATCCTTTAAAGATAAGAAGGCCCTATTGGTAGCCTTTCTCCATACAAAGGAATTTTTTTTTATGAGGGTTGTTAAGGGAGCAACAATTTTTCCATAAATTTTCACTAACTTCCTATAGTAACCTAAAATTACTAAGAACCCATGAAAGTTATTCAAGGTCTTGGAGCAGAGCCAATCTTGGATAGCCACAAATTTCTTAGGATCTACTCACACCCCATATTGACTAATAATGTGACCCAAATATTCAACCTTTGAAACCCCAAAATTGCATTTGTAACATTGAAGGAACAATTGGTGGTCCCATAAGAATTGAAAGGTTCTATTGACCTGCTCTGTATGGGATTCCTATGTTTTGTTGTAGATCAACATATTTTCAAATAATACCAACACAAAATTGTATAGGAAGTGTTGAAAAATATTATCCATAAGGCTCTGAAAGGTGGATGGAGCATTGTGAAATACAAAGGGCATCACTAAGAACTCATAATGACCTTCATGTGTGCGGAAATCTACCTTAGCGATTTTGTCATCCTTCATCCTTATTTGGTAGTATCATGAAAGAAGGTTTGATTTGATGAAAACATGGCACCATGAAGCTCATCCAAGTGATCATTGATAACTATAATGGGAAATTCATCCTTGATGGCCAACTTATTGAGAGCCCTAAAATCGGGACACGTGCACCAATTGACTTATTTCTTTAGTACCATGACTACAACTGATGAGTAAGGGATGGTACCGAGATGTATGAATCCATCCTCCAATAGTTCCTAAAAGATATTTTATATTGCATTATCCTATGCAAAATGGTTCCTATAAGGATGCACATTAGGTGGTTGAATACCTGGAACCAAGAGGATACCATGGTTGTGCTCACCACATGAAGGTGGACATAAGTCATGAGGTGTTTAAAATACCTATTGATGTTTATTTAGGACCATCTATAATTCAAGGTGAATATCGTATGGGGGGGTTTCCACCACTTGTATGGCATTAAACCATGGAATAATACCCTAGTGGTCATTCTTCAATAACTTCTCCATTTGGTGAGAGCTAATAATTTCAAGGGAACTATATTTAAGTCCCTTCAAGGTATGTTTCTACTATTCCGTAGTGAAGCTCATATATAAATCCCTGAAATCCATGGTGAGGTTTCCAAAGTGCATAACCATTTTGCACCAAGAACGACATTGCAACCACCCATTTCAGTAGCAAACATTGGCCTCCACATTTCATCATACTATCATTGACTATCATAATTTGAAAATGATGTATGACATGGGCGTAACAATGGGTTTCTTCAACCACTCTCCTATGAATAAAATTGTGGGTGATGCCATTGTCAATAAAAACAATCAACTTGTAGTTCTTGATATAACCAATCAACTTCATGGTTTGGGGTGCCAAAAATCCAACTAAAGCATGGAGAGAAATTTGGGGTTCCTCACAAGTATCTTGTAAGGTTGTTTCTTCTTGAGGATGAGGGGTTGTTTCTTTGAATTATCATTCAAGATTGTATTCAATGGGAATTTATTTTGAGGGGTCTTGGGGGATTGATCTGTTTGAAATATTTTTTGTTCTTTACATTTGCACCCTTTGAAATGTCACTCATCACAATTATAACAAAGTTTGAGGCGTTGGCATTCTACCATCACTTCCGATGACAAATTTTTGATTCTCAAGGGTTGAGAGGTGGAGGGGCTAGTGGTGTTTTTCAAAGGGGGGAAAGTGCGAGAAGTGGATGAGGGTCTTTTGGTTTCTGCATTTATGACCATCTTGACTTCTTTAGATCCCTCAGAAAGCCTCTAGAAAAGTAGTTGGGCACTACATCATGACTTGTGCTCTAATTTCCTCCTTGAGACCATTGATGAAACAAACTTTAAAAAAGGAATTAGAAAATCCCTCTATGAAAATTTCCAACTTCTCAAAGGCTACTATAAATTCTATAACAATGCATGTTAGGCATAATTTTTTCATTCATCCCAAATAGTGAGTGTCTCTTTCAAAACAAATATAGATGGTCTTCAAAAATTAGCTCCAGTCAATGTAACCTCCATAAGATTTCTTAGGTCATTACTACCATTACCAATGTCCTAGATCTATATATAAGACCCTCTCTCTAAGTTTCAATAGGTCATCGATAATTCCATGGAGAGAAAACCAGTGTTCTATTTTGGTAACCCAATCGGATATATCAAATCCATCAAATTGTTCATGTCAACTTTTGGAAAGTGGTGCAACAAATTATGATTATGGAAGGGTGTTGAATGACTATGGTTATTATGAAAGATAATGTTAGTTTGTTTCTCTTTGTGGGTTGAATATTCCCCAATGGGTGGATGTGTGTGTCATGTTGGCCCCTTGATCCTCATGGATGCAAATATAGATCATATCTAATCCTTGTGTTGGACTCCTTGTTGCTTAATTTGTGATGAGAATTTGTCACCTTGTTTTTCAACCAGTTACTCAAGCTAAGAGACTAAAGAATCAAGATGAGAAACTGAGGAGTCAAGATTCTAGTACTTAGTTTGTAAGTCCTAGATGTTGTCCTCCCTGTCTACCTTGCTTCAAGTAGGGCTCATGGGACCACTTAATATCCCCCTAAAGTTTTATCCTGGGATTATACTAATGCCACCAATGGATTGAGATTATTCTTTTGAGATATATCACCAACAATTGTATTGTCATGTCCAAAAAAAAAAAGGTTACTAGAGAGGTATACCTATGCAATCAACATGATGTAAGGAATCTATTGAGATATGTCTCTCGTAATGGTGTCGGTAGGACCTAGACTGAAAAAAAAAATGTTACCCTAGTGGGAGTATTATTCGTCTTTGAGTATTAATGTGTTGCCAAAATTCCCAAATTCCTTCTAGGCTCAAAGATGTAAGAAATTAATTGGTGTACTACAAAGGCTATGGTTTTCAACATCCTAAGGAAAAAAGAACGTCAAATGTTATAGCTCTTAGATATACTGAAGGGTTTCCAACAATAGTCCTCAGTCAAATGTTTCACAACACCTACTAAGGAGGACATATTGTACCCTTATATGTGCTACTCAATTCCTTGATACGCAAGAGTGATCTCCCTAAGTGTTTTTCTTGGTGTACTATAGCAATAATTTGACCATAGGTTTATGAAGGTTAGTTTTAGGTGCACCTAGAGAGATTCATTTATAACCAAGGGCACACGGAAGATTATTCTAGATACAAGTATTATCTGACGAGGTACTACTTGAAGGGTTACTAATAGAGGTTACAAGGGTGTCCAACCAAGTGACACCACTTGTATTTTATGCATGTTTTGTTCCCTGATCCACTTGTATTTTATGCATGTTTTGTTCCCTGACCTTATATTTACCCATCCAATGACATGTATCTATGTTATTTAAAGATGCTAGAGCACATATCTAGCCTTAAAAAAAATTGCTAAAATTTGGATGTGTGCGCATTGAGGAAAGAGCTCAGATACCACTTGTAGTGATCCTTGACCCTTATAATTTAATCACATACAAGGTATTCAAAGAATTTAAATATAGAGAAGCAGATACAAGAGTCAAATGAGATTAAATATATCCTTGCATTAATTATTATTAGGAAAAGAAAGAAATGTTCACTTGCCTCTTAAGGTAGGGAAACCTCTCACTAACCATAGCTCCAATTACAATAATACACGACAAATACATTCCATGGCCTCCTAGCTCTATAAATAGATTCTCAATAACAAAATCCTAACTACATGTCGTCCCATAATTAATGAGTAACAACTACCTTATGGGCCTTATTTGATAAATATGACCCTTTCACACTAAATAACTATCCACTAACTATCTAATGGGCCTTGTTAAAAGAAATAGCCATATAAATTAATTGACTAACTCCTGAGTACCCTAAAGTAGGGAGTTTAGGGTAGGACCCTAACAAATTTGGATATTCATTGCAAAATACATAATACATAGAACATTGTAGTATGATTGGGGTATTCATTTGTGAAAGACTTGAATTATGAAACATGAGAGCAAATCATTCTCCTTCAATCCCATTAAAGCCAATAGAACACATACAATCAACATTGTTATGTTTAATCTATATTCTCACTAGATTTTACCAACAAGAGACTTTTTCATCTTTCTCAAAATAGGGATTATCTCATGCATCATCTTCACCATATCCACCACATGTTTTTCTTTCACTTCCTTCACAACCTAATAGTCATCACATGCCAAACCATTTCCACTTAAAATTTCATCAACTATGAGCTCTGTAAAAATGTGTATTCCAAAATAGTTTTAATGTGGAACAAAGGTAAAGCAAGGTAAGAAGATTTGAACGACTGTTCAACTCAATTGAGAGGTTAATATTCAATTAAAATTATATATAATTACAACTTTTCTCACTTAAGGTAAGCCTCATTAATTAGCAATTTTTTACTATTTTGCACATACATGTTCAACACAAGTCCTTTAACTTGGAAAATCACTCCTACTTGCTCACTTCATGCATCCAAGTCACTTTTATTCATGGTAGGCACTTCTATGAAGCTTAGGATAGATGCTTGTAAAGTTTTATCTTCTTTTGTACCTACTTGGCCCTATGTTGAAAATTAGACCTTCTCTTTGTAATGCATAGGGTTTAAGATTTCACTATTTGTTGCATTATTTTGCTTTGTCTTTGGGAATTGCTCCAAAATTTGGATTTTTCCTCCATTTTTCTGGGAGACTTCCATTTGAATGATATTGTTATGCTCCAAACCTATCTACTTCTTTTCTATAACTATATATCTGCATACATACACAACCTTGATTAAACATGAATGTAGAGTAATACTAATAAGTTGTAAGACAAAGGGGTGAGAAGTAAAAATTAAAGTTATCTAGACCAAAGAAAATCTAACTTTAAAAAAAAATTAATGCAACATTCACAAGTTTAATTGAAATGAACTGAGTGTGAATGGTAACAAAGTTCAAAGAATACATTCATCTTAATATTGTGTGTATGAATTTGTTGCAATCAACCTCTCATTCTACAAATCTAACAATTCCACTTACCTCTAACAATGATATAGAATTTGTAAATTTACGACATAGTCGATAAATCAAAGTACTATCATCAAGCAAGCAACATGAGCAGTCATGGATGCACGCCAAGTGAGTGATATCACCAGTTAGTGTATGTGATGCATGCATTCTAAAACTTAGATTCCACCATCAAATTTTCGACATGAGATACTAGTTATAGACACCATTCTTGTATATTTTAACCATGTACCATAAGTTAATGCAAATAGATTCTTAATAAAAGCAGAAAAGATACAATGGCGCACACACACATTACATAGATATTTTCCCCTGGAAACCCAATCCAGGAAAACCAACAACTTGTTTAGGGCCGCACATCTAATCTTTTTTTAATCATATCATCTTCATTGTTTACAATGTAATGTATATAGGATCCCGTGACATCCAAAACCCCTAATCCATTGACCTGAATTACTCAACAACCCTAATTCCTTAACTAGAATTAAAAAACAATCGGTGAAAACCATGTGTCGAAAAACCACTAAAAATAGACAAAAAAAATGGGGGGTGTGCAACCCCCCTGTGACCCCCTCCCCCTCACGCGCGTCTAGCGCAACACAGACACTAGGTCTAGTCGTGCAAAGAATATAATGCATACCCAACAATTATGTGCATGCATAATACACGAAAATAAATATTCCATAACGATTTTCTTGTGAAAGAGTATGTAAATCTTTGGAAGGTCAAACTAAATATACAAAACAATGGTATCATATGACAAGCATATTGAAAGGAACCATGAATTCCTTGAAGTATGGCTATCTATGAATTTATTCGAGTTATGAAATTTCCATGGCAACCATGCAGGCCACTATAATGAGCTGAGAAATTGAATGAAACATTGGGAAACTTCAAGATATATTCTATAATTGTGAAATGTCTAGGCCCTCCAGAGTTCAAGGGTGTTGAATCAATCCCAGTATGCTATTATATTGTTGCATGGATTGTAAGTAAAATATATGTATTTCACTTGCTTCCCAATATCATTGCAATAGATTTATAGATGATGGTTGTAGCTACATGTAACATAATGGTGTTATTGTTCCTATTTATTATATTAACCACAAGCATTGAACATTGTCACTCCTTGATGGATCAAATGTTGTGCTTATCTCAGATTCTTAGTGAAGGTATCCATAACTTCAACTAGATCCATTAATGAATGATAAGATGCATAAAGGTTGCAGTGCAATGTAGACTTCTTCCAGGTATGTAATCAATCTACAATGGGAATGAGACTTTGATTCAAGAGGCATGGGATTGTTTTCACGTGCAACAAACAAACCAAGTTGAAATTAAACAAAAGGATAGATGTTTGTACACATAATGGCATCTTAAACTAGTCTAGGATAAATATACAGATTGCATGCAAGTGGACATACCCATTGAAATCTTTTGGACTATTCAATAAGTCTACAAATAATGAAACACTCACCACAACTAGGAGACAGTAAATACACATGCCTAGTGTAAGTGAAAAAATCATCAAGACATAATGGTATTGAACGCAACCAACAAGAGAGTGTTATGAGAGGAAAAAATTGCAAATTTAGAGTGGTAACTAATCCAAATCATAGAGTTCAAAGGAAACACTTATCTAGGTATGCAATTTGTCCTTTTGTGAGAAAGAGGAGACAAAAATTGCAGGCTTTAGAGTGCTCTATAACTGCATGTATCTTATTTTCACTTTTAGTAGAAGGATTTTCTCTATAGAAGACAAATTGAAAAGGTTGAGGGTCTCTTACCTCCAAGCATGAGATTTTGGTACGTAAATTTACCTATATCCCTCTGAGTATATGATTTTTTCCTCTAGTGGTGTTTTTCTTGATGGAAAAAATCATTGGCCTCCAAACCCTATGATTTGTCTTCTAGTACTAGGATTACAACCAATACAACTAAAATCAAGTGTAAATATACTAGAACAATTAGAAAATCTCGTTGGTTAAAGATATACAAGAGAAGTCATTTTTCAATGGAATCTTCCTTGCTTGTTAAATGTTTGTGAGTTACAATAGGTTAACCAAAGCTCCTCACTTGCACTAAAATGCCATTTTCTCATGAGAAAACCCAAGAACACAATTATGGAATATGCTTATTAAGGTTTTAGGAGCTAAATCTTCTACCCATTCATGGACTCCATTCTCTAAAACTTGGATGACTTCCACAATCCTCGACTATATAGCTTGAACCATATTAAAGAATAAGTTGTTCACTGGACACTACTGGTCATTTATTCACACCCCCATCTTTGTTAATGAAGAAAACACTTGTCTTATAGAATTTCTACTTTCACCTCCATTTTATTAATCATGGAGAAACTACTTCCCTTATATATTTTTCCACCTTCATCTATGTAGCTCAACTGAAATGTCTCTTCAAACAAAATTGGGTCAATAGACATTTGGGACTTTTTGGACTATTTAATGATGCATTTTTTTATGTCCACTCCAATTGTCAGATGAAATATGGTCTCAGAACTAGCAAAGAGTTCCTACTTGCCCGAGTTGCCACCTAAATTACTAGTAACTTGATGTTACAGATACTCGAACCAACTTATCACAATAGGGATTCATGATCCATGACATGCCCACTGAATCATCTCTTCATCAGAGTCTATCATATATCGAATAAACTGCACTATGTAGATAGAAAATGGAGAAGATTCGTCATGATTTTGTCTTTTTTTGTTTAAGCTTAAATTGAGTGTCATAATTTCAATTTTCTACTTCACAAGTTGCAATAATTCCATCAAGTCTCTATAATTTGCAATTCTAGCAATGCATAATGCTCTAAAAGAAAGAAAATCATCATTTTTTAGCCTAGTTAGATTAAGAGCATGGTCTTTGGAAAATTGTTCGAACTTAGACCTAAGTTCATTAACCTTCAATTATTTCCTAAAATGATTAAATTGCTTTGCTAATTGTGTATAACAAGTAGTGAAAAAAACACAATGGTGATCTCCTTCAACTAATAACAATGTTTGTTTAGGCATAATTTCTAGACCCTCAAGAGCTAACATATTAATATTCTACCTTCTTATGTTTACATTGAAACCAAAGGAAACCCTAACCTCATTTTCAAAATTTTAAACCTAGCTTATCTTAATTCTTTGAGTCCATCTTTGTCTATTAGATGTAATGGCCACATAATTAGCAACCAAAGCTTCGATATTGTAGTGGCTATAACTATTTTATCTCTCGGTTGAATGCAATATTGTCTTTCTCCAAAGTATTTGATGTGCTCCATAACAATGCAGTTGAGTAAAATGTAAATGGTCCTCCTGTCTTCACTTAATTACCAATTGTTACAAGCAATTTGAAGCTCCATCATTCAAAATTTTATCCCTTGCTTTAGGGATGGCATTATTATCTATCATATTAACAAGAGTGAAACTAAAATGTTCCACACAAATGCTTCCTTGGATTCGTCAACCCTTTTTAAGGTGCTTATTTTGTAGTATGTAGAGTGGGGCTTCACTTGGAATTCTACAACATTACAATATTATTTCCACTACTACCATGGCTCTGTTCAATTCCACAAATGCTTTCCACCAAGAAGAAAAGGAAACCATTGAGTGAAAGTGAAAATTAGAGGTAAATCCCCACAAATTCAAGTGGTATGATGCTTTTTGGAAGGAGAACCAACAATGCATATGAGCATAGTATCATGGTACCAATACTCCCAATCTGAAGGTCAAACCATTCATTAGCAGCAATACTATGAAAAATTACAGTTATATATGTGTTGACCAGCTTAGCATTAACAGACTTGAACCTTTCTTTCATGGTAAAATATTGTATTATTGTTCCAGAAAATGTTTCAAAGAATTTGTGAATAATAAGTGCCATTATAATTCAACCCAAACAAGTTAGTTCCCTTGATGTGTTAAGAAAATAAATAAAATATGCTACACAAACCCATCCCAGGAACTTGATGGGATAAATTGAGTTGTTAGTTGTTATGGATTATAAGTAGGAGGTCTTGGGGTCAAGTCCCTCAGCTAGATGTAATTATGATGTTCTTGATATTGTGGCCCTCAGTTGATGTCCCCACAAAGTCACATACACTAAGTCCATGTTACCCTCTTTACACTGGGTATTATCCAAATTATATTGAGAATGAAATGAGATACAAACGAAAATATAGCAGAGAACATATAAACATAGTGAAACCCAACTTCTATTAATGAATAAAATAACAAAATATTGTAGGACACAAACTGACTAGAGTGGTCGTAGCTTATCTCTTAAGAGAAGGAGATGTCGGCTATGCTCATTTGCAAAGAGATGATTACAAAGAGGCTGAAAAGGGACTTTTATCACAAAGACTAAAAACAAAGAGGTGAAAACCCTAAACATTGAAACCCTAACCCTAGAAGATGAAACACCAAAAATATTGTGGACCCAAAGATGGTTAATTGATATGTCAACTTCCAGGGGTTGCAACTTTTGCATATGATCTTCGTTTGGGGCACATGATAGCTTGTTGGAAAGACATGTCCAAGGAATACAAATTTTGGTTGGGGCTAGGGAATGCTATGACAACCCTCAACCCCCTGAATGTCCAAAAAACACCATTTAGGGCCTCAAAAATTACCCCAAAAGTTTGGGACCCAAAAAAATGTAGAAAAAATGCCAAGAAGACATAGAATCATTGAGCCAGTGGAAGAGTTTCATGGCCACCAATATACACATGTATTCCGCCCCTCTTACCAATAAATGGTCTCCATTGTGTCAATTTCCCTCATCATATGGGGAAACTTCTGTTGAAGTTGGCTCCTGGTGAGCCACTTTCCTTGGTAAAGAATCCACCCTACTTTGATGACCTGGTAGAGCTATATGTTTTGTTGGTGGTTACCTTTCATATGTGTATCTATAATTCGATCAATTGTAGCATGCTCGAGGAAGTCAGGGTTGATTTATGTAGGGGTCAATTGCTCAGC
This sequence comes from Picea engelmannii, assembly GCA_009831015.1. Classification (NCBI taxonomy): domain Eukaryota; kingdom Viridiplantae; phylum Streptophyta; class Pinopsida; order Pinales; family Pinaceae; genus Picea; species Picea engelmannii. The sequence goes on along the minus strand of ML798625.1, from coordinate 105,856 downwards.
TACCTCTGAGGTGTCCAGTAGAGGTTAAAAATATGGGCAAAGGAGCTCCACATTAAAGACTAGATGCCTGCCAAGGAATGGTGGAATAGTTAATTCAAAAGAATTCTGACCTACAACCTTGGTGATGTTGTAATCCCCATATCGAAGTAGGAAAAGCTTGTGATGGGGTCTTGCAAGATGCTCTTTTTGCAAATGTAACCATACCTTATCACCAACCTAAAACTTGTGTGGAACCTGATGTTGGCCATGCCATTGCTTGTACTTTGCATTGGATTTTTTCAAGATATCATGGAATGTTTGTGTAACACACCCACTAAGAGAGCTAAGATTTTTTTGCCTTTTTCTTTCTTCTTCATTGTCGAGGGACAGAGTTCCCGAATTCTTATGAGGTTCTGGTGTAGGCTAGGTCTTCCAATCAGGACCTTCACCCAACCAATTCACAGGTTCTTTGTTGAAAATTCGTCATGTACAATTCACATACAAAGTGTAGGATTTAATTCCACGAGTCCATTGGTTGTGACCCCGGGCTAAGTCAAGAGGCGCCTTTCGCATTTCGGGACTTTGCAAACTAGGAGTTCGAAATGCAAAGGAGTCGAGTCCTTCAACATCCCAAAACCTGAAATCCTATTCACACCAAGCTTGCTCCGGGATTTCACCTACCGAGATTTCGCGATGTATGAAGACGAGGGTTCCGGCCCATCAATTTCCCAGGTGTTGCAACATCGAAACCCATATATTTTCTAATGCTCATTTCGGGTTTTCGCAAGTCGGGATTTCGTGATATGCGAAGACAAGGAAACTGACCCTTGGGAGTCCTGGGTGCCGAAACGCCGAAATATTAAAATCTACTCATGCTCTATCATTTCGGGGTTTCTCATATTGGGATTTTGCAACATGCGATTACAAGGAAACTTACCCTTGGGTTTCCCAGTTGCCGAAACTCCGAAACACCAAAACTTATCGACGCTAGACTATTTCGGGGTTTCACCTATCAGGATTTCGCAACATGCGAGTACAAGGGAACTTACCCTTGGGTTTCTCGGTTGTCGAAACTCTGAAACACCAAAACTTATCCATGCTAGACTATTTCGGGGTATCACCTATCGATATTTCACATCATGCGAGTACAAGGGATCTTACCCTTGGGTTTCTTGGTTGTCGAAACTCCAAAACACCAAAACTTATCCACGCTAGACTATTTCGGGGTTTCTCCTATCGGGATTTCGCAACATGCGAGTACAAGGGAACTTACCCTTGGATTTCCCGGTTGTCAAAACTCCGAAACACCAAAACTTATCCACGCTAGACTGTTTCGGGGTTTCACTATCGAGATTTCGCAACATGCGAGTACAAGGGAACTTACCCTTGGTTTTCCCGGTTTCCGAAACTCTGAAACACCAAAACTTATCCACGCTAGACTATTTCGGGGTTTCACCTATCAGGATTTCGCAACATGCAAGTACAAGGGATCTTACACTTGGGTTTCCCGGTTGCCGAAACTCCGAAACACCAAAACTTATCCATGCTAGACTATTTCGGGGTTTCTCCTATCGGGATTTTGCAACATGCGAGTACAAGGGAACTTACCCTTGGGTTTCCCGGTTGTTGAAACTCTGAAACACCAAAACTTATCCACGCTAAACTATTTTTAGGTTTCTCCTATCGGGATTTCACAACATGCGAGTATAAGGGAACTTACCCTTGGATTTCCCGGTTGTCAAAACTCCAAAACACCAAAACTTATCCACGCTAGACTATTTTGGGGTTTCTTCTATCAGGATTTCGCAACATGTGAAGGCAAGGACACTTTCCCTTTGGTATCCCGGGTGCCAAAACGCCGAAATACCAAACTCAAACCATGCTATATCATTTCGGGGTTTCGCGAATCAGAATTTCGTGACATGTGAAGACAAGGACACTTGCCCTTGGGTATCCCGGGTGTCGAAATGCCAAAATACCAAACTCTAAGGGAACCATTCTCTCTGGTGCAAGGTTTCCAAACTTAGGCCATAAAATCCTTCAACAGATCTTTGGGTAATTATCACCAGGCTGGGTGACCTGACTGAAAAGCCTTCTTAAATCATCGAGCTATGAACTCTGTGACAGGGGTGAGGTAAGCTTAAGTATTTTGTTAAAAATGGTGGCCCTTTCAAGGAACTCACTTCGGCTCTGGAATATGATGGAGCTTTCCGAAAGGAGGTGCCTTCAGGGAAAACAACCCAGGGCATGGCTTGGGTCAAGTACATGGGACAACTCTCCAGGGAACGAGCTTAAAACTGGGACTTATTCGTTTTACACATAAATCGATTATAGTTATATAAGTATAAGCACGCATTCATTGTTGCTGATCAAAACACCAGGCAAACACTTATATGCAGAAATCAATCATCTATAAGTGTACAAACATGAACATGCATTTCAGGAACATTCAATTTTAAATACAGGACATGAACACTTATCAGAAAACACCAAGTGTAAAGTAACCACTGAGAGGGGTGCTCGTTTCCACCCAACCGTAGGCTCAGCAACTCCAAAAGGATTTACCACTAGCCACCCCCAAGATAGAACACAATGCTTTGAGACTCAGCCTCTTACTTCCCTCTCGTCGGAAGTCCAGGACGAAGGTTACTCTCCTTCTCCTCTACTCATGACTCTCTATATTTCCTGGAGTTCCTCTTGTTCTCCTTTCGTGATTCCTGTCACGCATGTGTGTCTGTATGCTGCTCCCCCCCCCTTCCACACTTATTTCCTCCTACGAGGTTGCGTGTGGAACGAAATTCCCTGTCCAATGGTCAGGTCTAAGAGCTTCTACGAATGGGCGGTTCACCCCATCCCCTCATTTACTCTTGAGGAGCCTCCCCACCTACCATCCGGGCGGTAATTCATTTCGAGGTCTGAGAGTGAGCTTTGGTTTTCCTGAGCACGTACAAACCAGTATGGTTTTGGTTCGATGAAAGTTAACGCAACCACTCCCAGCCCCTTCCACCATCTCTCATCAGACATCGTGGTCTCTTTTCAGCACATCCCCCCCCCTCTCAGCAGTCATGCAACATATATTCATACATCATTTACATTCCTCAGACCTTTTATACTAGGGTCCGTTAATTCAACATTCACAATCTTTGAGTTTGCAATATTTCTTGGACAGTATAGTTATTTTTACAGACTGGGGGAAACAGGGTGTTACAATTCCCTCTTGCTTACAGGAACATCATCATCGATGTTCTATATATAAATATGACATGTATGTACAGGGGTAAACAAAATCGGATATGCTTGTTTCATGGCATCTTCCATTTCCCATGTAGCCTCATCTGAGCCAAAATGTTTCCACTGCACCTTGACCTATGCAATGGTTCGATTCCTGAGCGGGGTTTCCTTTCTGTCCAGTATGCATTGAGGTTCTAGTAGTAATTCTCCCTTCGCTTCCACCTGGATCACAGACCAGTCAATTATATGATTAGAATCATGTACATATTTCTTCAATAATGAAACATGGAAAACATTATGTGCTTTTACTGTGGGAGGAAGTGCTAGCCTATAGGCTACAGGTCCCACTCTATCTAGAACTTCAAAGGGTCCACAATACCGAGGTTCCAACTTGGCACATGCTCCCATCCTCAAGGAACTCTTCCTGGGCCTAACTCTGAGGTATATGTGGTCTCCCACCTTGAACTCTCTTGGAGTTCTCTTTTGGTCGACGTAACTTTTCTGTCGGTTCTAAGGGACCTTAAGATTTTGTTTTATCTGATTCACTTGTTGTTCCATTTCTTTCAACATGTCGGGTCCAAAAGTAACTCTTTTTACGGGATTACTCCAACTGACTGGAGTATTGTACGGCCTACCGTAGAGGACTTCGAAAGGGCTCGTCTTCAGGGATTCTTGGTAGTCGTTGTTGTAGGCAGATTCCACCAATGGCAAGAAATCTTCCCACTTTTTGGGTTGATGCATTACATGCATTCTGAGCATGTCTTCTAATATTTGATTTACCCTTTCCGTCTGTCCATTGGTTTGAGGGTGATAGGCTATGCTAAATAGTAACTTGGTCTCCAAACCAGCCATCATTGATTTCCAAAAGTTGAAAGTAAATTTCATGTCTCTGTCAGACACGATCTCTTTTGGAATACCATGCAGTCTGAATATCTCCTTCATGAATACGTTGGTGATGCCTATTGCCTTACAAGTCGACTTGACGGGGATAAAATGAGCGGACTTGCTCAATTTATCCACCACTACCATGATGGCGTCATTCTGTTTGGTTGAGGTTGGTAATCCGGTGATGAAATCCATGGAGATGGTTTCCCATTTCCATTATGGGATTGGTAGAGGTTGTAATAATCCTGTCGGGTGTCGGTGTTCTGCTTTTACCTGTTGGCATTCTATGCATTTGGCTAAGTACTCAGCTATGTCTTTCTTCAATCTAGGCCAATAGAATTGTTTCCTGGTGGTCGTGATCATCTTCTGGTATCTTGGATGACCAGTGTAGGGTCTTTTGTGTAGTTCATCCATTATGAACCTCTTCAAGTCATCAAAATATGGGATATACAATCTGTTTCTATAAGTGAGAAGACCTCCTTCCATCATCTGGTAGCCTCCATACTTTATCCCGGTGGGTTCTTATTGTAGGTACGAGGTCACGGTCTGGAAGAATGTGTCTGTCTCTTGTGCATTTTTTACTCTTTCCTTGACATCCGTCTCGTAGGTGCTTACCGCTGCCAGGTGAATTTTTTTCATGCTTCTGCTAAGGGCATCGGCCACCCTATTTTCCTTTCCCTTAATATGTTTGATTTCAAAGTCAAACTCACTGAGGAGGGCCATCCACCTAGCTTGTCTGGCATTAAGCTTTGGTTGGTCAAACAGATATTGCAATCCACAGTGGTCTGTCATAAGTACAAATTTTCTTCCCAGGAGGTAATGCCTCCACATTTTTAAGGCGTGCATTATGGCGGCCATCTCTAAATCATGGGTCGCATAGTTGACTTCGTGCTCATTCAATTTTCGAGATTCATAGCAGATCACACTTCCTCCTTGCATAAGTAATCCTCCAAGCCCTTCCTTACAGGCATATGTGCATACGAGGAAATCAGCTTCGGGGTCAGTGATCTTCAGCACGGGTGCGTGGGTCAGTAAATGTTTCAGGGTTTGAAATGTCTCTTCACATTTTTCTGTCCACGTGAATTTTGTCCCCTTCTTCTGGAGGGCAATGATTGGACTCCCAATCTTGGAGAATCCTTTTATAAATCTCTTATAGTATCCTACCAAGCCCATAAAGGATCTAATATCTGAAACGTCCTTCGGGGTAGGCCATCCCACGATAGACCTGATCTTATCAGGGTCTACTGCTACCCCTTCTTCAAATAGGACATGGCCCAAGTAATGTATTTGCTTCTGGAAAAAGTCACACTTGCTATATTTGGCATAGAGTTGATGTTCTCTTAGCACTTGAAGCACAAGCCTAAGGTGTTCCTCATGTTCCTCTCTATTCTTGGAGTAAATTAATATGTCGTCAGTAAAAACCAACACAAATTTGTCTAGGAATTTGCTGAGCACATTGTTCATCAAGCACATAAAAGTGGCAGGGGCATTGGTCAATCCGAATGGTACTACCACAAACTCGTAGTGACCATATCTCGTCCTGAAGGCAGTTTTATGGATGTCTTCGCCCTTGATTCGGACTTGATGGTATCCAGATATCAAGTCAATCTTCGAGAAGATAGAGGCACCTCCCAATTGATCGAACAAGTCATCGATCTTGGGTAAGGGGTACTTGTTCTTTATGGTTACCTTATTGAGTTGTCTATAATCTATACACAGTCGGAGGGTATCATCTTTCTTTTTCACAAACAGGACCGGTGCTCCCCATGGAGACACGCTGGGCCAGATATAGCCTCTATCCATCATTTATTTCAGTTGTGATTTAAGTTCAACTAGATCAGGTGTGCTCATCCTGTAGGGTGTCCTAGACACTGACACCGCTCCTGGTGCAAGTTCTATTAAGAAGTCGATGTCCCTTCTCGGAGGTAAACCTGGTACCTCTTCCGGGAATACATCTCTGTATTCTCTCAGTGCGGGGTGGTCTTTGAGGCTTGGTTTGTCACCTTCAATTGTTTTTAACACCTGTATTGCATATAGTGGACATCCTTTTCTGCAATACTTTCTCATTTGAAGAGCTGATATTTGTCTCACCGAGACAGGTTTTTGGATCCCTTGAAGGGTTATTCTCCTTCCATCTTCACTTACACATTCCAAGGTTTTTTGGTAATAGTCCAGTTTGGCTTTATGGGTGGCTAGCCAGTCCATACCAATCAACAGATCATACAATCCCAGGGGTAATATGTTAAGGGTTTCTTGGGTGGGAAATTCACCCATAATGAATTGGCAGGCTGGTATGACCTCCACTACCCTTCTTTTGGTTCCAGTGGCTAACTGTACCAACCATGGCTTGGAGTTTTTATGTGGCTGTAGTTTACATTTATCCACAGCCTTAGGGGCTATATAACTCAAATTTGAACCAGGGTCAATCAAAATAAACACTAGATGGTTGGTGATCATACCTTCGATTTCCACCACTGAAGCTTGGTGGTCAGCTTGGTTATTATCCAAGGCTGCATAAATTTGCGATACACTCTTGGCCACGTTATTGACGGTGGTAGCTTCTTGAACATTGTAAATTCTTCGGTTGTTCTATTGTCGGTGCGGGCAATCCCTCAGTAGATGTTCTTCTCCACAACCCCAACATTTCAAAGGTTCTCTCTTTGGGTTATCGGTCTTTATTGGGGCAGATCCAGAAAGTTTATTTCCGCTCAAGCAGGGAAATTTTTGTTGGTGTACACTTTGGGCTCGGAAGCTCATCCTTGAGTTCTTTTTGTAGTCCTTAAATCTTAGGGATTTAAACCCCTTTTTTTGGAATCCTGAACTATTCTTCTACTTCCATCTTTCGCGAGGTCTTGTCCGATGCCCAAGTTGTTCATAACAATATCTTGCCTTTCGGATAGTATCTTCTAGGGTCTTTGGTTCGTCAAATTCAATCTTGTTCTGATAGTCCTTAGGTAGTCCACTGATGAATCGTTGCACCTTTTCCTTTTCTGCTTTTATGTAGGGTACATACCTCAACAACTCGAGGAATCTGTTGACATATTTTTCTATGGTGAGTTTCCCCAGCTTGAGTTCATAGAATTCTTTAGTCTTTTCGTCGAAGTATTTCTCCGATAGATATTTCTTACTGAAGTATTTCTCAAACCATTCCCAAGACAGGGCTTCTTCATGAATCCCTTTTACATTCTTAAGGTCTTCCCACCAAATGGAAGCCTTTCCATTCAAGTTGAAGGTGGCTACTCGGGCCTTCAAGTTTTCTGAGAAGTCATGGACTCTGAAATACTTCTTTAGTCCAAGCAGCCAGGCCTCCGCTTCCTCTCCCTTCTTTATTTCACCATCGAAGGAGGGTGGTTTGGCCTTCCTGAACTCTTCGAGATTTTGACTCTTGGAAAGTTTCTGCTTTTTTCGTTTTCTTCGGGAATGAGAACTAGTTCTGCTGCTAGAAGATCCCTCCAAGTCGACAGCTTCCTTTCCAGAGAAATCATCTGACGCTTGTCCCTTATCTCTGGGGTGGACCTTTCTCGAGGTGCTCCTCTCAGTATGGCCACTGACATGACCACGTTTCTGTGTCTTAGGTTCATGTTGCAATTGCCTTTGTATGTCAGATAAGCTCTGCAGTAAAACTGCATTAATTTCAGTTTGCTTCTCTTGCTCTTTTATCATCCTTTCGTTGTCATCCTTGCAGCTCTGTAATTCAACCATGAGGCTCCTCACAGTCTCAGCTAGATCTAGAGGGGTCCCTACCACCCTCCTTTCGTCAGACTCTTCGTCTCTATTGTGGGAGCCCTCCCCCACTTCATGGTGAGTCACCATTCTATACGTCTATAATTTCCCGCGGTTGATCTTCCGCTTGTGTGCAAAAGAAAAACGTTGGTTGTTAGTCAATATTTATATTCATTTATGACCAGTACATAGTTCATATTTTTCACATGCATACACACAATAGGTTTTTTTTTCATTCTTAACTTCGACTTTTGATTAAGGGAGGTTAATATAGAGGGTTACTACTGTTAAGAGTGCTTCGAATGGAGTCTTTGTGCAAGCCGTTCATGAGCCCAAGTAGGCCAAGTGTTGTAACCATGCTCTGATACCAATTTGTAACACACCCACTACGAGAGCTAAGATTTTTTTGCCTTTTTCTTTCTTCTTCATTGTCGAGGGACAGAGTTCCCGAATTCTTATGAGGTTCTAGTGTAGGCTAGGTCTTCCAATCGGGACCTTCACCCAACCAATTCACGGGTTCTTTATTGAAAATCCGTCGTGTACAATTCACGTACCAAGTGTAGGATTTACTTCCACGAGTCCATTGGTTGTGACCCCGGGCTAAGTCAAGAGGCTCCTTTCGCATTTCGGGACTTCAAAAACTGGGAGTTCGAAATGCAAAGGAGTCGAGTCCTTCGACATCCCGAAACCCGAAATCCTATTCACACCAAGCCTGCTCCGGGATTTCACCTACCAGGACTTCGTGTACCAGGATTTTGTGATGTATGAAGACGAGGGTTCTGGCCCTTCGGTTTCCTAGGTGCCACAACACTGAAACCCATATATTTGCTAATGCTCATTTCGGGGTTTCGCAAGTCAGGATTTCGTGATATGAGAAGACAAGGAAACTGACCCTTGGGAGTCCCAGGTGTCGAAACGCCGAAACATTAAAATCTACTCATGCTCTATCGTTTCGGGGTTTCTCATATCAAGATTTTTCAAAAGGCGAGTACAAGGAAACTTACCCTTGGGTTTTCCGGTTGCCGAAACTACGAAACACCAAAACTTATCACGCTAGACTATTTCGGGGTTTCACCTATCGGGATTTCGCAACATGCGAGTACAAGGGAACTTACCCTTGAGTTTCCGGGTTGCCAAAACTCCGAAACACCAAAACTTATCCATGTTAGACTATTTCGAGGTTTCACCTATCAGGATTTCGCAACATGTGAGTACAAGGGATCTTACCCTTGGGTTTCCCGATTTCCGAAACTCCGAAACACCAAAACTTATCCACGCTAGACTATTTCGAGGTTTCTCCTATCGGGATTTCGCACCATGCGAATACAAGGGAACTTACCCTTGGATTTCCCAGTTGCTGAAACTCCAAAACACCAAAACTTATCCACGCTAGACTATTTCGGGGTTTCACCTATCAGGATTTCACAACATGCGAGTACAAGGGAACTTACCCTTGGGTTTATCGATTGTCGAAACTCCAAAACACCAAAACTTATCCACACTAGACTATTTCGGGGTTTCACCTATCGGGATTTCGCAACATTTGAGTAGAAGGGATATTACCTTTGGGTTTCCTGGTTGCCGAAACTCTGAAACACCAAAACTTATCCACGCTAGACTATTTCAGGGTTTCTCCTATCGGGATTTCGCAACATGTGAGTACAAGGGAACTTACTCTTGGGTTTCCCGGTTGCCGAAACTTCGAAACACCAAAACTTATCCACGCTAGACTATTTTGGGGTTTCTCCTATCGGGATTTCGCAACATGCGAGTACAAGGGAACTTACCCTTGGATTTCTCGGTTGCCGAAACTCCGAAACACCAAAACTTTTCCATGTTAGACTATTTCGGGGTTTCTTCTATCGGGATTTCCCAACATGCGAAGGCAAGGACACTTGCCCTTTGGTATACCGGGTGCCGAAACACCGAAATACCAAACTCAAACCATGCTATATCATTTCAGGGTTTCGCGAATCAGGATTTCGTGACATGTGAAGACAAGGACACTTGCCCTTGGGTATCTCTGGTGCCGAAACGCCGAAATACCAAACTCTAAGGGAACCATTCTTTCTGGTGCAAGGTTTCCAAACTTAGGCCATAAAATCCTTCAACGGATCTTTGGGTAATTATCACTAGGCTGGGTGACCTGACTGAAAAGCCTTCTTAAATCATCGAGCTATGAACTCTGTGACAGGGGTGAGGTAAGCTTAAGTATTTTGTTAAAAATGGTGGCCCTTTCAAGGAACTCACTCCGGCTCTGGAATATGATGGAGCTTTCCGGAAGGAGGTGCCTTCAAGGAAAACAACCCAGGGCATGGCTTGGGTCAAGTACATGGGACAACTTTCTAGGGAACGAGCTTAAAACCGGGACTTATTCGTTCTATACATAAATCGATTATAGTTATATAAGTATAAGCACGCATTCATTGTTGTTGATCAAAACACTAGGCAAACACTTCTATGCAGAAATCAATCATCTATAAGTGTACAAACATGAACATGCATTTCAGGAACATTCAATTTTAAATACAGGACATGAACACTTATCAGAAAACACCAGGTGTAAATTAACTGCTGAGAGGGGTGCTCGTTTCCACCCAACCGTGGGCTCAGCGACTCCAAAAGGATTTACCACTTGCCACCCCCGAGCTAGACCACGATGCTTTGAGACTCAGTCTCTTACTTCCCGCTCATTGGAAGTCTAGGACAAAGGTTACTCTCCTTCTCCTCTGCTCATGACTCTCTGTATTTCCCAGAGTTCCTCTTGTTCTCCTTCCACAATTCCTGTCGTACGTGTGTATCTGTATGCTCCTCCCCCCCCCCTTCCACACTTCTTTCCTATTACGAGGTTGTGTGTGGCATGAAATTCCCTGTCCGATGGTCAGGTCTAAGAGCTTCTATGGATGGGCGGTTCGCCCCATCCCCTCATTTACTCTTGAGGAGCCTCCCCACCTACCATCCGGGTAGTAATTCATTTTGGGGTCTGAGAGTGAGCTTTGGTTTTCCCGAGCACGTACAAACCAATATGGTTTTGGTTCGGTGGAAGTTAACGCAGCCACTCCCGGCCCCTTCCACCATCTCTCATCAGCCATCGTGGTCTCTTTTCAGCACATCCCCCCCCCCCTCTCAACAGTCATGCAACATATATTCATACATCATTTACATTCCTCTGACCTTTTATACTAGGGTTCGTTAATTCAACATTCACAATCCTTGAGTTTGCCATAGTTCTTGGCCAATATAGTTATTTTTACAGACTGGGGGAAATAGGGTGTTACAGTTTGGCGGATGTGTTGAATACTTTCAAAAAATATATCTTCCTTATCAGCCTCAATTGAGTATGGGAAAATTCTTCCTGTGTGGATGAAATCGACAAAGCTATGTCAATTGAGGTCGATGGCTAGAACCCCAAGCACACATGAAAAGGGATGTGGCTAGTAGATCTATGAAGGGATCGATTGTAGCTATGTTAAACATAAGGAATACTCTCATCCCATGTGTAGGTATGTTTGGATTTATACATTCTTAGGATATGCACAATCATCCTATTGACTAGTTTCATATATCCAACAATTTGGTGGTGGAAGGTAGTTGATTTGGTGAGCTTGGAATCTATTACCCTCCAGTCCTAAGGGTAACTAAGGAGATTATGTCTTGAGGCCCACAGGTAGAATACATGGACTATCAAGAGCAAGATGGCCAGCTAAGCCCACATTGAGCAAACATATCCCATCCTCTCCACCACACATCACCATGCATCATCAGCAGCATAGAAACATCTGCCACACTAGCTTGGCCCAGAAATCACAGCAAATATTTCTTCATGAGGTAACAATTTCAATCTCATGGTAAGTGGCACTTTAATAATTGAAGCATTTGAGTATTTTTCAAAGGGTCCTTTCTTGATTATAGAACAATTTCTTGGAAATTATAACTTTTGCCTTATTTCACCTTAGTGGTTGACATGTTATCCTAGTAAGTGGGTCACCCTCAAGGAAAGGGTTTCTATTGGTGGGCTCCTTGAAGGTTCATATTACCATTCCTACATATACTTACCACTTTTCACACCTCTTCCCCTATGTTTCCTCATATTTTGGGTTTTTGGGTTCATTGACCCCAAGAAGGGCTTGTACCTCATTTCATTGGAAGAAGGGGCTAAAGGTCCAGAGGTGTTGTAGCTGGAAAAACTCAAAATCCATAACCAATCCTTCTATATGCCCTCCCCAAGGTCCTGAGAGAAGTGAAATGCTTCTCCATAAAAATGAATCACCTTTAAAATAAAAATGAATTAAAATGTCCCACTTGATGGGGATATGCATTGTGGTGTCTTTTAATTTCCAATGCATATGGCACCCAATGTATTCTAACTTCAAGTGGCATTGTGGTGCTCCTTTTCTTTCCTTTCATATAGCACTCAATGTTCGAACCATAAAAAATGAAAGGCAAATAAATATCTTGGAAAAATGTTGCATTGCAAAACGAAGGATGCAGTGCACCCTCTGCAAAGGCACCCATAGATGAGAAAATATGAGCTCTTGATATGTCAGGAATCCCATGCCCAAAGGTCTTACCCACATCCACCTCATACTCACTACATGGCTTAGAAAGGATCTTTTTGGGAAACACTCCTTGACTTGGGAATTCACCTACCCAATAGGGCACCATGACAACCCTCCCATACTTAAATTTGGATAATTTTATAAGGTCTTTGAGAATTTGTTTAGATTGAAAAGGGGGGATTTAATGCACATGTTTGGGTGGTTATTTTATTAAATGTGGCTTACTTGGAATGATACATGTGACATGTGGAACCTTGGAGGGCATACTTGTTTGTCTTTGTAGTACCTTTCCTGGTGAAAGCTATTCATCGAGGAACTAGGCCACTTGGACCTCCATAGCGGCTTGAAATCCCATTGGTTGGATGTAGCGCCCCACTCATTGGAGGATTTGGAAGATGAATGTTGCACATGGGATGGTGATTTTATCATTCGAACGAAGCTTGGAAGCATGGAGGAAAGAGGAAATCACAATTCCTTTGACAAAACGTCCCTCTTGGATAGCATGACATCACACTTTGAAGGGAACAATGGGCATTTTTTGGCACATTTTATGATGTTGTGCGTTTGAAGCCCACCTTACTACTTCATTTGGGGATGATGTGGCACTCTTCTAGCTTGACTTCCTAGCCTTTGGAAGATTTCCTATCACATGTCCCACTTGGAGAGAGATTTTATGGGCTAACGTCCCATCCTTTGTTATTTTTGGTTATTTTGTAGCCTTTATGGGAAAAAAAACCAAGACATCTTGTCAATTAAGTATTGTAACTTAGGTTTTAGACCTAAAATCATGGATTTAATTGTAAATTGGGAAAACTTGGGCTTGGGTTTCCTCATATAAATATGAGGCAAGTCATTTGTCACAAATGATAACTCACTTAAGGGTTCTCCCTCTCTTGGACTGAAATTTCGGCCTCTTCTTCTCTTATGCAAAAGGATGAAAAACTTGTTGTTTTGAGCAATATTGGCTAGAGATTTCTCTTGATGGTGTTTCTTTGGAAATTTGTGGATGAATCTTGGTAGTAAGGGTTTCTTGCATGCTATCTCTTGTATCTTGGTGAGGAATTTTCTGCAATTTATTGTTATTTGCTTGTTAAAAATCAAGAAATATATCTCAAACCCTAGGAGAAGTAAAAGGGCTTACACCCTCCACCAAGGTTTTGATTTCTTTTTCCATTTGAAGTGTTATAAGGCTTGCAACAATAAGTAAGAGAATTTACATCCTTGTTGCAAGGCTTAGCTAGGGTTTATTTCTCTAGGAAGTAAATGGGCTTACACCCCTAGAGAAATTTCAAACCCTAGTTCATCTTGGATTTTAAGCTAGACGATTTGGAAGGAGTGTTGTTGGGTTTTATAAGGGTTTAAATCTCAAAAAGTATCTATTATTGCTCTTTGTTAACTTGTCTTCCAAGGATGAGACTCCATTCACCCAATGACAAGGCACTAATATTTGCATTGGAGATTGTTAATTATTGCATCGGTAAACATGAAATTCGAGAAACTGAATTTTTCAAGTTTGGTTTTGAATATTACATTCTTTATGCTCTCTTGTCCTCCAAGGGAGTCTTGATTGGCTAAGTGATTGTGTTGCTGTAATAAACATTAATCTACGGCCATTAGGGCGGCAAAAAACTTACTCTCTCACATTCTTTTTCCACTTTTCTACCACTGAAAAATACTTGTAAGTTGTGATAATTGTTTTATTAATGATAAGTTATTGATTGGGTGGTTTACTTGTTGATTTCAGTGGTCATAACTTGTTGTTGTAGAAAAAATTTGCTACATCCATTGGGTTGTCATATATAATTGCCAATAACGCTCATTAACATCCCTCCTTTGCTATCAAAGTATTGGTCTAAACATCGAAACATTGTGTACTAGTTGCAAGCTTTATTTTCCAATATAGTATACTTGATTTTGATCGTTTAATTTGCAGTTGCTATAAATTTGTCATTGTTGATATATAATTGTTGTTGTTGCAATTTTGGGACATCAAGCATAACGGGTTGTTTCCCTCTTGTTCTAGGGCTCTTTTTCATCATATATTGTATTGGTTTTGGTTGTCTAACATTGATTTTGTAGGTACTCTCCATTGGAAACCTTTCCTCTATCAATACTCAACCTCCATCAAGATCCTAGAACCTTTCATTTGACCTATAGGGGTGATTCATTCTTTTCCTTTCCTTATCTCTTACATTTACCCCTAGGGTCACCCGGGAAGCCTCCCTTGTGGTGGACTTGTCCCATCACTAAAACGAGGTGAATATATATTAAAGAGACAATGATAGGTGTCCCAGGTTGTGTCTCACACTTGTTTCTTGGGTTGGGCTTTGTCCAAACTACAAACTGTGCGATAACATTTTTTGCGTCATTGTTGAGGAGAGTTTTGAACCTTTTCCAACCCATAACAACATTTGGAAAGTTTATCCCAAATCCTTTACCTTTAACTTGTTTGACGACTCCATTTGAGGGAAGTTCCCTTTTCACTTTCGATAAACCTCGTATAAGTTTATTCGATGACTCCATTGAGGGTAGATACCCTCTCCATCTTCGATGAGGCTTGATCTCATCTGGCGACTCCATTGAAGCATTATTTCATATAATGGAATTATGGCACTATGGGATTTGCACGATACTCATAAAGAACCATTTTCTAGAACTTCCTGTATCACAAGGAAACTTTTGCATATGGAAAAGAGAAAATTTGTTGATGAGGTTGTCGAGCATATGATGAGTCTTATGAAAGAGTTATCTCAGGAAAATACTGAAGGAAAATTTAGTGAAGAACCTCTTACTGAAGGGAAATCCCTTGCAAATGAAGAAATGCTTGAAGAAAGTCTCCAAGAATATCCCAATGAATTTTCTCATGCTGAAGGCCTAGACCAGACATTGGTGTCTATTTTCCCTCTTCAAGAAGATGAAGTTCTCAAGCCTAGGTGCGAAGAAGTAATAAGTTCCATTAATGTAGGTAAATTCATGCAGTAACCCTCAGATATAGTTGATAATCATATTGATGATTTCATATATGTCCGGAAGCATGGATGGGATATAGGTTTTTTTTTTTTTTTATGGAGATCACATATATGACATTGAGGGTAACTTCCAGTTAAAGAATGCATAAATATTCCCTTTGGAAGATTGTTTTCCATACATGGATGATCAAAATATTTGGAAACCTAATGAAAATATGATCATAAACTTTTTTTATCCACTAGGGGATGGATTGTTGCAGTATACTTGTGTTGATTTCCATCCATACCTTGGGGATTCCTTTTAAGGACTCAAAATTATTATTTGATGAAGATTCTCAACCATCTTCCTGCTCAAATTTTGATGGAAATTAGGACGTGGCCAACTCAAAAAAGTCAAAGATCCATACGATAAGTCAATGATATTTTCAGCACAAGGCAATATGCAGGGACTTGCAAACACGTATAAAGAGTCAACATGTTTTCTCTAGACTTGAGGTTGTCCCTTATATCATATTTTCCTCTCATGGAAATCATAGATTCTTCTTAGAATCGTTCATCTCCTCTCATCCTTCAGGGAGCAGTGGTATTATAAATGAGGATGAAGACGATACATCATCTATATGTGGTAGGCATATTCAAAGATGGATTGATCATGCTTGTGGCTACCCTTTCTAGTGTGATTTTCTCCCTCCCACCCACCTCCATGAGTTGCTTTCTATATTGATCGCATGCTTATTTATGCTCATGATAATTATGTGCTTAACTTATCTTTGTTGTATTACGTAATTAAGCACAGGGGGAGATGCCTTGATGAGATGATCAGTTGGTTGCATCGGTTGTACAATTTTACTTGACATCTTTAGGACTTGATTTCTACGAGCCCTGGGCCCCGGGTAAGTAAGTATGTCATTTTTCATTTGTATCATATCTTGCATATTCATGTCATGGTAAAGTAGTTGCATTGGCATTTCATATTGTGTTTCCTGCATTTTTTTCATAGTAGTTATGATGCATTTTCTTGATTCATTGCATGTTAGTTAGAAGATTTTCAAAAATGCAAAATTTTATTTTTAAAGCATAGTTGTCAATTTTGAATTTTGAAGTTTGAAGTTTGAATATATGAATAAAGGGTGAGAAATCCACCCCTTAATGCTCTAATATATTGCTTGAGTATGTGTCAAGACAAGTCTTACCAGGAGATGTTGAGGTTCTCATGTACTCTACAGCGAGCACATGTCCCCATGTAGGAGACAGATGTTTCCCCCCCAGTGGTAGAGGCAACTAAGGAGATGATGTATCAAGGATCACAGGTAGAATACATGGAGTGTTGAGAGCTAGATGACCATCTCATCCCACATTGAGAAGCCAGAGCCCCTCCTCTCCACCACACATCACTGTGCATCGTTAGCAACATAGTAGCATCTGCCACACCAGCCTAGCCCATAAAGGACTGCAGGTCTTGCTTCATGAGGTAACAAGTTTGGTCTCATGGTAAGTGTCATTTTAATAAGTGAATCATTTGAGCATGTTTCAAAGGGTCCTTTATTGATTTTAGAACGTTTTCTTTGAAATTATACCTTTTTCCTTATTTCACATTGGCGACTGACATGTTTTCTTAGTAAGTGGAGCACCCTCAGGAAAGGGTTTCTACTGGGGGTCTCCTTGAAGGGTAATCTTACCATTCCTTCACATACTTACCACTTTTCACACCTCTTCCCCTCTATTTCCTCATCTTTTTGGTTTTTGGGTTCATTGACCCTAAGAAGGGCTTGTACCTCATTTCATGGGAAGAAGGGGCTAAAGGTCCAAAGGTGTTGTAGCTGGAAAAAGTCAAAATCCATATCTAATCCTTCTAGATACTCACCCTCAGGTCCTGAGAGAAATGAAATGCTTCTCCATAAACATGAAGGACCTTTAAAAGAAAAATGAATAAAAATGCCCCGCTTGATGGGGGGATGCATTGTGGTGTATTTTAATTTCTAGTGCATATGAAACACAATGTATTATAACTTAAAGTGGCATTGTGGTGCTCCTTTTCTTTCTTTTCACATAGCACTTAATGTTTGGATCATAAAAAATGAAAGGCAAATAATTGGCTTGGAAAAATGTTGCATAAAAAATGAAGGATGCAACAGACCCTCCACAAAGGAACCTATAGATGAGACAATATGAGCCCTTGATATGTCAGGAACCCCATGCCCAAAGGTCTTACCCACATTCACCTCATACTCACTACATGGCTTAGAAAGGGTTCTTGGGAAACACTCCTTCACTTGGGGATTGACCTACCCAATAGGGCACCATGACACCCTCCCATACATAAATTTGGAAAAGTTTATAAGGTCTTTGAGCATTTGTTTAGTTTGAAAAGGGGGGATTTAATTCACATGTTTGGGTGGTTATTTTATTAAATGTGGATTAATTGGCATGATGCATATGACTTGTGGAACCTTGGAGTGTGTACTTGTTTGTCTTGGCAGGACCTTTCCCAGTGAAAGCTATTCATGGAGGAACTAGGCCAGTTGGACCTCCATAGAGGCTTGAAATCCCATTGGTTGGATGTAGGACCCCACTCATTGGAGGATTTTGAAGATGAATGTTGCACATGGTATGGTTACTTTAGCATTTGAACGAAGCTTGGAAGCATGGATGAAAGAGGATGTCACCTTCCTTTGACTAAAGGTCCCTCTTGGATAGCATGATGTCACACTTTGAAGGGAATGTTGGGAATTTTTTGGCACATTTGATGATGTTGTGGTTTGAAGCCCCGCCTTATTGCTTCATTTGGGGATGATGTGGCACTCTTCTAGCTTGAAATCCTAACCTTTGTAGGATTTCCTTTCACATGTGCCACTTGGAGAGATATTTTGTGTGCTAATGTCCCATCATTTGTTATTTTTGGTCATTTTGTAGCCTTTGTCGGCAAACAAATCAAGACATCTTGTCAATTAAGTATTGTAACTTAGGTTTTAGACCTAAAATCGTGGATTTAATTGTAAAGTGGAAAAACTAGAGCTTGGGTTTCCTCATATAAATATGAGGCAAGTCATTTGTCACAAATGATAACACACTTGAGGGTTCTCCCTCTCTTGTACTGAAATTTCGGCCTCTTCTTCTCTTGTGCAAATGGATGAAAAACTTGTTGTTTGGAGCAATAATGGCTAGTGATTTCTCTTGATGTTGTTTATTTGGAAATTTTTGGATAAATCTTGGTAGTAAGGGTTTCTTTCATGCTATCTATTGGATCTTGGTGAGGAATTTTCTACAATTTATTGTCATTTGCTTGTTAAAATTCAAGAAATATATCTCAAACCCAAGGAGGAGTAAAAGGGCTTACACCCTCCACCAATGCTTTGTTTTATTTTGCTATTTGAATTTTTATAAGGATTGCAATAAGATGTAAGAGGATTTACACCCTTGTTTCAAGGCTTAGCTAGGGTTTATTTCTCTAGGAACTAAGAGGGTTTAGACCCCTAGAGAAAATTCAAACCCTAGTTCATCTTGGATTTTAAGCTAGATGATTTGGAAGGAGTGTTGTTGGGTTTTATAAGGGTTTAAATTTAAACAAGGATCTCGTCTTCCTCTTTTTTTAACTTGTCTTCCAAGGAAGAAACTCCATTCCCCTAATAACAAGGCACTAATATTTTCATTAGAGATTGTTAATTATTGCATTAGTAAACATGAAATTCGAGAAATTGAATTGTTCAAGTTTGGGTTTGAATATTACATGCTTTAAGCTCTCTTGTCCTACAAGGGCATCTTGACTGGATAAGTGACTATGTTGTTGTAATAAACCTTAAGCTATATCCATTAGGACTGCAACAACCTTACTCTCTCACATTCTTTTTCCACTTTTCTACCACTGAAAATTACTTGTAAGTTGTGATAATTGTTCTATTAATTGTAAGATATTGATTGGGTGGTTTACTTGTTAATTTCAGTGGTCATAACTTGTTGTTGTATAAAACTTTTTCTACAGCCATTGGGCTGTCATAAATACTTGTCGATAAAACTCATTAATAACCCTCATTTTCTATCAAAGTCTTAGTCTAAACATTGGAACATTGTGTACTAGTTGCAAGATTTATTTTCCAATATCATATACTTGATTTTGATGGTTTAATTTGCAGTTGTTATAACTTTGTTGTTTCTGATATATAATTGTTGTTGCTGCAATTTTTGGACAAAAATAATAACTTGTTGTTTCACTCTTTTTCTAGGGCTCTTTTTCATCATATATTGTATTGGTTTTGGTTTTCTAACATTGGTTTTGCAGGTACTCTCCATTGGAAACCTTTCCTTGATCAATACTCAACCTAAATCAAGCTCATAGAACCTTTCATTTAACCTATAGGGGTGTTTCATTCATTTCCTTTCCTTCTCCCTTACATTTCCCCCTAAGGTCACCTGGGAAGCCTCCCGTGTGGTGGAATTTTCCATCACTAAAATGAGGGGGATATCTATTTAGGTGACAGTGATAGGTGTCCCCAGTTGTGTCTCACACTTGTTTCTTGGGTTGGCATTTTCCTAAATTACAAATTGTGCGATAACAATGTCCATCAATGACCACAGACTGGACTATAATGTACTTGAGAAATAATAGTCAGAGATCACCAAATGTCAAATCTGGCCTTGGATACAATAAGGAAGAGATCAATAGTCCTAAGAAATCTTATGTAGGTCCTTCATTTGTAAAAGGTGAAAACAAGTCTGACACAAGTCCTTCATTTGCAAAATATGAAGACAGGTCTGACACAACTCCTTCATTTGCAAAAAGTGAAAGTAGGTATGACTCAGGTTCTTCACGTTCAAGAAATAAAAGAAACACTACAAAATTTATTAGATTAGATCACAGAAGACATCCAAAAGCTATTCATATACCTCAAATATAGTTAAGAAGAGATACACCTTCATGGATGAAACAAAGAAGGTATGAGAGTGTCTTTAACGATTACTGTTTTTCTTGTAATGAATATGGTCATAAAGCCTTGGATTGTAGGCATCATGGAATAAAACAAGTTGGTAGGTTCAAAAACAGTATAAGGTGTTGGAACTACAATCATGTTGGACATATTGCTACACATTGTTACATTATGAGATGCTATAATTGTGGTAGATATGGCCACAAATCCTATAATTGTTGAAACTCAAGAAAACAGTCAAAGAGAAATGCATCATACAAGACGACAAAAGGAGTAAATGAAACATGGAAGAAAAAATAAGTTGCAGTAATAGAAGATCAGAAAACAAAGTTCAAGAAATAAGGACACGTATATAAGTGGATAGCAAAGACTGAACAAGTGAACAGGAGTGAAGTTATTTGTTGCAAAAAGAATTGCAGTCATGTGACAAGCATAGTATAAAGTTGTCTCAGACAACTTTAAAGCAATGTACAGAAAACAAGCATCTTGGTTAGAGACCGATGAGAATCAATGGGCAGATCCAAAATTTGTTTGAATAAGATGAGCTACAATTACGCAATGTTCCAGTAGGACAGCGGCATCCGCAGAAACAACATTCTGATGTACAAAATGAGGTACATGACATCCTATAGAAATAACAAGATGAGAAACCCTAGCAGAAAAAGATACCCTTTTAGAAACAAAGGGGGGAGAACAGTCAGCAAAAATTCAAGGGAAGTATTAAATAAGAAAGTAATTAGATTAAGTCTTGAAAAGACTCTATCACTACAAAAATTTGTATCAATAAGACTAATCATTTGAAACACAAAAATCCCAATCAATTGAGATAAGAAGTTAGTAAATCAACAGGGGAATAAACCTTGTCAGGAAGAGCTACCCTTTCAAAAACAAAGGTGGAGAGTATTTAGAAGTAGAGAAAAATCATATTGATAGGGGGAGTCATTCAACTATGACAGGCAGAACATGTCTGTAGGAAGAGTTAACCAAGTTCAGTCTGGTCAGTAACATACAAAGCTTTACCATAGGAGAAAAAACCCTTAAACAATGATGTATTTGATTATCTCAGGCAAAAATTGGGAGTAATCCTTCTTCCTACCTAAATCTCTCAAGAAAATAATGCATCAGTTGGCACCTATTCAGGGGGAGATAGCAATCAACGACAGAAGGAGTCATTCAGTTGACAGAAAAAGGTTTATTGTAGGAGGAATTACCAGTGATCAGAGAAGTAATTATACTGATAGATCATAGAAGAAGAAACCCTTTTCCATTGATGTCAAAGGGGGAGAGAAAATTCATAAAAGGAAAACTTCATAAGAGGAAATCATCATCATGGGGGGATTTTTTGTATACGAAGTTAGTAGGTTGCCCTCAATGACAAAGGGGGATATTTTTGGATATATTGTCATTGATGTCAACAGTCGATGTGATGATCTGTTGTTAATGATGAATTACCACAGATGAGATTTTCATTGATGTCAACAAGTATATCAATTAGCAGAAGATGTCAAACAGTGAGCAGAGATCGATAGCGCAAGCTCAGAAGGAAGAGCAAATTGCACAGTATATCAGGTAGCAGAAGAAATTCGTGATTATTGTTGATCACGACAGGATCAACAATGTTCCTATGATAAAATCTCAGGAGGGTTAGCAAACACAGAGATCAAAACTCGTAAGGAAAAGCGTAAGCTCAATAGTCGTTTGATCAGAGTGAGAAGCCTCAGCAGTCGTCCGATCAAGAGGTTGACCGCGTTGATCGTCTAATATAATGCGCATCGGTCATGTGAGTGACCATGGGCTTGAGGACCGTTGAAAGACCATGACCGTCAGCCATCAACGATAGGAAAGAATTGAGGGGATCAAAAGCATAATTAAACCACTCGCTAGTTACAAACCCGCAATCCATCCAGATCATTAGATCACACAGCTTCAAAGATATACGACTGCGGTTGATCCAACTAACGACCAGTTTAAGTCATATTAAATCATGACCGTCGGATGTGCAAACACCAAATCTATGGCAGGGATAGATTGCGGAGATTGAAAGGAAAATTAAATCACTCGCAAGTTGTAGCTCTGTAATCATCGTCGACTGTTGATCCTCTTCGAGAATCTCTATATCCATGGGATCATCTCAATGTGGAAGAATAGGATAAGAGGGGCTAAAAGGTTGAGATTTTGATTAGCTGAATACCCATCAACCATCGGATTAAACCTGATTCATGTCAGTTGTCGGATCATGTTAAAGTGGAAAGGCAGGATAAGCTACAAGAGCTACATCACAGACGGATCGAACCATCAATCTTAGATCCTGATCGAACGAACATCCTTCACTATGGGTCTAAAGATGTGAGGAACTTACGCTCTGTCAGGTTGAGATTTGAAATACCCAGAGACTGGAAATTCAAAGTGAATAAGGATTGTTGGATTTGGAGGACAAACGAGGATCGTTGGATCAATACTATTGGTCAGAAAACCTCGTCACCAAGGACATGTGGGAGATCGACATCAGCGAACCTCAACAACAAGGACGTTTGGGAGATCCACATCAACGAACATCATCAGCAAGGATGCGTGGAAGACCATGTCAGCAAGTACACATGGCATAATCAAAATATGAAAAGTGTCAAGAGGAAATTGGCTCGTTCCATGTCAACAAGTGACGTAAGTGAGTTACGTCACTCTGGGAGAATTGCTTCGGGAGTTTTCAAATGTCAAAAGTTACGAAGACCCGAAGTTGCTCTCAACTGTCGATCTAAGAATACACCGGGAGTTAGGACAGACGTTAGATCCAAGAGAAGAGCATGTGCCACATGAGGATCCATGTCAGCAATGACACATGGTACAATCAGACACTGACAAGTGTCAAGGTTATTCAGCATTTTTGGTACATGCAAATCACAAATCAGAGTGACATGTGGCAGCTACTCAGCTCGTGACACGTCAACAAGTGACATAAGAAACTTACGTCACTCTGGGATTTTTTATTCAGGAGATATACCACCAGTACTTGCCCCAAGTCCTGAAGTCTCAAATGTCGGAGTCCCGAAGTGGACACGAGACATCCGATCTGAAACA
The DNA here is from genome assembly GCA_009831015.1 of Picea engelmannii. NCBI lineage: Eukaryota > Viridiplantae > Streptophyta > Pinopsida > Pinales > Pinaceae > Picea > Picea engelmannii. Next base: position 82,513 of record ML798625.1, on the reverse strand, counting down.
TCACTTTAGGATCATTCATGATCATTGATTGTGCAGGAGGGTACGTATCAACGGATCATGAACTCTGGGTGAAACTACTCCAGGAAAATGCGAAGGAGAAAGATTTGAGATTGTCAAAGGACATAGTCTCGGAGTGGATGATATCCGTTGGATTAAAGAGGACATGCGTCGCTGGATCGTGGACTCCGGGTGAACTGCTCCTGGAGCAAACGAGACTTTGAGAATTGAAAGTCCTGAACGCCGAAATCTTGAAACAGACATAAGTCATCTAATCTGAAAGATCACTTCGAGAGTATTCTCAATTGTTGATCATACTACATCAAAAGTTGAGGCCTGAGAATTCCGAAGCTCGGAGACGCGAAAGGATCTCGACCGTTGATCAAAATAGGAACACACGTCAGTCGTTTGTCAGCTCCGAAAGAATAACATACAGAGGAAATAAAGAGTTTGAGATTTGATATCTTCGGAGTCCGGAGACCCAGAGTAAATGGTGGCCATCCATATCAATGCTTGATTAATTCATAGCTGTCGGATTTAGCAGTGAAAGGATGAGTGTAAGGTTTAAAGCTGACCATTGATCTGTCTCTGCAAAAACGTTAACCATCCGATCAGTTCAGCGATATCGTATTCTGGAGTTTTGAATTGTTGGAAGTTGCAAAGACCTGAAGGGAAAAGTGTTGAAATTTTGTCAGTCGTTCATCCCATCAGAAGACCGAATCGTAACCATTGATTTAATAAAGTGTTCAAGCACTCATTTGGCTTAGCAGCTGGTTACCGCCGATGGTCATATTATATAAGACTTTTAAAAGGAAATTATTATACGTCACTATATTAGGTAAGCCAGTGGTTCTGTAACGCTCGGTCATATGAAATGGCTTGAAGGAAGCGCCTCCATAGAATTTGGTCTCTGTGAAAATAAGAGAGATTCAGGATTGAGTATAAAGGATTAAATTAATCCATGATTGTGATCAATTTATGAAAAACCTTCACGGTAAAATAAATAAACAATAATTAAGAGTAATTAATCGAAGAGGTGTGATCGTCGAAATGAAGGGACACAGTTTTGTCACACTTGCACCATTTGAAGAGTATATAATCATGGAAGAGGGTTGAGAAGAAAGTGTCTCTATAGTCCATATCAGAAGATAAAAAGTTGAAGCAGATTCCAAGAAGATATCAAAGGAAATAAAATGTGAATTACATAAAGAAGATGAAATGCGGTGATGAGTGTTTTATGGTATACCTCTTATCATAATATAGGGTTGATTCTATAATGGATGACTACTACTGGAGTTGAATAAAATCTAGTTGGATAGATTGGGTTCTATCAACAAGCTGGGTCTTGCACCAAGATGGGTCTTGGCTAAGAGTTGGTGCTCTCCGAGGAGGTTGTGCTCCTTACTTCAATTGGTACTGAAACAATTAGTTGGTGCTAAAAGAAAATCCTCTTTCACATATATTCATATTACTATGTTCATATCAATTATACAAAAGCTTGTACAAACATCTAGTGTCTCTGTGTCCATTGTGATTATGATTTGATTGTTATTAATCTGTCCAATTATGTTTTAACTAGTAACTTGAAAGAAGAAAAGGTTAGAATAGTCCACACACTAATTCACCCCCCCCCCTCTTAGTGTGGGCGGTGTGTTCTTCAATCTTGTCAAAGCTTTGGCCAATAAAAATAATTTTGCAGCACTACCACTATTTTTTCCATGCCAAAATGTCATGCCACTCGACTGTATTGGGCTTCTGAAATCAGCTTTGCACACTCACTTGAAGGAACACAGATATGGTCCAGATGTCACAATAGTCCATCCTAGAGATGAAAGTTTGCAGTTGTAGTGCCTAAACCTAGTGTTCTATATATGAAGTCAGGATCACTATCATATAATTGGGACCAACCTGAGGTCTCATGCCTGCAAGAGTTGAGCACTGTGGTTAGTGCTACAACTAGAGGTTGATTGAGGCAGTCAACAACTCGATTGATGTTTCCCTTCTTGTACTTGATGTTCAAGTGGACTTGTTGCAGGTATGTGGACCACTTCTGGTGGTGGTCATTTTGTAAAAAACCTTACATTTGCATGAATTGCAAAGGCTCATGATCAATGTGGATGATTGTTTCCTCTCCCATAATTTAATGCTTCAACTATTGACATGCTTGCACAATTGATTACATCTCCTTGTCATAGGTCAGATACCTACGAACAACATCAGATAGTGTTTCATTATGATAGGAAACTAGATGTCCCTGTTGAGTGAGGACAACATTGATAGCATAGTCTGAGGCATCTATCTTGACCTTAGACAACTATTGTAGATTTGGCAATGTGAGGACAAGTGCGGAACATAGGCAGTGTTTCAAATCATGGAATGCTTTATGTTGTGATTCAGACTAAGAAAGCTTGGTTTTAGCTCCCCCTTGGTCACTTGACTTAAGGGCCAAGCTATATGAGAGAACCCCAACATGAACCTATAATAGAATTTGACGAGGCCCAGGAAGCTACGGAGCTATATTAGAGTCCTCAAGGCTAGCTATTCGCAAATGAATTGGATCTTGGTTGGGTCCACATTCACCCCATGTCCATCCATGATTTATCCTAAATATTGGATTCTTTGCATGTTGAATGAGAATTTATCCATGTTGGTGTATAAATTGTGTTGCCACGTGGTGCTCAGGACCTACTGAGTGTGCTGCAATTTTGTTTCCCAGGTCCCTCTGAAGATGAGGATCTCATCTAAATAGACCACCATGAAAGAGTTCGTGAATGGCTGCAAGATATCATCCATCATCCTCATGAATGTCATTGGAACATTATTCAAGCCAAAAGGCATGACCAACCACTTGAAGAGGCCTTATTTAGATTTGAAGGTTGTCTTTCATACATCAGTTGATTCTATCAGAACCTGGTGATAACACAACTTCATATTGATCTTGATAAAGAACTTGGCAACCTTGAGTTGGTAAAGAAGATTGTCGATCTGGGGGATTGGGTATCGGTTCTTGATAGTGATTTTATTTAGGTCTTTATAATCAATATAGATTCACCATGCTCCATCCTTCTTCTGCACCAACACAATTAGGCTCCCACAAGGTGAGGATCTTGGTTGAATGTTTCCCTTGCATATGAGCTCATGAATTTGACACCTTATTTCCTTATTCTCCAAAAGGGAGCACTTGCATATTGGAACATTGGGAAAGGGAGCACAAAGTATAAAATCAATGGGATGTTTGACCTAGCAGTGCATAAACACCCCTACAGGTGAAGTGAAGATGTCTCTATATTCATGTATAATATTGTCCACTTGTTTATGTTGTGTAGAGAGACCCTATTTTGAAGCTATGGTGGCCGCATGACCTTTCATTCCCTTTCTGACCAAACCATGAAGAGGAAAAACTTCACAGTCTATGAGATTACATTTCAACATTATTTTTTCGAGATCAATGAAATCATAATGGTCAGAACTACCTTGAGTGCCCTGTAGGGATGACCCCCTAGAGTGATAATGACACTACAAGGTTGAGACTCATAAACAAAATGGTGTTCCCACATATAAGGTTGTCCTAAGAGAACATCACAAACTTTGAGTGGGGAAATATCACATAGTACCTCATCTTTGAAGGGCTTGATGTCATAGGACAAGCGACATTGATAGTTGACATGAAGGTCTCGGCCCTGGCTCAACTAACCAATGGTGTATGATTAGAGGTGTGGCTTCATTGGCAACTTCAATCTCTTGTTGACCTCGGTTAATATTAGGGTATTTTGGCTCTCGCTATAAATAATTAAATGTAGTGGGGTTCCCCTCACCCACATCTATGAATGGAAGAGGTGCACCCCTTCCTCAAGCTCCTCTTAATCATTTGGTTGGATCTTTGTGGTTGTGATGGTAGCACTAGGTTCCACATCAATGATCCTCTTTCCCTTATCCTACTTCAAATCATATTTTGAGTTGGGGCCTATCTATGTTACTTTAAGCTTAGCCAACAATGATTGTTTTGAGTATAATTCATTAGTGTTGGGCTGGGGTATTTTGTGGAACTCAGACCACTTTCCAATTTTCTTCTTCATCTTCTCATCACCCCTCTTTGCTTGCAACTTGGATTGTCTCTCTTGAGGTTGTAATTCCTTGATATATCCCTTGATCTGTGAGTTAAGGCCACCTTTTCCATGCTTCTATTGTACCATATTTGCAGACATGAACTCTCTCTTATTTCATTGCTTAAATTTCTGCTCGGTTTTGACAACATATCTATCAGCGGCTCCCAGTGAGGGGATGTCCAAGAAATCCATCTATGTTTGGATGTACCTATGTAGGCCATTGTGTTACTTCAGAGCCATGTGCCACTTGGAGTCTCTGATAGCCAACTTTGAGTGTAAGGTATGGAATATGTTAGTTTACTCTAACATCGTCTGGTCTCTTTCCTGATGCATAGTCATCCATCTCGTGTACTGGTTATCATAGTTTCTGACAGGGTAGAAATCCTCCTTGAGGGAATCAAAAAAATCCACCCAAGTGGGTCTTGTCCCAAATTCCATGGACTCATCTTTGTTATGTCTCTCCCAGTAACATTCCCACCAATATTTGACATGGGGGAAGGATTTAAGGAGAGCGAAGGTGATATTTTTAGTGTTGGAATTTTTGTTAACAAAGTAATACCCTTATAAAAGATTTATCCATTTCTCCAAAGAATATGCATATATTTATCCTTCAAATAAGGGTATATCAAAGTTAAATTGTACCTTGAAGGGTGCCTCACCTTCGAAATGGTTGCTTGTTGAAGGTGCCTCGCCTGTCATCAGTAGTTGTTGAAGGATCTGGGTGAAGTTATCCATCATCTCATTTCGTTGTCGCGTAAGGGCTTCCTTGAGAAACATTTTGAAAGGATATCCTACTCAATCATCTCTCTTTTCTTTTGCCATGGGAGGTTGCTTGGGCCAGTGAGAGCAGTTGTCCCCAAGTGAAACTAGCTTGAGACCCAACTATTTATACCTTGACCTCATCGAGGACATGCATTGAGAAATAATAAGGAGCAGACTGCTTTGATACCACTTATCCAGATTATATTGAGAATGAAATGAGACACAAACAAAAATATAGCAAAGAAGACAAAAATACAGTAAAACCCAACTTCTATTGATGAATAAAATAGCTGAGTATTGTAGGACACGAACTAACTAGAATGGTGGTAGCTTATCTCTAAAAAGAAAGAGACTTCGGCGACGCTCATTTGCAAAAATATGATTACAAAGACACCAAAAAGGGACTTTTATCGTGAATCCTATAAACAAAGAGGCAAAAACCCTAATCATCAAAACCCTAACCCTAGAAGATGAAATGACGAAAGTATTGCAGACCTCGGGGTGGTTAGTTGATATGTTAACTTCCCAGGGATGCAACTTTTGTATACGATAATCATTTCAGGCGCACGATAGCTCGTTGAAAATAACTATCAAAGAATGCAACTTTTAATCTACGGCAAGGGAATGCCATGGAAATCCTTTGCCCGTGAGTGTCCAAAAAACATTGTTTAGGGCCTCAAAACGGCCCCGAAAGTTTGGGACCAGAAAAATTGTAGAAAAACTGCGAAGAAGATAGATTGATTCGATTGAAGAGGTGGATGACCACTGATATCCACCTGGATTGGGGTACAATCCTTGTAATGAAGGTAAGTGGATGAGAATTTCCCAATGATCTATATTCCAAGGGAAAATAAATAAATAAACCCATTTGAGGGGAATGATGACAAATAACATTTGTCATTTTACTTTGCATGTAACAAAAAGTGCTCCAATAAGTTGGAAACCATTTGGAAAGCTTGGCACATATTAGACTAGGATATTAAAGTCCAACCTCTACAGATATGTATAAGACCTTGTAAGAATCTTTCCATTAGGATTAGTGTTAAAGAAACACATGGGAGCTCAAAAGGTATTGTCCAGCATATATATTATGATAAAATTTTCATTGTCCTTAGTCCATAAATAGAAACTAATAGAGATTGCATGAAAATGAAAAGGAACCACTTCCAATTGTGAAATATGAATAAACACCAATAAACCCTCTCGGGTTTCTACTTGTTCTTCCCATTGTGAACAAAGGCAACTAAAAGTCACTCAATATTTGAAATGATTTCCAACATGATTGCATGATTGAATGAATAATAAAACAACTATATGATGCCCCCAAAATAATTTCCCAACATGCCCAGTAAATAGACATATTTACATGTCCAATAGCTATCTCCCCTTCATCAATTAGGTTATAAGCACAATTTGTTGCATCAAATCCGTTCTCCACAACTGAGTATTTTTCATAAGCTATTGTATTGCAAAAACAAATTACTACTCACCATCCAGTTGCCTAAAACTTTGCACATTGTGTTGCAAATAGTCTAACATTTGATTGAATGATGGGTCCCTAGCTATCTATTTTGCAAATTCCTTCAAGTTTAGATCAAAGGGATGGAGAGATGCATCTAAAGGGTGTATCCTCCTAGCTTCAACCCAAACTTTTACATATCTCTTTATTTTCCAAGAATGAATTGGATACATTAGTATGTTGAATAAATCAATCCATGTGCAAGTTGGAACTACATTAGATAGCTCACTACTTATAAATAGACAATATCCAACAATGAAAAGCATTCACTTTTAACTAAGAGAGATGTAAATAATTTCCAGGGGTAAATGGAAGACAATGAATGAAGTGAATAACTAACCCAAGGTATTTATAAATGAAAGGGTTAATGGTCTTAGCATGCATGCACCATAACTAAGTATTTTCAGTTTGGGAAACTCTATCGTCAGGAAAGGAAAGAAAGAATGATGCCAAATCATTGTGTTGAGAGGTCTACAAGCAAATGAATGGGTTGGAAGGTTAGTGTATACTTTGAGGTGAATGATTGCCTTATCTTACTAGTGAATCATTGGGTTTGGGCATCTTATGGATTTTGAGGTGAGAAATTGCTCCCTTAGTATCCAATTCATTGAGGTAGAGGGTTAACTTACTTTCCTAAGTGGTTCATTTATCCTTTGTGGGCACTTGCCACTAGCATATCCAAAACCAACCAAAAATTCACCATAACATTCACAAAATTCATTAAATTTGGGATCAAAATGTTGATTTACTTGCTTTCCTAAGTGGTTGAATTATCCTTTGTGGGCACTTTCCAGTAGCATATCCAAAACGAACCGCAAATTCACTATAGAATTCACAAAATTCACAAAATTTGGGCTAAAAATGTTGATTCATTGGGTTTGACAGCTTTCTTACTTCCAAAGTGAGCAATTCACTTGCTAGAATCCCATCAAACTTGGAAAAAGCTCGAAACATCAAGTTAGGAGATTAATGGCTCAACTACCAAGTTAGTAGGTTGACTCAACTTTGATTGAATCTCTGTTGGCTTTATTGTCACTCTAAATAATTAATGCTAAGAAACCCATTAACAAAAACAATTCCCTATAATTAATAATAGACCCTCTTGATTTTTAACTTTGTAAATGCATACAACCTAGAAACTATATTTCATTTGTAGTAGGGTATAGGGGACATCAAGAACTTTACAACACCTATCCAAACACTATATTTCATGTTTTGCATAGTGTTTTCATAAAACACGAAGTGGAAAACAACTCATTTATGGGGATTTTTCTGAATTGATTTTTTATACTTTTGGGGCTTGGAATTGAAACGATTACATCCTGATTGTTGAGGAAAAGGTATGGAAAACCTTACTCGAGAATTTTCAGATATTGTTGGGCTAAGACAATATAGTTGGGAATGTCACTCGGGGTTTATAGCCTCAAAAACAATCCCTTAATCCACAAGTATTAAGTACAAAGGATCAAGGTTGGTTTTTATGTGTTATATATAAAAGTGCAAAAGAAATAAACTTAAACAAAGTTACATGAGTGTGTACAGAAATTACACAAATGTGTACATGGAGATAAAAGTAAAAGAATGAACCAGATCATTAAAACACATGCGTGAGACCGAAACAATATTTGATTTTTTATTTATTTATTTCATTCTGAGATACAAAACCAAGTTCTCTTTACAAATCCCTGTGAGGGTAGGGACCAAAGTCAGATTTAGAATCCTTCGATGGGCGCCATACAAAAATACTCTGACAAAAAGAAGAAAACTAAAGCTAAAGATATGGATCAACTTGCCACAAAATGTTGTCACTTGACTCAGCAAGATATTCTTTATTAATCATGGTATTCAGTTCATAAACAAACAAGAATACATAGACTACCAATGACAAATCATACACCTTTAAAAAAATTCGTTGAAATATGTGATTTAGTTTTTTGAATCCTGTTTCCTTCAATAAGACCTTGGTGTCATCAAGAGGGTTAAGCCTTCTAGTAAACTCAGAATGAATGAAAGTGGAAAGTATCTCACTAGTATAGAGAAAACCTTATGGTTGTAGTTCTCCTTCTATTCTCTCATCTTTTGTCTCTTCATCTCATTGAGCTTTTAGTCCTTCTCAATAAGTTATGGTAGTTCAACTACCTTTCTTTAGTTAATCCAAATTAGCTTAACTAATTAGTTGAGACAAATAATAATAGTATATATAAATAAGGGTCTAATTAAGAATAACTAAATAGGTGGGACCCCTTGTATATCCAATTATTTCCTTTTAATAGTCATCAAACATGAAATATCAACTCGATCATTTGATTCAAATATCCTCCTTGTATCTCCCGTGCTCATTTTTATAACCAAATATCTAAATATCAACAAAATATAATATGATCATATCCAAAATAGCATTATATCTGTATTGTCCAAAAACAAACTGCCTAAATATATGTTTTATGTCCAAAACTTTGTCAAAGTAAAAATATTGTCTTTTACATAAAAAAAAAAATAACATCAATCATCATCATCAAAAACCATATTTACTGTGAGAGGCGTTTGGCCTCTTTTCACTGATGTCCCCTTTTGATTTTTTTGTGGCAGCCTTAGGCTGATTGGAACCTTGAGGCTGAATTGCGCTAATAACATGAGAACAATCATCCTTAAGATGAAGGCGGGAGGACATGTATTTGGAAGACTCTTTGGATGAGCTGGAGGGAGTGGCTACTCCTTTTCTTTTGTCTTGCATAGGCTCGGGGACATCAGTTTTTAATCTCTTATTAGCATGAGATGATTGCACGGGTGAGACAACAAGATCAGCTTGGGAAATTTGATTCTTTGGTGGTGGTGGAAGGGGTAATGGAAAATAAGCAGTAGGCCAACCGTAGTGATGAACAACGGGCTAGTGGACAATCTCTTGCCAGCCATCGTTTGCAGGCAGTTCTGGTTGCATTGATACATGAGGAGGGAATCGGATACCAGAAATGTTTTGATGTGCTTGGAAGGGAGGCATTTCAGGTCGGGGCTAGAGGATCCCTTGGACTACTAGGTTGAAGAACCTAGATTGAAAAATATGATTCAATTCTTTTGGATTGACATCGAAATGTATGGAAAACCAAGGTCTTCTATGACCTCTTTGCCAATTTCCTCTGCCTCTATTTCCTCTGCCATTACTGCCTCTACTGAAGAAACTCATCCTGAAGCAATGTTCCAATAAGTTATGAAAACTCTTGACAGTCCATTCATCAACCCTACCTAAATAAAATCAAAGGTTGGATCTATCATTCTCAACATAAGCACATGTAATCAATCTATTCATCATACTACTCGAATCAATAATTAATTGCTATTGAACAGGGAATGATAGGTTTATTGGGAAGGTGAGGGTTTATAATGAGTGAAACATGGTAGCATGGATGGGGACCACCAGTGGATATTATTCAAACAAAAATGGGTGCAAGTTCCATAAAAACACTATTTCCATTTCCAAATTTCAAAAGCATGTCCCTTCATTTTCCTTCTTTTAAAATGCAATTCAAAATAATATAACAGAGAATTAAAGTGAATTTGGGAAGATATAGGGCTTGTAAGCAGTGAAAAGTGGTATAACGAATGAGGAATGAGATGGACATTGTTCCATAAAATAAAATAACATTTTCTCTTTAAAATGGCATACCCTTAATTTTAAAAAAAAAGAAAAAACATTTTTAACTGTAGGCAATGTCAAGGTTCAAGACACAACAACTTCCATATCAAACCCAAAGTAGAAGTCCAGGACTGTCAAACTCAGCCATTTAATTCCTATCTTTTTTTCATTCATGTTTGATCGAACAACAACACAATTTATAAACAGATTATCCATAATTCCAACTAACACCGACCATGTTCAAATTACTTAAAGCAGACATGGGGAGGCCAAGGAAACGAACATGCCATCGAACTTAATCATTTACATCACCAAATTTAATTGTTGTGCAATGGACTGGGTTCGAGACCCTCTATTCTATTAGTTGGTCACCCTTTCTCCTTCTAACAATCGAACAACTCCAAGCAATGTCGAGCCAAAGAAATTATAACCAATTTCTTCCCACTGTACAATTTATTTATTCTTATTTGCAAAGCTCTTTTCATATGATGGACTATCAACAGAATCATTCCATCAATTAAAATAGACCACATAAGCCAACATATTTTCAACATACGAGGTTGGTATATACTTTCAGTAATTGCTATGTGATAGGTTGGGTTCGAAACCTTGGTGTTCTTTTTTTATTTTTTATTCACTATACGGTCTTCAAAAACGACCAAGACTCATGTAGGTAGTGTTAGCACCAAAATTCACTCGTGGATTGTGGTAGGAGTAAGCCTGATACCCATCAGTTTGTATGTCACAGGTTGGTTACAAAAGGGTGATCAAATGGGAGTAAACTCAGAATAATATCGCTTTAACTCAGAAGATTGGGTTGGAAGTGCATAGATAAGTGAGGTCTTGATCTAACTTAAGCCAGTGATTTTTCATCATGGTGAGTAGGTGGAAGAAAAGACGAGAAAGGTATGAAGGTCTGCTATGGACATCCGATCTTCCAACAACCTTTAGAGGAAAAGTCTTGGATATCAGATCCTCTCAGAACTGAAAACTTCAGGAAACTTAAAGTTTTTGCAAAAATAGATATAGTCAAACATACACTATACGATAGTCACAACACTCGACTGGATCATCCATGACTAGGCTTTAAGAGTCAGAAATAAGGAATAAAAGAAGAAGTTGGTTGCCATTAAACAAGAAGTCTCAAGTATCGTTCATAACCAGAGAACCATAGGCCTCATCAAAACATTACAATCGAGAGCTTAGCTCTACCATCGATCCTTACAAAAAAATAAAAAATGAGTATATATACTTAGAGAAATTTGCTCCCTTGATAGCAGGAGAGTCGTTGAGTTGCTTCATTTAAGGCTTTACGTGTGCATGGTCTTCTTGCAAACTGGGCATGCAGCTTCTTGTATGACACTGGTTCAGACAACATGGCTTTCATAGGGAACTTGTCCATCAGGGGTACCACGGGCTGAGTGCTCTATACCTTTCCCCATGCCTTCCATTTATGGATTAAGCTAAAGTTTCAACCACCTGCTCAATCTTCAATAACTACTTCTCCCATGGAGGGTGGTCGAGACTGAATACACAGGGGACGACCACGTGCCTCTCCCAAGGCTTGGAGGCTAGCCTCTTTTTTCTTCGAGCCCCATTCTCAATATAGCCCAAGGCCATGACCCCGCGCCTATCTTCAAATGCATTTCAACGCTTTCCCTTTCGGGGGATTTTCACCTACCCTGACTTTGATATAGTGATGCCTGAAATCGCAAAATGTTGGCTGAGATCAGTGGTCATCTTTGCTTTGATATGGATGACCATGATCTATTTTCCATTGAACAACCCTGGCTCTCATCCGCTTTGGCCCCACTTCGTACAACCCTAAGGGTGTGACCGTGCCCGACACCAAAGGCGTTTCGTGAATTTCGCGTATCGATGATGAGAAGGAGTCAACTCCTCATCCTTCAAACTCCCAGCTGTCAAAATCATGACGGGGCTCAACTTGTGTTAGTGCCTCCCTTATCTCTCGTCCATATGCTCACTGGCTAGGACCATGATCTCAAACCCCGGGGGTTCCGTAATTTCACGTTTCAGGGTTTTGGGCTATGGGTGGATTTGTTGACGAGAACCCTGAAACACCGACTCTCGAAAAAGCTCAATCAGCTACCACTTGTCCCCACTAGATCAGACAGCTTAGATCATTTCGGGCCTCTGCCTAACACAAACCTCTGTGCAACTTCACGACCCCAATTACCCAAAGACCGCTAATCTGCACCGTTAATGGATCATCGTCGTTGAAAAGCGATCTTTGCCCTCTCACTTGCTTTGTGTCGCTATTCAACCATTCTCGGAGCTACATATAGTGAAAATGGAGACTTGGCCGACCATACTTAGGCTTGGGAAGGAAAAGGTTCAGTGATGGAAGCCAAGAAAGGGAGGGGGGAGTGATCGTCCTTTGGAAGAGACGGAAGGAACCCAGGGTCGATCTCTTTAGCATACTGACAGGGAAAACTGGTCAATCGACAAGGATGATTGTGAATGAAAGAGAAATACATCCCGGAATTGGGAGGAAAATCACGATCAGATCGAGAGAAGGGGAGAAGTTGAGCAAAATTACAGACACAGGAAGGAAATAAAGACCCCCAAGGATTTGAGAGGAATATGTGATAACAGGTAGTCAAACGATGAACCAAGGAGTTATGCAAGTAATGAATCTCTCTATTGTCAGGTCAACAGATAACCATTCAAAACCCAAGTTCAAGTCTGCAACATTCATGACAAGGGAGAACAGGGTCTGAACAACCAGGTGGGTGAGACAATTCTGCAAGTGGGGTTTGTAACATAAAACCAAAACCTCCAACAATTTTACAACAAGGTTTGACACAGTCGCTTCCAAGGTGGTCGCCAGGTAAGAATCCAACTTTGCATACATTCAAACTGTGAAATAGAAACTTGACAGGGAAACAAGCATCTCATGAATAGAGCAAAAGGTAATAATAATTACATTAAAAGAACCCAGAACTGACTATCTCTTTTGTTTACTATAAAAACCCTCCAGGATTCTATCATGGGACGTGGGTGATAACAAAAAAAGATTGTTATAATTCTATCAACAGCAAGGAGCAACAACAACTAGTCATCCACCCTGGCGCAACCATAATTGAATAACTTCAACATGAAGGAGCATTAAACAAATTCCAACTTGCAACATTCGAAACACCAACTAATATTATTTGCATAGACAGAGTATACATTCAACCACCATATCTTTTAGAAAGAAAACACTCTGAATACGAATTCTAATAGCCAACACAGATATTCTATCTAGAGTGACGTTACAATGGTGAATGGAAGGGCGAGAGTCACCATACCTGTGAGGAAAGCACCAAAAAAAACAAAGACTACCGCTATTCTCCCAACGACCAAGTGAAACGGAGGCAAACTAACCAGAGCAACCAAAAATGTGTGACAAGGTGAGGGTGGTGAGCTCGAGGTGGGGTAAGAACGACGTGAAATAAATGCACATCGCTTCTCCACCCTCTCATTATTTTCCATCAACCATAGCTAGGGTGGAGTGCATACAAACTTCATCATGTGCATTAATCAACCATATTCAAATCCAACATGTCACTTCTACTTTAACAAATTGAAACGAAAACCCTCCTATACCATAGTTTTATACTAGTACCATAATATAATATGTCCCATATTTCTAACAAGTTCCAATTTTCAAGGATCGATTGACCTCAAAACAATTGCATAAACCATAATTATTGTCCACCAAACATAACCAATACCATAACACAATATGCCATGAATGCAATATGTCATAACCAATGTTTGTGAGAGTTGGAGTTCCAATTTTAATCATAGATGTATAACAGTTATAACCAAAGTGCTTGTCACTTCAAAACTTGCCTTCGAATTTTAAATTTCCATCCCTTATCATCATTGTTTGCATGTGAAAACTTGTTTGAATTACTGTGTTTTTATCAAACTGTAATATGCTTCATAAGGTTGTTATGTGCTCAATTCATAGAAGAATTTATTTTTCACCATGATTTAAACAAGGGGGTCCCACCTATCTATTTTATTATTATATATATATATATAAATAATAAGGCATTGCAACCCATTTGCAGGCAGGGGTATTACATTAGGCTTTTGAGCATCGACAAACTGGCGACTCCAGAGGGAAATATGTTTCTAATAGATTCAGAACTCAGTATGTCTAGTTTCATGGACCATTAGAAGTAGATGATAGAAAAACTGTTGAGAATAATAGTTATGCAACAGGGGGGAAAAGATGGCCAAAGGGAAATAATGAGACGGGATTTTGGGAATAACTTATGGAAAGTGGTACGTATGAGGGGGTTTGGTCCTGTATGCATAACATTCAAACAATATGTTGAAAATACTAATACAACTAAGAGGGGGGGTGAATCAGTTGTTACTGTGCTTAAACAATTTATGACTATTCAAACAAATTTTAATCTCTTCCAAGTGACCATCAGTATTATACAACATATGAACAACATGAGTAATGAACATCAGTCACACATAAGATATACAGAGAGACAGATTTTCACGAGGAAGCCCATAAAGGGAGAAAACCTCTTCTTCTTCGAATGATAAGCAGTCTTTCAAGTTCTGTACATCATCTATGTTTGAGCACCAACTCAAAGTGAGGCTACTACCTCTGTTTTACAAGCTCCAACTTGATGAGAGCACCAAATCTCTGGTTTCTCTAGCACCCACTAGAAGGAAGCATCAACTCCCTAAATGTTCCAGCACCAACTGGACTTATACAAGCACCAACTTGCATACAGTAAACTTTGTGTTTTCTCGAGCACCACCTTGCCACCATGTTTTCTAGCCACAACTAGATGGAAGATACAACTTCCAATATTCAAGCACCAACTTGAATATCAAAGGACCGCAGTCCTCCCTACCACCACCCTACCTCCCCGATTAAGAATAAATGATTGAATAACCAACAATACAGGCGTTTCAATTCTTACCACTTATTCTCTATTCTACAATTCTTCTCTGCTTCTATCTATTTTTCAATTCTGCTCTGCTTCTATCTGTTCTACAGTTCTACAGTTCTGCTCTGCTTCAAACTGTTCTGCAATTCTTCTCTTGCTTCTGTCTAGTTAGCATCTTTGAGTTTTATCTCACACTATGCATACTGTAATTTTACCTTTCTTACAATTCAACTCATTTTTCCAGTTCGAACAGCCAACCTTCCACAATCACTCCATATCTATTTTATACACTGCCACCAATTCAGTTACACCTCAAATATCAAAGGAAAACGCATCAGCAACTGAATCGCCAAACGTCCAAGAACCATGATTCAGTTCTTGCCAACTGAATCGTAATTGAACAACTAACCATGAGGTGAAACAGTAGCCCTTCGATCAGATTCCCAAATTACTAGCACTGTTGGATTAAATCCGCAGTGTCTTGTGGTTTATCCCATGTGCCCACTGGTTGTGACCAAGGGATAAACAGAAAGTGATTTCGTGGTTTCACATTTAGGAAAACTTGTGGTGAGAGATCTCGACTCTTCATATTGCGATCTCCGAAAAAGATCTTAGCAAATAGCTCCTTCCCTTCTCGTGACCAATGGTTCTTACCAAGGCCTAATTTAAAGAGCACTTCTCAATTTCTCGTTTCATGAGATTTGTTGCGAGTCACTCTCACTCTTCCAACTCCCGATCACGAAATGGAGCCTAGAAATATTGCAAGCTCCTTCCCTTTTCGTGACCATCGACGGTGACCAAAGGCTACACAAATAGGCGCTATGCAATTTCATGTTTCGGAAATCTTGTGATGATACGTCTTGACTCTCCCATGTCACGATATTCGAAATGGAGTTGAGCTAAGCTATCTCTTTCCTCACATATGACCACTAGTTGTAACCAAGCGCTTATCCCAAAAGTGCTTTTGCGATTTGGGACTTTGGGGATCTTGATGTGAGGTTTCTTGACTGATCTGAAAATAGAAGGCTGACTTGTTATGCTATGCAAGCACCCTCTACCTCATAAAAATAAATCTTAACAGGACCTTGCTTCATGTGTTAAAATGTGCAAAAGGGTTTATGTGTTAAGTTCTTGGTTCTTGTTTGCAATGTACATGTGTGAGGAATGATCTTTTAAAAGGTTAAACATGTGTTATAAATCAATGTACAGCAATATAAAATGCAGCAAATAACACATCAAAATCACAGCAATACCAAGATGATAAAGGAGTTCACCCCTCTCTGGGCTACATCTCCTTGAGCCTCCTTCAATGGACTTGGCTCTTTGGGATTAGTTTGTCAAATTCTCATTACAAGATGCTGCTCAACTCCAATGGATTTATAGACTGTACCATTGGATTCAGAATACATAAAAACCCCAAATTTGACTGTAAAAACTCTGCAAATGGACAATGGCTCATCCAGCAATGACCTCTTCTACATGTGACCTCCAAACTTCCCTGAGCAAGAATGAGGCAAAAATACCTGTAGAAGTCCTCCAATGGATCTGAAACCTATCCCAATGTGTTCAGAGCATAATAAACAGTCAGAAATGACTATTCAGTCTCAGCAAATGGATACATGCTCATCTCAGCAATGCCTCAAACAATGAGGGCTTTAAGGCTCCTGAAGCTTCCTCAAACTTCAAATGTGAAAAACCTGCAAATGGGCTCTTCAAATGCCTGTGAAAACCTCACCAATGGACTCAGAACGTCCAAAAACCCCTAGCTGGGCTTTTACAGCACCTGATTTGGTCAAAAACTCATCAAGTTATGCTTGCTGCCATTTTTCCTTTCTCCAAGCTCTGTTACAGGCTCGCCATATTGCACCTGTGGGAAAGTGAACCTAGCTCCCGAACATTTTCGTGTGCATAAACCCAGCACACGCGCGTCCCACAAAACACGCTAATTTGTCGCACTGTTAGCGAACTAAGCCCCCCAAGGTCGGCGGTAATGGGCGCATGAGGGCCATGTGGCCATGTCCCGCGCGCATCAAGGGCTAACCGTTTTGGACCAAATAATGGCGTGACAAGTGGCGGGCGCATGTATAACACAAACCAATACCCGCGCGCCATTTACATGGTTAATGGTCGTATGGGGCGTTGAAATATAACCACGGGCTAACCTTTTAAAACCCATGCGAATGGCATTAACAAATGTTTGAAACCATATAATATAACATAGCACCGTGGGTAATAGTTTTAATAACCCGTGCGTCATTTAAATATATAAAGGTCACATGCATAACATTTAAAACTGTGTTTTAAAATGTTGTTACAATCCCGCGCGCCCATTCCGTTGGAAAGTAGGGTCATGTGCCGTAACAATGTGACCGGGGGCTGGGGCCTAGCCCCAGCCCTAACCTCCGCCGTAAACCATATAATTAAAATTTAAATAATTTCAAACCCGTGCTCATAATAAAAATTAAAGGGCGGCAATATGGTTAGCGCAAAATTCTAAAGCCGTTGCAAAGTGGGAGGTCCGGGGGTCGAACCCCGCGGCCTCCATAAACTTTTATAAACGAACCAAATAGTCAAACACAGGGTGCCACGTGGCACCTTTTCATTTGCCCACACTATGCCACGTGTCCAAATATAATTCGTCCAGCTGCCAACGAACCACAAACTGCCACGTCACCAGGCCACGTAGGATGCTGACGTCAGCATGTGCCACGTGTCACCCATCCAGTGGTGACACGTGTCACTTCAAAATTGGTCAAACGTATGTCGAAAAGCCCATAAATGCATGACACGTGGCATCACCTGGAGCCGCCACGTGTCCTGTACGGACATGCCACGTAGGCTGTACGGTCCTGCCACGTGTCCTGTACGGACTGTACGGACAGGTACAGTCAGCATAAAAAAATTCCCTGTTTGGCTCGGCGAACAGACCTTGATAACTTCTCCATACGGACTCCGTTTGCGAAAATAAATATACCGCCGGAATCAAGAGAATGAGACGGACGCAATGGCACCATTTTCGTCGCATTCCGAGCACTGTGAAAATTGAGCAAATTTTAGACCCCTGGTCCAGATTCTGATCATTGACTCTCCCAACACCTTGTATCCGAAACTCTGAAATGGAGTCGGATCAATGGTCCACACTCTCCCTTGATCAACGTCTCAGATTGAATCATCGTTTTGCGTTTCATGATTTCAAAGGATAGAGCTCCTCCTTCCTTTGACTTTCCAGTCAGAGAAAAGTTGACCTCTCGCCATGTGTAGTCTGCATCCAACGGTCCACGACCCTCCATCCAATGATTCAAATCAATCCTTGATCCGACGGCCCGGATCATTTCGGGATATCGCATATCATGAGTTCCCACACCATGCTCCGTTGACTCCTTCAATGTGTAAGTTAGTGAAATTCTAGTCGCTCGCCACGTGTCCTTCTTGAAGATGGATGGTCCTCCTGCTTTCGGGACTTTGTAAGCCCTCTTTATCTTGTACTTAAATATCGTGCTCCTTCTTTTGGATCTAATGATGGTCAATCTTCGAGCTCAGATCTGACGCCTGAGATCTATTTTCTTCTACTACATGCTCCTCCTATCTGAATTCAGATCTGACGGTCATCAGGAATTTTGAATGGGATCCAACGATCATTATTGATCTTCATTGTTAATCTTTCCATGTCATCATCGCTGCGCTATTGATCGTGTTGATCTCGCCATCAATTCAATGTGTTGTTGATCATGCTTATCTCGCCATCAATGAAAAACATGCTACCTGCATATTCTGTCTATAAAAATGCCAACAATCTCCCCCTTTGGCATTGAAGGCAACCTTGACCTTGAAGCACTGCTACTCTGCCTGGATTGCTTACCACACTTTTTCTCCCCCTTTGACATCAATGTCAAAGAAGAAACACGCTCCCCCTGAACTATTGCAATACATCTCGAAGGTATCAGATATGTGGCAATCACATACTCCCCCTGACAAGGTGAATAGATTAGACAAAAAAAGATGTAACCCCCAACTTCTGATGAAGATATCCAAAAGGTGTTGCTGCTAATGGTTTAGTAAAGATATAAGCTATTTGTTTTGTTGAAGGAATATAATTCAGCTAAACAACTTTGTTTGTAACCTGCTCTCTGACAAAATGATATTTGATTGGAATATGCTTAGTCTTGGAATGAAGAACAACATTCTTGGAGACAATAATGGCATTGGTGTTACCACAGTGAATTGGAATCGGATTAGTATAATCTACCTTCAAGTCTGCAAGAGTTTGGATCATCCATAAAATCTGAGTGCAGCAACTAGGAGCAGCAATGTACTATGCCTCTGTAGTTGATAAGGAAATAGATCCCTACTTCTTACTAATCCATGCTACCAACGAGTCACCCAAGAAAAATGCACCTCCACTGGTGCTCTTTCTCTCATCCACACAATTTTCCCAATCAACATATGAATAAGCAGTTAGCTAAATATTATGATTTCTAGGATACCACAAACCATAAGTCATTGTGCCCTTCAAGTATTTGAATATCCTTTTCACAACTACTAAATGACTTTGTTTAGGAGCATACTGATAACGACCTACCATTACAACAACTTGCATTATATCAGGACGAGATGTTGTGATGTACAAAAGACTGCCTGTCATTGATCGATGTGTCTTTTGATCAACATCAGGTGAAATATCATCTTTACTGAGCTTGCAACCAACCACCATAGGTGTACTAACAGGGGAAGAATCTTCCATCTGAAATTTCTTCAACATGTCTTTCAAATATTTTTCTTAAGAGATAAATATTCCTGCAGAACTTTGATTTACTTGTAAGCCAAGAAAGTATGACAATTCGCCTATCATGGGCATCTCAAACTCTGTTTGCATAGAGTTAGAAAACCATTGAACAGAGGAATCATTAGTACAACCAAAAATTATGTCATCTACATAAACCAAAACAACTAGTAAATCATCACCTTCAGACTTGATGTAGAGATTGTTGTCAACAATACCTTTCTTGAACCCTTTGTCTTGTAAAAATTTGTCCAGTCTATAATACCAAGCTCGTGCTGCTTGTTTCAGTCCATATAAAGCCTTCTTCAGCTTGCAAACATAATCAGGATTATCTGTCAATGAGAATCCTTCAGGTTGCTCCATATATACTTCTTCCTCTAGATCTCCATTAAGAAATGTTGACTTAACATCCATCTGATAAACTTTTAAAGTTCTTATGACATGAATATGCAAGAAACATTCTGATGGCTTCCAATATTGCCACTGGTGCAAAAGTTTCATCAAAATCTTGACCTTCAACTTGTGCATACCCTTTACAGACCAATCTGGCTTTATTTCTATCAACTTGTCCTTTTTCATTCATTTTATTCTTGAACACCCATTTGGAACCTATTACATTCTTATCTTCAGGTATAGGAACAAGCTCCCAAGTATTGTTCTTTTCAATCTGATCAAGCTCTTCATTCATAGCTCTAATCCAATCATCATGGTTGTTGGTTTCATCAAATTTTTTAGGTTCAATCATAGATAGAAAAGCAATATGAATTGTTATGTGTCTTTAACTAATTTTCTTCCTGTCTGAACTCCTTTGTTTATATCTCCAATTATCTGATTTTCAGGATGATTCTTTCTAACAATTCTGAGAGGTGATTTTGTTTTTTTCTGCTGATTTGTGTCAGCCTGAGTATTTGTATCTTCATCTAATTCAGATTCTTCCCTTTCTGATCCTTGGACCTATTCATCTTCATCTTCAACTATATCTTTTGTGCTTGGTTCAACACTGCTTACATTTCTGACTAGGACTTCTTCATCAACTTTTATGTCGATACAATCAACCAATTTATGTAGCCTCTTATTGTAGCATCTATATCCTTTATTGTTTGTAGCATAACCTAAGAAGATACCTTCATCAACCCTATCATCATATTTGCCAATATTTTCATCATTATTCTTGATATAACATTTACACCCAAAGACTTTAAAATGCTTGATTGAAGCAGGTCTTCCAAACCATAGTTCATAAGGAGTCTTGTCACTGTGTGGCCTGAGATGAGCTTTGTTAAGGATATGAACAGTTGTATGAATTGCTTCCACCCAATATGTCTGAGCAATATTCTTTTCATTCATCATTGATCTTGCCATCTGTTGAACTGATCTATTATGCTTCTCAACTACTCCATTTTGTTGTGGAGTCCTTGGAATAGTGTATTCTCATTTGATTCCATGTTTATCACAGAACTCTTTGAAGTTCCATGAACTAAACTCTCCTCCTCTATCAAACCTTACTACCTTCAATATTTTTCCTCTTTGATTTTCAGTCAGAGCCTTAAACACTTCAGGTTTTTCCTTCAAAAAGGCAACCCATGTTAGTCTAGAATAATCATCAGCAATCAACATAAAATAGTTTATTTTTCTGTACCTTCTTTTCTTGATGGTCCACATAAATCCATATGTACTAACTGGAGAGGTTTTTATGTTTAAGGAAAGTTTTTTTATTTGAATTGTGTCTGGGTAAGCTTTCCTATCTGGCAAGGTTTACAAACAGAGTCAAATGGCTTAGATATCTTCGGAAGATCCTTTACTGCCCCATTGTTTCTAAGCTTGATTATATGATCAAAATTTAAGTGACCAAGTCTCATATGCCATAGCCAACTTTCATCATACTTGTTTAAGTGGCATTGTTCTTTTTCTTCTTTTAACACATAGACATTGTTTTATATTCTTATCCCTTTTGCAACCAACTGTCATGAATTCACAGACTTTATTTTACAATCTTTAGAAGTAAAAACAACTTCACATCCTCGGTCACAGACTTGAATGACACTAAGTAGATTATGTTGCAGACCATCTACAAATAACACATCTTGAGCTTTTCCTTTGCCATTGCTCAGACTTACCATTCCTTTACCTTTTATTTTTCCTGGTGCATCGTTTCCAAAAGTTACATTTCCTTATTTGTTTTCACTTAGAGTTAGAAACTTACTTTTGTCTCCAATCATATGTTTGGAACATCCACTATCAATATACCAGGGATTATTTTGTCTTTGGGATGATAACACTAATCCACACTGGTCATCTTCTTTCTTCTTCCAAACCTTGAAATTTTCAGCAGCAGGACTCAGATCTAGCTTACAGTTCCTTAAGCGACAGTCTGCAGCTTTATGTCCATAATTATGGCAGTTGTAACATTCTGTTTCACTGAATAAGATATCATAACGATTGTTATGCTCATAACTGTTGTTATGTTTCACCTGCATCCTTCTCCCAGTCATCACATGATTTATAGTCTGTGATTGTATGTTGCTTGGCTGTCTCAATCTTTGTGGTGGAAGATAATTATTCCTTGAATAACTTGATTGCTCATATCTAAATCTTAAATAACAAGTTATAGCTTTGTGACCAAAGTTAGAACATAAAAAACAATATCCATAGAAAAATCCTTTGTACCTGGAAAAAGACTGTCTTCTTTGAGTAGGTCGATTTCTTCCATGTTGATAGTTTCTCTTATCTACATATTTGGTTCTGGTACTTTTTCTTTCATTCCTTCTTGGTGGCTGATTTTCTTTCTTTGTTTTTGCAGAGTGGTTGTTGTCAATGATTGTAGATTTGACAAACTTGATGGGTTATGTATTACTTGGATGATCACTATTTGATCCTTCTTCATAGCCCAAGCCAGCTTTCAACTTTGGATTCCTTTGTTGATTTAGAATGGAAGTTAATTCTTCTGAGACTTTAATACTTGACGGATTTTGGTGATACAATGCCTTAAACTTCTCCATTTCTTTTTTGGTTTTTACTATCTCTTCTTCTAAGGCTTCACACCTTGCATTCTTCTCTAATAATTGTTGTTTCAAAATGTCTTCTATTTTCTTTGCATCTTATAACTCCACTTTTAGTAGAGCAAAGTTTTCATCAGGCTTTTTATCATTCATTTTAAACTGCATCAACAACCGTTTTTGTTTTTTCTTCTTACATCTGAGTCTGTCAATTTCTTCCAAAGCACTGATTAATTCACCTTCCATATCCACCAAAACATCTTCATCATCCATTTCACCTCCTGAATGTTCATCACCAAGGTCTCCCATAGCCATAAGAATAAAATCATTCACTTTGTCTTCAAAGGATGAATCACTATCTATGTCTTCTAAGGAGTTGTCATTGTTTGCACACAAACTTTTCTTTTTACTATATTTCTTAAATTTGTATTTATTTTCATCATCAGAGTTCTGATCCTTTTTCGGGTGAGGAAACTTAAATGCAAAATGACCTATCTTACCACAGTTAAAACATTTGAAAGGGAGCTTGCCTTGATATTTTCTTGATCCTTTCTTTAACCTTCTCACAAATTTTGCCTCAATATCATCTAATTCTGAATCATTATTCTTGTCTGCTTTAAAAGATGCTTCTCTAGTAATGGATTTATCTTTGCTAATTCTCATTTCATATGTAGTTAGAGTTCCTAGGATTTGATCAATGGACAAAGTTATTTAGTTCTTCTATTGCAAAGACTTTTGGATTAAATTTATCAAACAGAGATCTTAAAATTTTCTGAACTAAAAAAGATTCTTCAATTTTCTCACCAAGACCCTTCATGGCATTCACAAGATCTTCAACTCCTATAAAATACTTGTTGATTGTTTCATCTTCATTCATCTTTAGTTGTTCAAATTTTAATCTATATGTTTGAAGTTTGGCATCTTTTACTTTCTCATTTCCTTCATAATTGTTAATAAGTTTATCCCACATTTCTTTGGCAGTTTGAAGATGCATCACCTTTACAAACTCAGCTTCTGCAAGTCCATTCAAGATAGCATTCATTCCCTTATCATTAAATCTAAATTCTAACTTATCATCCTTGGAAGCTAGCACGATAGGCTTTATGTATCCAATCTCTACTACATCCCAAACATCAGCACCTAAGGCCATTAACTATGTTCTCATTCTAATCTTCTAGAAGGAAAAATTTGTTCCATCAAAGAGAGGAGGCTTATTGGTTGAAGTCCCTTCATGACTTGTCATGTTTAAGATTATAGATCTACCTTTAAATAGAGGAATTGGCTCTAATACCAATTATTGAAAATACTAAGACAACT
>ML798625.1:31837-58447 GCA_009831015.1 Picea engelmannii | reverse complement strand
TAAACAATTTATGACTATTCAAACAATTTTTAATCTCTTCTAAGTGACCATCAATATTATACAACATATGAACAACATGAGTAATGAACATCAGTCACACATAAGATATACACAGAGACATATTTTCACGAGGAAACCCATAAAGGGAGAAAACATCTTCTTCTTTGAATGATAGGCAATCTTTTAAGTTTTGTACATCATCTTTGTTTGAGAACCAACTCAAAGTGAGGCTACTACCTCTATTTTACAAGCTCTGACTTGTTGAGAGCACCAACTCTCGGGTTTCTCTAGAACGCACTAGAAGGAAGCATCAACTCCCTAAATGTTCCAGTGCCAACTGGACTTATACAAGCACCAAATTGTTGAGAGCACCAAATCTCTGGTTTCTCTAGCACCCACTAGAAGGAAGCATCAACTCCCTAAATGTTTCAGCACCAACTGGACTTATACAAGCACCAAATTGCATACAGAAAACTTTGTGTTTTCCCAAGCACCACCCTGCCACCCTGTTTTCTAGCCACAACTAGATGGAAGATACAACTTCCAATATTCAAGCACCAACTTGAATATCAGAGGGCCACAGTCCTCCCTAGCACCACCCTACCTCTCTGATTAAGAATAAATGACTGAATAACCAACAATACAGGTGTTTCAATTCTTACCACTTCTTCTTTGTTCTATAATTCTTCTCTACTTTTATCGGTTCTTCAATTCTGCTCTGCTTCTATCTGTTCTGCAGTTTTGCTCTGCTTCAAACTATTCTGCAATTCTACTCTTGCTTCTGTCGGTTTAACATCTCTGATTTTTATCTCGCACTATGCATACTGTAATTTTACCTTTCCTACAGTTCAACTCATTTTTCCATTTCGAATAACCAACCTTCCACAATCACTGCATATCTATTTTATACGCTACCACCAATTAAGTTACACCTCAAATCTCACAGGAAAACGCCTCATCAACTAAATCGCCAAACGTCCAACAACCATGATTTAGTTCTACCAACTAAATCATAATTGAACAACTAAACATGAGGTGAAACAGTAGCCCTTCAATTAGATTCCCAAATCACCAGCACCGTTGGATTAAATCCGCAGTGTCTCGAGTTTTATCCCATGTGCCCACTGGTTGTGACCAAGGGCTAAACAGAAAGTGATTTCGTGGTTTCGCATTTCGGAAAACTTGTGGTGAGATATCTTGACTCTTCATATTGAAATCTCCGAAATAGAGCTTAGCAAATAGCTCCTTCCCTTCTCATGGCCAATGGTTCTGACCAAGGCCTAATTTAAAGAGCACTTCGCAGTTTTGCATTTCACGAGATTTGTTGTGAGTCACTCTAACTCTTCCAACTCTCGATCACGAAATGGAGCCTAGAAATCTTGCAAGCTCCATCCCTTTTCGTGACCACCGGTGGTGACCAAACGCTACACAAATATGCACTATGCAATTTCACATCTCAAAAATCTTGTGATGATACGTCTTGACTCTCCCATGTCATGATCTCCGAAATGGAGCTGAGCTAAGCTATCTCTTTCCTCACATATGACCACTAGTTGTAACCAAGTGCTTATCCCAAAATTTCTTTCGCAATTCGAGACTTTGGGGATCTTGGTGTGAGGTTTCTTGACTCTCCCAACACCCGATATCCGAAACTCCAAAATGGAGCCAGATCAACGGTCCACACTCTCCCTTGATCAACGAATCAGATTGAATCGCGGTTTCACGTTTCGTGCTTTCAAAGGATAGAGCTCCTCCTTCCTTTGACTTTCCAGCCAACAAAAAGCTGACCTCTCACCACGTGTAGTCTGCATCCAACGGTCCACGACCCTCGATCCAAGAATTCAGATCAATCCTCAATCTGATGGCCTAGATCATTTTGGGATATCGCATATCGCGAGTTCCCACACCATGCTCTGTTGACTCCTTCAATGTGTAAGTTAGCAAAATTCTAGTTTCTCGCCACGTGTCCTTCTTGAAGATGGAAGGTCCTCCTGATTTCGTGACTTTGTAAGCTCACTTCATCTTGTACTTAAAGATCGTGCTCCTTCTTCTGGATCCAACGACGGTCGGTCTTCAGGCTCAGATCTGACACTTGAGATCTGTTCTCTTCTAATGCACGTTCCTCCTATCTGAATTCAAATCTGACAATCATCGAGAATTCTGAATGGGATACAATGATCATTGTTGATATTCACTCTTAATCTTGCCATGCCATCATCATTTCACTGTTGATCATGTTGATCTCGCCATCAATTCGTTGCGCTGCTGATCATGCTTATCTCTCCATCAATGACAAACATGTTGCCTACATCTTCTGTCTGTAAAAATGCCAACACAATATATATAATACTTCTTAAAGTTTCAAGGATAATGTTTCTAATATTTTCTTTATATCTTGGGATGGAGGGAAGAGAGGGATAGCAGAAACAGGGAAGAAGATAAAATCAACTATCCTACAACAGTGTTGAAAGTGAAAAGCAATTTTAGTGATGTCTGAAAGGAGGACATCGTGACAACTGTGTGTATCTTATTTTTCGTTGATCAACAATATTTACAGAATGAAATTATTATGGAAAAACTAATCCAGACTTTATTTCTGATAATCACGAAAATAAAACAACAAAAATTGAAAATTCAATAAACCAAAGTAAAAAGGAAACAGTAAAACAAAAGACTATATACATTAGTCATTTTTTTTACAAGCGTTTAACGATCAAGTTGGTTCCACATAAAGTTTCAAGTGGGAACTTTTAGTATTGTATAAGAACAATCGATCTTCCAAATCCTTTAGGAGATATGAGTTTGTACCTAGGATAAAAACGATTTTGAAAGGACCTAGCCATAGTTTTTGGAACTTAGAGTGTTTTCCTCTCTCAGCATGTGTTGAGTCCTATAGTAGGACTTTCTCATAAATCTTGCATTCAATAGCTTTCGCTCATCTGTTAAAATACTTTTTCATAGTTTGATGTCTTCTCTTTATGTTCTCTAAGGCAAAATTCCTTTGTTCTTCCAGGGCTAACAGTGCATTTATCCTTTGGGGAACATTGGGAGAATTTAATTCTTCAATCTGTAACACCAGTCGTAAGGAGGAAAGATCCAACTCTATAGGTGGAATAGCCTCTTGACCATATACGATCTGAAAGGGAGTGTATCTTGTGCTTTCCTTGATGGTTGTGTAATCTTCCCAGAGAGAGTAAGTGAGAAGTGTATGCCACTGGCGAGGTTTATCTTCTATGATCCTCTTTATGATCCTAACCAAATTCTTGTTAGTGGACTCAGCTTTCCCATTTCCTTGGGGGTAATAAGAAGATGAAGTGAAATGTTTGACCCCTAATTTAACAAGAAATTGAGTCAACTTTGTATAAATGAATGTCGAGCCATTGTCTATAATGATCTCTAAGGGAATGCCAAATCTGGAAAAGATATTAGTTTCTAGGAAAGAAATTACCTGCTCATCATGTGCATGTCTAAGAGGGACAACCTTGGTCCATTTAGTAAAGTAATCATTCGTTGTCAAAATAAAAATATTCCCTACAAAAGACGGAGGATTTATAGAACCAATAAAGTCTAATCCCCATTTAGAAAAGGGGAAATATGGGAGGATAGGTTGTAAAGGCATGGCAAAAAGACGTTCTTTCCTAGTAAATTTTTGGCACTTATCACAAGATCTTGCGAATTTATAGGAATATTGAAATATCGAAGGCCAATAGTAACCATTTCTTATGATTTTAAAGGCAGTAGCTTAAGAAGAAAAATGGCGGCCACCAATGTAAATGACAGAAACTGATGATCCATGAATTTCATGTAACAATTTTTGTGCTTCTTCATCATTCACACATCGAAGTAATAAACCATCAGCAAACCTTCTAAACAAAAAGTCTCCTAAAATAATATACCTGGAAGATTAGAGGCAGAGTCTCCTTCTCTGGTGAGGATCTAAGTTATCTGGGCATTTTTTATGCTACAAGTAATACCCCAGATTTTTATACCAAGGATGCTCAACTATAGAAAGATTTTGATTTTAAATATAGAATAGAGATGAAAGAGGATTATCCTGATCATCAAGTTCTTCACTTGGTTTAGGGTGTTGAGCTAAGTGAAGGGCTAAGTCCCATACCTTGATCATTTTTGAAGTCATGATGGTTACATCATGCCCCTGAATTTTGGCAAGCCAATGTGCAAGTTTTCCTAAAAGATAAGTTTGTGAGAGAAGAAACTTGACAGCAGGAAAAGTGACTCTTACCTGCGTATGTTTGCCTAAACTAAAGTGGTGAAATTTTTCTATAGCCTAAACAAGAGAAAAAACATGTTTTTCAATATAATATTACTTGATTTCATCATATGATAAACTCTGGCTCATGTATGCTACATGTTTTTCATTGTTTTGGTCATCACTTTGTAAGAGGATATCAGAAATTGCTTCCTCGGTGGAGTTGGTATACATGATAAAATCTCTCTCAAAATTCGCTTTCGCCAAAACCGTTGTGGAACTAATTGCTTTCTTAATCCTAAGGAAATCATTTTCGACGTCATCTATCCAAGAAAAAGAACAATCTTGTTTCAGAAGATTATGAATTGGTTTAACCATGACAGCAAAATCAGGAACAAACCTATGGACAAAATTGATAATGCCCATGAAAGCTTGAACTTCTTTCTTGGAGGTGGGGGCAGGAAGGTTTAGAATCGCAGTAATTATTTCGGGATCAATGCTTATTCCTGAATCAGAAACAATATGACCAAGGATTTTTCCCTTTGTGACACCAAAAATGGATGTGGAAGGATTTAAGGAAATTCCAAATTGCATGCAACGCATGAGAAATTTTCTAAGATGACCAAAATGATCTAACCGATTCTTTGAATAGACAGTCAAATCGTCAAGATAAACTTGGATAATTTTACCGATCAGATCATCAAAATATATCTGCATAGCTCTTTGAAAACTGGCACCTGCATTAGACAAGCCAAAAGGCATGCGTTCGTAAGAAAATTTGCCCCAGCGTGTAGTAAATGTGGGTTTATACCTATCATTCCTTTTTACCTTGATTTGATTATACCCAGAAAAACCATCAAGTAAGGACATCATGTGTGACCCTTCAACCTGTTGTAAAATATTTTCCATATTAGGTAGAGTAAAATGATCTTTGACACTCACTATGTTCAATGCACGGAAATCGACACATAATCTGATATGACCAGTAGTCTTCCGAACAGGGACCAGATTTGAAACCCACTCGAAATACTTAACTAGAAAGATTATACTAGCTTTCAATCATTTTTCCAACTCTTTCCTAATAGTAGCTTCGAGTGTAGGGTTAATAAGTCTTTGTTTTTTCCTAACTATTTTTACCCCTTCCTTGATAGGAATGGCATGTTGTATGAGAGCAGGATCAAAACCATGAAGATCCTTGTATGACCATGCAAAAACATCTTGAAATTCACGGAGTAGCTCAGTGAATTTTGCTTTTTCTTCATCAGAACATTGGGCACCTAGTTTAACAATATTTGGAGATTCGGGTGTCCCAAGGTTCAACGAAATGGTATCACCCACTTTCGTTTTCAAATCCTCTTCCTTGTGTGTCTCTTTGTTGCCTACATCACTCGACAAAAATGAAATTTCGATAGGAGTCAAGCTTTTAGGAAATTTGTCATCTTCAATAGATATGATTTATTTAGGCTTAAACAATTCATTTTGTATGAAAGCACAAATGCCTTCATCATTCGGAAAAACTTGCCATGTCTCTAAGTTATCAGGGATGTGAGGATGATATAGAGATTGGAAAGTACAATCAGGTGGTTGAGGTAAAAAAATTCAAGTAGGAGATGCTGCAAACACAGTTATCATATCAACCATTGAATTGAGTTCCATCTTAACATGACTGATGTTAAATGATAACAGATTTGAAATGAGCATCCAAACAACTTGGGTATAGTGTTTAAGCAACTTGTTGCTTGGCGAATAAATCTTACATACAAAGTTCACCACAAGTTCAGAATCACCAAAAAATGTAAGGTGGCCACAACCAAGGTTATATGCATTTCCGATGCTTAACAGTAAGGCCTCAAACTCGATAACATTGTTTGTGCAAGCAAATTCTAACCTATAAGAAAAATTGTGGATTTTATCTATATGAGAATATAGGATGATGTCGGCTCCATTAATTTCGTTTGAGCACGAACCATCGAAATGCATGTGCCACATGACATCGTCAAAATCAATTGATTCAAGGATAGTGTCACCCTCATCAGCAAAGATAGAGTATACTCCCAAATCTTCCTCAAGATAATTTACGTTAGGTGTGGGAACACTCTCTATATATGGTGAAATTATTCCTTCCCTAAGGACTATATTATTCTTTCTATTCCAAGGGACATACATATGTGTTCCATCAAGCGAAAGATATCCACCCATTAAGGCTTGTCAATCTCTTCCTAAAATAATTGAATAGTTGCTTACTAGCATATCAATTACTTGGATGATGAGGGTTTCTCTTATCTCGGGATGTGCACAGATAACTCAGGTGACATCCTTGATTTCACCTATAGTCGATTGTTGCAAACTATTATAAGAGAGCATGTTTCTAGAATTTTCATTAGTGCAGGATGAGCCAAGCTCTTCCATGATAATTTTTGACATTACACTCGGACCAGACTCACTATCAATTAGGAAAAAATGAGCTATTTTATCCATAATTTTTACCGATATGTAAAAAGGGGGATTTTTTATAGGGTTCCTAAAACTATTTACACCTATCTTATTTACAGTTGAATCCTCTTATTTTGACTCTTCAAAAAGATTGGCTATGGTAGAAACTTTACCTTCCATAAAATTCTTGAGATTCTTTTGTTGTTATGGGATGACAACCATGTCCAAAAGAGTAGCATCAGCCTTGATATTAGCCAATTGGTTAAGGATGTTATATTTAGAAGAGGGAAGAGGGGAAGGCACTCCTTGATTTCCCGAAACTCTGACAGCTTGTGTATTAATACTTTGAGAAGATGAGTTTGGTGTGGAATAAGTATGAGGAGGATCATATTTACCCTTGGTTCTATAAGTTTTGTTCCTGGTATTAATTACCATAACATCCTCTGGTTCAACCCAATTTAGAACTGCGATTGTGGTATCAGGCCTTTTTCCAAAGATCTTATCTCTGGCATTTTTCTTAACTTCGCAAGTACTTTCTTCATGATTTTCTTCACAGAATTTACACCAACTGCGAGACATAATGGCCTTTGGATGAAAAGTATTTTCATTAGTATTCCTAAAAGGCACTGAGGAAGAAGAAGATGCCTTGGGGGTGGGTGAAGAAACACTTTCCTTTTGATCGTAGGCTATCATTCTATTGTTCATATCTTGCACGAGTTGTAGGAGGGAAGACATATATGTTTGCTTGATTCAGTCCCCTTTAGGGAGACCCGTTCTTTCGAGTTGCTCCTCATATTCTAGACAAGTATGAAGAGCAGAACCAAGATTGTCAATAGCCTTTTCTTCGAGTCTATGATGATAAGAGGAAGGTAGCACATTATAATAATGCATGAAAGCAGCCTCATTTTGGGGGTGGATTAGTTCAGGGATTTGATTGTATAATTTGGTGAAGCGAAGGTTAAAACACTTAATGGTTTCACCATCTTTATAGGAAATATTGTTGTATTCCCTTAACTACTCACCTGAACTCTTGGACTGTCCATAAGTGGACTTGAACCAATAAACCAATTATTCCCATGTAGAAAGAATTTTGGGAGAGAGATCAAAAAAATGTATTGCAGTTTTCCCTTCGAGGGAGTTGAAAAATAGATGCATGCAAGTGTCATTATCGTTATCCCTGATATTATGACAAGCATTAGAAAATGCTACTAGGTGTTGATTTGTAGTCATAGTATTATTTCATGAAAACTTAAGTAGATGCTCCTTAAACTTCGGTAATGGGTGAGTAGCAGGTGCTAGATTTAAAGGAGAAGACATGTGCCATGGGGTATTCATAACATCTTCTTCGAACTAGAAAAGCCCATATTTCTTTATCACTTTAGTAGGATTGGTAGTGGATTGAACATAGACATGATGAATGTGTATACTTCCAATTACTGACGAAGCATAAGGTTGGCAGGAGGAGGCACCTTTGGTTCCACTACCACTACCCACAGATGTCATGTTGAAGGTAATAAGTATAGGTGATGGAGGTGAACTAGCATAATCAGATAAAGTTCTCCTTAGAGCACTTTCTTGTGTTGATAAAACAATTTTCCTCCTTCTTATTTCAAAAATAGGAGTAGCTTCAGGGGACAATCCTCTTATCCTTCGAGAGATGCGAGGATTTGGGGACATGAAAAAGAAAACCAAGGATTTAAGAAAAGAGAGGTTACTGTTGATTTATGGGCTTCCTTTTCCTGGCTTCCTAGCATTCACGAATACTTATATCTCTTTCAATTACTTCCCAATAGCGTTCAATTTCAGCACGAGTACTAGCAGTTTCTAAAATAGTGTTGAATAAGGTCAAAGCAATGCTAGTTTGGTCATCAAGATTGTTTCCAATAATGGGTTGTCTTGTAACAAGTACTGTCATGGAAAAAATCAGTCAAAGAGTACTTAGACAAAAAAAGAAAAATTTGAAGATAATCATGAATACAATCAACCAAAGAGATATGGAAGATCTCCCTAGTATGGTCACCAAATAAATGTTGAGGAAAAGGTATGGAAAACCTTACTCAAGCATTTTCAGATCTTGTCGGGATAAGACAAGATAGTTGGGAATGTCACCAGGGGTTTATAGCCTAAAAAACAATCGCTTAATCCATAAGTATTAAGTACAAATGATCAAGGTTGGTTTTTATGCGTTATATATAACAGTGCAAAAGAAATAAACTTAAGCAAAGTTACATGAGTGTGTACAGAAATTACACAAATGTGTACATGGAGATAAAAGAAAAAGAATGAACCAGATCACTAAAACACATGTGTGAGACCGAAACAGTAATCTGATTTTTTTTATTTATTTCATTCTGAGATACAAAATTGAGTTCTCTTTACAAACCCTTGCGAGGGTAGGGACTAAAGTCAGATGGGAACCATACAAAAATACTCTGCCAACAAGAAGAAAATTGATGCTAAAGATCTGGATCAACTTGCCACAAAATATTGTCACTCGACTCTGCAATATATTCTTTATCAGTCACGAAATTCAATTCATAAACAAACAAGAATACACAGACTACCAAAGATAAACCATACACCTTTAAAACAAGCTACTGAAATATGTGATTCAGTTTTTTGAATCATGTTGCCTTCAATAAGACCTTACTGTCATCAAGAGGGTTAAACCTTCTAGTAAACTCAGAATGAGTGAAAGTTGAAAGTATCTCACTAGTATAGAGAAAACCTTATTGTTGTAGTTCTCCTTCTATTCTCTCCTCTTTTGTCTTTTCATCTCATTGAGATTTTATTCTTTCTCAATAAGTTATGGCAGTTCAACTACCTTTCTTTAGTTAATACAAATTAGCTTAACTAATTAGTTGAGACAAATAATAATAGTATATATAAATAAGGGTCTAATTAATAATAACTAAATAGGTGGGACCCCTTGTGACTCCCAATTATTTCCTTTTAATAGTCATCAAACATGAAATATCAACTCAATCATTTGATTCAAACATCCTCCTTGTAACTCCCGTGCTCATTTTTATAATCAAATATCTAAATATCAACAAAATATAATATGATCATATCCAAAATAGCATTATATTCGTACTGTCCAAAAAAAAACTACCTAAATATATGTTTGTTGTCCAAAACTCTATCAAAGTAAAAATATTGTCTTCTACATAAAAATAACATCAATCATCATCAAAAACCATATTTACTGTGAGAGGCATTTTCCCTCTTTTCACCGCTGTCCCCTTTTGTTTTTTTTGTGGCAGCCTTAGGCTGATTAGAACCTCGAGGTTGAATTGTGCTGATAACATGAGAACAATCATTCTTAAGATGAAGGCAGGAAGACACAGATTTGGAAGACTCTTTGGATGAGTTGGAGGGAGTGGATACTCCTTTTCCCTTGTCCTACATAGGCTCGGGGACATCGATTTTTAATCTCTTATTAGCATGAGATGATTTCACAGGTGAGACAACATGATCAGCTTGGGCAATTTGATTCTTTGGTGGTGGTGGTTGGGTTGATGGAAAAGAAGCAGTAGGCCAACCGTGGTGATGAGCAACAAGCTGGTGGACAATCTCTTGCCAACCATCATTGGCAAGCGGTTATGGTCGCATTGATACATGAGGAGGGACTCAGATACCAAAAAAATTTTGATGTGCTTGGAAGGGAGGTCTTTCAGGTCGGGGTTGGAGGATCCCTTGGCCTACTAGGTTGAAGAACCTAGCTTGAAAAATATGATTCAATTCTTGTGGATCGACATCAAAATGTATGGAAAACCGAGGTCTTCTATGACCCCTTTGCCAATTTACTCTGTCGTTACTGCCTCTGCAAAAGAAACTCATCCTGAAGCAATGCTCCAATTAGTTATGAAAAACCTTGACAATCCATGCATCAACCCTGCCTAAATAAAATCAAAGGTTGGCTCTATCATTCTCAACAAAATCACATGCAATCAATCCATTCATCATACTACTCAAATCAATAATTAATTGTTATTGAATAGGGAATGATAGGGTTATTTGGAAGGTGAGGGGTTTATAATGAGCAAAAAGTGGTAGCATGGATGGGGACCACCAACATATACTGTTCAAGCAAACACAGGTGTAACTTCCATAAAAACACTATTTCCATTTCCAAATTTCAAAATCCAGTCCCTTCCTTTTTCCTTCTTTTAAAATGCAATTTAAAATAACAGAACGGGGAATTATAGTGAATTTGGGAAGATGGTGGACATTGTTCCATTAAATAAAATGAGATGGACATTGTTCCATTAAATAAAATAACATTTTCTCTTTAAAATGACATACCCTTAATTGCCCAAAAAAAAACATTTTTAACTGTAGGCAATCTCAAGGTTCAAGACACAACAACTTCCATATCAAACCCAAAGCAGAAGTCCAGGACTGTCAAACTCGGCCATTTAATTTCTATCTTTTCTTCATTCATGTTTGATCGAACAACAACACAATTTATATATAGACTATCCATAATTCAAACTAACAACAACCATGCTCCGATTACTTAGAGAAGACATGCGGAGGCCGAGGAAAAGAACATGCCATCGAACTAAATCATTTACATCAACCAAAATTAATTGTTGTGCAATGGACTAGGTTCGAGACGCTCTATTCTATTAGTTGCTCACCCTTTCTCCTTATAACAATCAAACAACTTCAAGCAACGCCAAGTCAAAACAATTATAATCAATTTCTTCCCACTGTACAATTTATTTCTTTTTATTTGCAGAGCTCTTTTCTTATGATGGAATATCAACATAATCATTCCATCAATTAAAATAGACCACATCAAGCGCGCAATGGAGTGTAACATAAGCCAACAAATTTTCAACATACGAGGCTGGTATATACTTTCAGCAATTGTTATGTGACAGGCTGGGATCGAAACCCTGGTGTTCTTTTTTTATTTTTTGTTCACTATACAACCTTCAAAAACGACCAAGACTCTTGTAGGTAGTCAACTGATGAACCAAGGAGTTGTGCAAGTAACAAATATCTCTACTGTCGGGTCAACACATAGCCATTTCAAAACCCAAGTTCAAGTCCGCAACAATCACGACAAGGGAGAACGAGGTCTGAACAACCAGGTGGGTGAGACAATTTTGCAAGTGGGGTTTGTAACATGAAACCAAAACCTCCAACAATTTTACAACAAGGTTTGACACAGTCGCTTCCAAGGTGGCTGCCAAGTAAGAACCCAACTTTGCATACATTCAAACTGTGAAATGGCAACTCGACAGGGAAACAATCCTCTCATGAATAGAGAAGGAGGTAATAATTGTTGAAGGAAAATCTCCCTATGGATAGGTAGATCTCCTCAAAGAGATAGACTCTTAAATCTAAGACAGAAAGTGCTTATCATGGTCACTGACTTCCTCTTAGATCTAGGTGGACTAGTGTGTAAGGAGGAAGGAGAAAAGAAGTACCTTTTACCGGTGTTTGTCCCTACACGCTCCGAGTTGAGCTCCAATCTTTCACTCCTCAATAAGCCCTGTAGACAAACAAAGTATGACTATTTCCTACTCTATCAAGATTAGTCCAAAATAGGTCTATCTACTAAAGAGACAAATTCATGTGAGATTGAACACGAATTAGAAAGAAACAGGCCAAGCAAATTATATTAATGAGGACAAAACATTGCTTATAGCCATAGATGAATTGTAGTTGTTTCGTCAAGTCCTCCTTGTCTACCCCTTTCTCAAAAGATCCACGAACCGAATGATGATAGCTTCACTGATTGCTCCCTATGAGATCATAGGTCTCTTACTACCAAATTATCTATGTTCCAGCACCACTTATAAGATCATAAGTTTGGTGTGATTCTTCCTTTTCAGTCCTCTTTCACCATTAGAAAGCTTGCTTATATAACCTTGGAGAGGCTCAACAACTTGAGATATCCTTGAGGAAGGTGAGGATTTTCCTCCTTCAGTTGAGGATCTACCCTAAGATCATGGTTGGACTAGGGATTCAAGCTCAAATGCCTTCTAAGAATGAAAAGATCCTTCCCCCATTCATCTCAACAACTCAACTGCTGCCTAAAATAGGCAGCGCTCCCTTAAAAGGGCCATCAAAGCACTGTAACGCTCCCTAGTAGTGTTTAGGGGAGCACCAACACTCCTAAAGACACCATCGCTCCCTCAGAAGGGCCAAAGGAGCTTTATAATGCTCCCAAATAGTGTAAGGGGGAGCGCCAACACTCCCAGAAGAGGTATAGGGGAGCGCTCTCCTTCAAAACTTAGTTTTTTGAGTGTTTTCAGATGGCAAAAGGTTCATGAGCCCAGTTAACCTTTCCTCCTCTTCCAAATCAAGTGTTTGACATGTGCCAAGTGTCCTCTTGATGTCGTTTACAGGAACTACATGGGCATCATGGCAATATGCTTCCCTGACACTTGCGACACTTGTGAGCAAAATGCAACACTTGTGAACCTTGTAATGACGACACTTGCGACACTATCAAAGTGAGTATTTTTTATGTGTAACAATAATAACTACATTAAAAGAACCCAGAACCGACTATCTCTTTTGTTTACCATAAAAACCCTCCAGGATTCTATCATGGGACGTGGGTGATAACAAAACAAAATTGCCATAACTCTATCAATAGCAAGGGGCAAGAACAACCAGTCATCCACCCCGATGCAACCATAACTGAATAACTTCAACATGAAGGAGCATTAAACAAATTCCAACTTGCAACATTCGAAATGCCAACCAATATCATTTTCACATAAAGAGTATACATTCAACCACCATATCTTTCAGAATGCAATCACTTTGCATATGAATTCTAAGAGCCAACACAGAGATTCTATCTAGAGCGAGGTTACAATGATGAATGGAAGGGCAAGAGTCATCATACATGTGAGGAAAGCACCGAAAAACACAAATAATGCTGTTATTCTCCCAACGATAGAGCGAAACAAAGGCAAACTAACCAGAGCAACAAAAAATGTGCAACAAGGTGAGGGTGGTGAGCTCGAGGTGGGGTAAGAATGACGTGCAGTAAATGCACATCGATTATCCACCCTCTCATTAATTGCCATCAACCATAGCTAGGGTGGAGTGCATCCAAATTTCATCATTTGCATTAATCAACCATATTCAAATCCAACATGTCACTTCTACTTTTCCAAATTGAAATGAAAACCCTCCTATACCATAGTTTTATACCAACACCATAATATAATATGTCCCATATTTCTAACAAGTTCCAATTTGCAAGGATCGATTGACCTCCAAACAATTCCATAAACCATAATTATTGTCCACCAAACATAACCAATACCATAACACAATATGCCATGAATGCAATATGTCATAACCAATGTGTGTGAGAGTTGGAGTTCGAATTTTAATCATAGATGTATAACAGTTATATATATATATATATATATATATATATATATATATATATATATATATATATATATATATATAAGGCATTGCAACCCATTTGAAGGCATGGGTATTACATTGCGCTTTTGGGCATCAACATTGATCAGATACCCCCAAAACCTAAATTTATCCTCTACCAAAGTTCCCAGTTCCCATACCCAATTTGGTGGGACCACAAAAATATGCTAAAACAAGCTTTGCAAGGTAAAGTTTGGTCTTTGCACAGAGTGTAACTTCAAATTTTTTTTCACTATTCTACATGTTGACCTCATATATGGTATATATTCTTTTATTCACCTTGTTAAACATGCTCCCATTCATTGCATAAGAATCAATTACGCCAAAAGAGAAATTCCTCTAAAGTTAACTGGCATGCCTCGAAACTCAAGCAAGTGATTGTTGACCATAAAAAGTAATCTAAATAATCATCAATGAAGATTTAGGTGTGTTATTCATGGTCACAATTAGAATATCTTATGCCTTTCTCTTTCAGATACGATCCCTCCTATGCCCAAAATTAATCCTTTGGAGCTAAGAAGTGGATGATCTTAAAAAACAAACCCACAAAACTCCTATATGTGATCTTTCCTTTTCTATGTACCATAATGTCATTTGTCAAACCCTCTCATGCATTACTTGTAGTCATTAAAATTTCTTTTTGCATACAGAATCACTTTGACACTTGCATGTCCTTGTGAATGATGATCACCATCCAACTTGTGTCTTTCCATCAACCATCTTTCCTCACTTCTAACTTCCTTGGTTTTCACCTTGCCTTTTATGATTGTATTAGATGAACATTAGCTTCAAGGTAATAAGCTTACTCTTTTCTTCTCCAATCTCTTGTTAGTGATTCTTGGATATCTTGTGCACTCATATCATTAAAACATATTAGATTAACTCTATCTATAAGCTACAACCCAAAAATCATCGAACATAAGCAAGTGCAAAGATTGTTAGAATTTCACCAAGCAAGAAGAAATCATGCTTAACTTATTCATCAAATGAGATTCTAATCAATTGTCAATTTCGTTTGACACAAAACATTAAACAATCCATAATCAAGAGCATACCAAAAGTTATCACTCCGACAAATAAAGTAATTAACATTCAAGCACTCTTTAAGTCAAGGAGATAGTCATGGATTACAATCATTTAAGAACATGGAAAACATACAAAGAATGAGACGTAAAGATAATAAAACTTAATCCATGAGGCTTTATAAATATATTTAGGGGGACCCAAATTCTTAGGACTTGGGGCTTATTGAGGGCCTTGTTACCCCTCATGTTGCATCAGGCTCGCACTTGTGATTTTTGTCACAAGGATCGAGCTTGTAGGATCACATTACTAGATGTTTTGATGGACAAGGGGTGGGTTTGATGGTTGCTAGTAAGTGCGGGATGAGATGTTCTAGTGTGTTGATGGTCGTCTAATTGGTGAGTTAGCATGTGCCTAATTTTTAAAACTCTTGATGATGTGGTGCACCCTCATTCTTTGGTAGTGTTGGCATGTGTGGGTTGTTTTGGCTCAACAATTGTTTGACACTCAATACATTTCATGGAGTTGAAACCCATCAACTTAGAGTCTCCCTAAGTTTCAAGTGTTAATAATCTACTCTTTCGTATGATCATTAGGTTAAATAGGTATTTTACTATGGTTTGGACCTTTGAATGGTTGACATTACTCTTTCGTGAAGTCCTTGTCATAATTATCCCTTTTCACATGATTTTAGACATTTTAGTTATTATTGTGATGTGGGTTGTGTTCACACTTGGATGGGTGCATTATGATGTAAAACATGAATATTAACCCCTACATGGAGCGCTCACCTTGATGCATAGATCACATTATTTTCTTAAATAGAAGGGCCATTCCCTTGGTCTTGGAATTTGTTAGGTTGATTTGGTCAAACTTAATAGGATGTGGTGGAGAGGATTTGTATTCATTGGATCTATCCACTAACATAGGTTTTGAGGAGTTCTTAACCACTTTGGAGCATATTCTATTAATATTTGGAGTTGATTTCTTCAAACTTAATGGGTTTATTGGGAAGGGAGCAATTTTCTATTTTTGGGAAGTTTCTAAAGGTCCCAAGACCTTTGACCTATCAGGCATATGAAGTGCTCCACCTACTTGTCACTTTGCACATTTTTCTAGGTCACCCTCTGTTGGCACCCAAAGTTTTGGGTTCAGTTTTGCGCA
The DNA here is from genome assembly GCA_009831015.1 of Picea engelmannii. Lineage (NCBI taxonomy): Eukaryota > Viridiplantae > Streptophyta > Pinopsida > Pinales > Pinaceae > Picea > Picea engelmannii. The sequence continues at coordinate 42,186 of ML798625.1, read as the reverse complement.
TGCACACAAACGAAGTTGTTCGCGCTCATTTCATAGTTTTGTGTGTGCCTAAGGAAATGCACGAGGAATGACATAGAGTGCACATCGAACCAAGTTTTTTCAGTTGCATGCCAAGCTTAAAGACAACCAAGTGCACGTCGGTCTCAGTTTTGTCAATTGCACTGAAATCCAAGAAGATGCCCTCCAAAATCAAGAAAGGAATCATCGAAAAATCTCCCCAAATGATTAATTCCAGCACCATACGAGGACATGGGACGAACATAGTACAAGTTGGCCAGGAATTTAAGATTGCCATTGATACAAGAAGTCTACATGGAGTGTTGGAAGACACCAAAAGCGTGAGAGACAGTTTTGTTAGACAAACGAGTGGAGTAGAGTAGAAAGAGGCAACTCTCCCCAGTAGAGAAAGCTATAAAAGGAATATCTAATATAAGAAATAGAGTTATTTTGTTAGTTGGTTAACTAGTTAGATTGGTTAGATATTGAGTAAAGAGATTCATCGAGTCTTCAGTATCGAGCTCGTTCTGAGCTTGTTGTAATACTACAATGTTTTGAGTATATTTATGTGTCTATGTATGTTTTAGTGTTAAGAAAACATGCATTGAACATCATGATGTAATTCTAAGGACTTATGTAGAGAAGATATGAAGTTATATGGTTGTCATATGTATCTGTCATGCGCAATGTATATCTCTGTTGTGATGAAATGCTTCTAGTAATAAAGAACCAACAGTTTTGACCCATTCTGTGTCTATCATGTATGAAATGAATACGTGTGTGTATTGTTTTAATTCTTAGTCCTAAATAATCTATCAGATATGAGCTGCATGGATGCCAATCCTAGTGATTCTTCGTGTGTTTAGCCTTCATCCTTATCACAAGACCTTATGGTCTCTATGATCCTCTTTGCATCTCAGGTGAGACCTTCCTCAGCCTTGGTCGAGGATTGATATGTCGATGCTCCAAGTTTTTTTAGATAACTATGGATGAACCTTAGGTCTAAACTCCCCAGCGTTAAGACGGACGTGTGTAAGCATGGATCAAAATGCCAAACAAATGGTTCCTTTTATCCCCATTTCCTAGGGATAACTAAGGAGATGATGTCTCAAGTTCCTCAAGTTGTAGACACAGAGTACCAAGAGACATATGGATGATAGTGTCCACTTGCATAGACATAAGCCCACTACACCACTTTCCATCTCATTTCCCCCTAGGGTCACCTGGGATTCCCCCCTTGTGTAGGATTTCTCCTTCACTAAACCAAGGGAACAGTTTATCTAAGGTGACAATGGGTAGAATCTCCCATAATTATTACCATCTCATGGATTGGGTCGATATTTTCCCAACCTATAGTTTGTGTGATAAAAATTTGGTGTCGTTGTCGAGGAGGATTTTGAATCCTCTTTTGTGCCCTAAAGACACTCTAGCAATATTCTACCCCAAAGCCTTTATCCCTATCTTGCTTGGCGACTCCACTTGAAGGATGTTCCCCTTCCTCCCTTGATGAGCCCTTCTTGAAGCTCATATAGTGACTCCACCATCCCATAATCCACCTTCCCATAATACTTTTCCCCCGGGAAGATTCAATCCTTCTAAGGTTTACTAGAGAAGGCCTCCTCTCAAACCTCCCATCGTCAAAACTCTATTCCAATGTAATCTTCCCCTTGTTCCAATGGCTTACCATTGGGAAAAAGACCTTAACAAATCCTTAAACATGGCCACTATTCCCGAATATCCCAATGCCATGCCAAAAGAGTCTCACAAATGTTTGCCAAAGTTCTTGGGGAATAATGTGATCACAACTGATGATCATATCTATGCCATGGGCCGAGATATGGAGAATGGAGAAGTAGAACATGAAGACGTAGCATTGAGGCTACTAGCTTCATCACTCATTGAATATGCCCAAAGATGGTTTAGGGGCCTTCCTGATAACCATGTAGCATCCTATGAATATTTCACTAAGTCTTTCAAGAACAAATGGACAATAAAGAAAGACAGTGGGATGCTTGTGGCTCAGTTCAATCAAATAAAGAAGAAGGAGAATGAGACAGTAAGTGAATTTGACAACAATTGTGACAGATTGTACAGCCAAATACTAAAGGATTTGTGTTCACCATAAGCAGTTGTTCGTATTCTTTATATGAATGATTTTGATGGGTAATTTTGTTTCATCTTGAAGGGTAAGAAGCCCACCAGTTTGGAACAAGCCAAAGAGTATAACACAGATATTGAAGAGAATATTATTGATCAAAGGTTGACCCTTTTTTAGTATCCTTGTGCCAAGACAGAAGAAAAGACCAAAGCTTCCAGTAGCAGAACACAGGATCAATTGCTCTCTTGACTCAGAAGATCTACCAAATGAGTACTCAGTTTGTCCAAGCTCATAATCATATCATGTGTCGATTGACCAATGTGGAAAGAAATTAGTCTGCCCTCAGACCTCAATTTACTAGACAATAGAGGGATACCATAGGTTGGAGGCTGAAGCCTCAACAAGAGGCAAAGGCTCATGACACATTGAATCCGGTTAGAATGTCAACATAGAAGAAACAACATGGTGTTCTCCATGTCAAGAACCTCATCGAGAGGATGACTGTCCCCGATGTGATGAAGACTCTTCTGATAGTATGAACTTCATGGACATGATCTGTAACTTCCAAGAAGAAGATATTACTCAAGAACAAATTGATGAAGTCAAAAAAAAGAGGAGATAGAGAAGGATGACTCCAAGTGTTAAATCAGTTAACAGAGGATTAGAGAAAGGAATTGAGGAAAAAGGAAATTTCGACGTACACAAGAAAAAACAAGTCTTCATTTCCTCAACTGCAACCTTCCACTCCACTTCATCTAGATATGGAATTTCCTCTTCCATCTACAGAGAAGGTGGTCCCACCACCTCCACCTCCAGTCTGTGAATTGCTTCCAAAACCAACTTCAGTAGAAGAGGAGATTCAATTAAACATAGATGTGTTGACCATGTTTGGAAAACTAAGTATGACGATCCCTTTGACATAGATGTTCATGATTCCCTCTGTGATGAAAGAAGTTTTGAAGTTATTAAAAGTATCAATCGAGAAGGAGGATCCTCCCATCATTTTGAATACCATGTATCTTGACTGGCAAAGGGATAGTAACCCTCCCTTCTATCTCTCTTTGGGGGTAAACAGTATCTCCCTGGACAACTGTATGTTGGATTCTGGGGCCTCAACAAATGTAATGTCCTTAAAGGTGCTGGAATAGCTCAACTTGAAGACAACCTGACCATATGGTAATGTTTGTGGTATTGATTCCAATAAAGTCAAGGTTTATGGGCTTGTGGAAGACGTTGAAGTTTATTTGTTGGGTTTTTCTCATATCAACCTCATTATGAACATAGTGGTGATTGATATTCTAGATGTTTGGGGAATGCTTTTGTGAAAAAGTTGGTCCGCTTGTCTTGAGTGTTTTATCAGTATGGATATTACCCACACACATATTCCCATGGGGAATGGTACTTTTGAGATCATATATAGTCGGGAGAGGGTTGAGAAGCATGTGATGGATCCCAACAATCTTGATTACACTAGTGAGTGTGACTTTGATGTACCTCGCCAAATAATTGAGTCTCATCCATGGGGCCTACCTTTTGCCCAGGAAGATTGCATGGATACACTACTCCCAAGGATGGAAATGAATACAAGGAGAAATTTGTGAAGTTCCAATGGAAATAGGCAATATATATTAAGATATTCAAGAAAGAAGATCAAGAACGAGAGAAAGATATTAAAGATGTAGTCAACACAAAACCTCCTTCCTATCCTTACATCAACTATAGTGAAGGAAGTATTTCATTCATGTGGGATAAGAGGAAGAGAAAGCCTAAATATGATCAGAAGGATGATAGCTCTTGGCTTGGCCCTTACATCATCAAGAAGTCCGAGAAAGAAAAATACTACTTGACAACCTTGGAAAGGAGAATGGTGCAATTACCAGTAGATGGGTCTCTTCTCCCACCCTGAATTCAAGGCACTTGACTTCTTCAGAGTCCAGGCCCTCGGTAAGTAGGTAGGTCATCTTGCATTCATGCATTTACATCTTGATTTATCATAGTAGCTTAGCCACATTTCATGTTTCATTTTTCTCTACTTGCATATTGCTTTCATCATAATACATGTTTAGTTTAGCAATTTTTTAAAAAATATGCAAAAAATTATTTTCTAGATTAGTTGCCAATTTTGGAATTTCGATTTTTTATTATATGGAAAAAGGGTGAGTAGAGCCACCCTATATTTTACGGTTTTATGTTTCAATGTAGACATGGGTATGACTAGGAGATGTTGTGGTTCTCATGAACTCTATGACGAGTACATGCCCCCGAGTAGGAGCTAGATGTTATCCCCATTTCTAAGGGATAGCTAAGGAGATGATGTCTCGAGACCCTCAGGTTGTAGACATGGAGTACTGAGAGACAGATGGTTGATAGTGTCCACTTGCATAGACATAATCCCACTACACCACTTTCCATCTCATTTCCCCCCAGGGTCACCCGGGATTCCCCCCTTGTGTAGGATTTCTCCTTCACTAAAGCGAGGGGAGGGTTTATCTAAGGTGACAATGGGTATACTCTCCCACAGTTATCACCATCTCATGGATTGGATCGAGCTTTTCCCAACCTATAGTTTTTGTGATAATTGTTCCATTGTCAGGACCTAAAAGTCTTGTTAGGAATGATGAAGGAATGAAATGAGGTGGCATCCATCAAAGGAGGAAATTCAATATTAGGTCGAGGAAAAAGAAACTGATTTTTCCCTATGAGAGACTCAAGGATTGAAAATGAATGCAAACCAATGGAAAAACATGTATCTTTACTTGGATACACATGAGCTCTTCTTTATTGAATTTCCTTCTCTAATGCATGAATGGCTAAAGAGGCAAGCTGCTACCAATTATTCGTTGTTTCCCTTGGAGCCAATGGTTTGGGATCAAGCCAATATTGAAGAATTGAAATTGTTGGATGATAAATGGACTTGGGATGTCAACTTCTAGTTTCCTGGAAAAAAAGAAGGCTACATTGTTGAATTCATTGTGGAATACACCGATTCTTTCAACGAGGTGGAAATAAATTTTATAAAAGGATCAAGAAGATGAATGCTAGAAGAAATTCTTCTTTAGATAAAAATGTTGTTCATGGAGAAGCGGTTGATGCACATAGAGCGTGATCAAATGGCTAAGTAAACTCCCCTAGAGTGGGTGATCCAGGAGGATCTAGGGAACATCCCAAAAGTATCAGAAGTGTTACAGTAGGCTCAGAATGGCCTTGACAAATGGAAAAGGGAAAAAATTCAAAATGCTCAAAGCTCAGAAAAAATTGCACCATTATGAAAAGCACGTCGCAAGCTTTCCAACGACGCAAATGGTTCGTCAAACGGAGTTACATAATGAAAGATATTCACAGTCAAAGTTTTGTCAACCTAACCCAGTCAACAGGGATGAGTCAGCATATGTAATGTTGACGTCAACAATCGTACTAATTATGTCAGCATCCATACCGAGTACGTGGCATAGCCAGAGAGCGACATGTATCTTGGTGATGTCAATATGCTGACGTGGCAGCACCATAGGTTGCCACGTGTCACACATTTTTGGCATTTTTGGGTGGACATGTGAACCAATGAGAAAGTACCATGTGGCAGTCTATACAGCCACATGGCAGGTCGTATAGGACGTGGCAGGTGATGTGGTATTTGTACATCCACATGGTAGTTCGTACGTGACGTGGCAGGTACAATGGCAGTGATGTCAACATGTTGATGTGGCCCAATGATAGCGTGCCATGTGGCATGTTGATTTGGAACTTTGGGATGCCAAATGGGCCAATGAAAATGTGCCATGTGGCACTCCCAGGTTGTGCCATGTGGCACCACCCAGAAGTCACCACGTGGTCCTCTCATAGACTGACACATGGTGCCATTCACTGGATGAAACGTGGCTGACACACAGGCAAATGACTTGGTAGCTAGACAGGTGGGCCAATGGATGGTCGCCACATGGCCCAGTCGTGGGTTTCCACATGGCAGCAAACAAATGCCCAATGAGGGTTGATAACCAAAAATCATATTAAAATAGGGGTTGGCCAACGGCCAACCCCGATCTTCCAGAGTTAGCGGCAGCTCCACCAAACTTGGTGGCATATTCCCACCATATCCGGTCCAAGTCCCCACCAAATCTAGCGGAAAAAAAATCGTTTAATGGTTATAACAGATATCCAAAAGGGGGAGGCTCGCGGGCTTGACCTCGAGACCTCCCCAACCACAATTCTAAATTAGCCTTCGCCAACCAAGTGGGCTAACCACCCATTTGGTAAACTCTGCCCAAATAAATCAATAAAAGGTGAATTTTACCAATGCACGAGGGAGGAGCGTGCCCAGTCCACCCAATCCATACCAGGCACAGTTTTCGATGCAAAGTTTAATGAATTAATTACAGAGGCTTGCACGCAAATCAAGGCAGAGGTTCAGAGGAGGCCTAAAGGTGACAGTGTCAAATGGAGACGATTTGACAGTCAAATTTATGATACTCAACGACGTGAATTCGATGGCGATGTATGTTTCAGTAGTAGAGACTCTGATCAACAAGCTAAATTCTGGAAGAGCCAATGTAAGCATTTTTTTAATATGTTGTTTTCTCATTGAATGTTTTAGCATAGTATGCTTGATACAGGTCTGAAGGAGCATGGAGAAACTGCAGCAAGGCCAACTTATTCCTTCTATATCTTTCTTTCTTCTCTTCTTACACATAAACAAATCAACTACACGTGAAAGAGAAATTGTGGCACTTGGATGATAAGTGGCCAACGAAGCAGTCAAGAATCTAGTGGTTGTCGGGATTTGTATATGGTTTGCATACATGCTTTGATCTGGGCAGTAGATCTAATACATTATATGATTCCATGATGATGGGGGTCATTTCTTATTCTTCCTCTTTTTTTGTATTGAGTATGTGGGAATGATGTCCATGTCATCATCATGGATGCCTCATGAGCATGAGAACCTGTGAAGCTTGTAAAAATTCTTGATCACATTACAGTCTCTTGTTGCCGTCACCGAAAAGGGACTTTGGCCTTACAACTTGTAAAGGAGAGACACCATTACAATGAGGAGAATAAAGTGGTCAAGCTTTGGAGCAATACCCGGAGACGTAGCACATATCAGGTGAACTTCATTATCAAGGGAAGTGTCATCTCTCTTATGTGTTTATGTTCTTATGTTGCTTTCATGAAGTTCCACACTTAGATTATTGAATGAAAGCATAATCGGTAACACATAAAGAAGTTAAAAGAGAGATCAAATTCAATGTAAATGCGAACATATTAAGACTTCAACAATACCTTTTAATTGCAATCCACTCAAGTAAAACGATCTATAACTTACCCTTTTAAGGAGTGTCAGGATCAAACCATCATTAGAAACTAATCACCCCCGGGTTTAGATCAAGTGGTATCAGAGCATGCTTGATACCACTTGCAGGTGTTGAAATGAGGATGGTGAGATCGCCAAAACAATTATGGTTTGATGAGCTTCGAGAGCTCAACCAAATCCTTCAAGAAGAGAATGTTGGATTGAAGACATTGTTGCATGTTGCAGAGAAGCATAACCAAAGGTTGCAAGAGCAATGACAATCCATGAAGGTGTAGACAGGAGAAGGCTCTATGAATGAGACAATGATAAGACCATTTTGTGACCATGGAAACTTCACCAGTTATGGATTCGAGCATGACAGTGCAAATGTATGCACACTTTGTCAAGCAAATGAAGATGACATCCAGGAATCCAGAAACCAAGGAGGATTCCTAGAAGCATCGCCCATTGATCCTTCTCACTAGGAACAACTGGAAACATCTCAGGAAGCAGACCAAGAATCCCAACTTGGGATGGAGGTAAATAAACCATGTTTAGTCCCTTTCTTGATTAATGTTGATGACTCTTTTGAAGTCCTTGAACAACATACTTCATGCATCAACTTAAATTTGATGAGAATGATGGGATATGAAGGAGGATTCGAGACATCTCTAGGGAGAGATGAGCATCACAATGAAAGATTTGAGGCCAACTCTTCTTGCTAGCCTGACTCCAGAGACAATTCATCGAGGTATAAGAAATCTCAAAACTCTAAAATTCCATTTGATTATAAACATGTTACTAATGTATAACAGAGCTTGTGGAATCAAAGACCATGCACTTTTTGTGGATTGAATAACCACACAGTGTCCTAGTGTTGGAAGAGAAAATCCTTGTACAAGAAGGTTATGGAAACCAGGAAAAAGACGAGGATACAAGATCACTCTCCACACACAGAAAAGAGAAGGGGAAATACACCTCTGAAGGAGAAAGGCTACTACAACCACTGTAGCAGAGATGGACATCATGAGACCACATGTTGGGTCTTGCATCCAAATCTATGTCCAAAGAGGAACAAGAAGACTAGGTAGGCACCTCTGAGGGAGACAACCAATCAGGAATTGTTGCAAGAAAATCCACCACCGGAAGGAAACCAACTACTGAAGAAAGGATAACTTGGTAAAGAGGACCTGTTCGGTGCAATGACTAAATGGATGGGGAAAATCATTGAGTTAGTCGAGAGTGGCCATCTTTGTAAATCACATGTTGTGTTTAAGACCCCATAGAAGGGCATTATGTAAAAGTGTTAATTGTTTGATATCACTTTTTTTTTTTTTCACATGTTGATATTTTAGGCCTTGTGAGGTAGTTTGGGTGTGGGTTTTCTTTTATAAGTCCAATGGACATGAATATAAGAACTCATAATGTAAAGACTTTTGGGGACCAAAATTCCTTTCAATTGGGAGGCATGATCCAGGAGGATCTAGGGAACATCCCAAAAGTCTTAGAAGTGTCCCAAGAGGCTCAGAATGGCCTCATCAAATGGAAAAGGGAAAAAATTCAAAATCCTCAAAGCTCGAAAAAATTGGCACCATTGCGAAAATCGTGTTGCAAGATTTCCAACGACGCAAACGGTTTGTCAAACGGAGTTACGGATCTAAAGATATTCACAGTCAAAGTTTTGGTCAACCTAGCCCAGTCAACAGGGATGAGTCAACATCCGTACTACTGACATCAACAATCATACTGATGATGTCAGTATCAGTACAAAGTACGTGGCATGGTCAGAGAGAGACACATGTCCTGATGACGTCAACATGTCGATGTGGCAGCGGCAGAGGCTACCATGTGTCACGCTTTTTTGGCATTTTTGGGTGGACATGTGAACCAATGAGAAAGTGCCATGTGGTAGGTCATACATGACGTGGTAGGTGACGTGGCATTCATACATCCACATGGCAGGTCGTACGTGACTTGGAAGGCACAGTGGTAGTGACATCAACATGCTGATGTGACCCAATGACAACGTGCCACGTGGCATGTTGATTTCACATTTTGGGCCGCCAAATGGGCCAATGAAAATGTGCCATGTGGAACCCCCAGGTTGTGCCATGTGGCACCACCCAGAAGCCACCACACAGTCCTCTCACACACTGACACATGGTTCCATTCACTAGATGACACGTGGGTGACACGCAGGCAGATGACTTGGCAACTAGACAGGTGGGCCAATGGATGGCCACCAGGTGGCCCAGTCATGGGTTTCCACGTGGCAATAAGCAAATGCCCAATGAGGGTTGATAACCAAAAATAAAATTAAAATAGGGCCAATCCGCCAGAGTTAGCGATAATTCCACCAAACTTGGTGGCGTACTCCCACCATATCAGGGCCAAGCCCCCACCAAATCCGGCGGACCCAAAATAGTTTAATGGTTATAACGGATATCCAAAAGAGGGAGGCCCGTGGGCTTGACCCCGGGACCTCCCCAACCACAACTCTAAATTAGCCTTCGCCAACCAAGTGGGCTAACCACCCATTTGGTAAACTCCACCCAAATAAATCAATAGAAGGTGAATTTTACCAATGCACGAGGGAGGAGCGCACCCAGTTCGTAACAGGCATGGTTTTTTATGCAAAGTTTAATGAATTAATTACAGAGGCTTACACGTAGATCGAGGGAGAGGTCCGAAGGAGGCCTGAAGGTGACAATGTCTAATGGAGACGATTTGACAATCTAATTTATGTTATTCGACGACACGAATCCAATGGCAATGTTTGTTTCGGCAGCAAAGACTCCAATCAGTAGGTTAAATTCTGGAAGAGACAATGTTACACATCAAAATCACTCAACTGGATAAGTGTCGCATATTGCCTCTCACTTGTCGCAAGTGTCGCAACTCCCTTACAACTTGTCGCAAGTGTCGCAAGTTGGATATAGAGTGTCATGAATGTTGTTGAATCATGTTATC